>JASDDO010000014.1:309116943-309671777 GCA_030015575.1 Agapanthus africanus | reverse complement strand
GAGGGCAGTATCGAAGGTTGTGGGGGTTGCTTAAGAACAGGTTTAGGTCTCTGTAGCTTAAGACTTTCAAATCTTATGAGCCGTGAGGGTCTCATAAGAGGATTCTCCTTACGAGTCGTGAGGATCTCGCAAATGTAATTTCTCCTTAAGAATCGTGGGGATCCCTAAGTGTGTTGCTCCCTTGTGAGTCGTAAGGATCTCACGCGGGTGGTTTCTCCTCACAAGGTCGAGAGGACCTTGCAAGTGCCTTTTAACGAGGTTGCGCCCTTTCGGGTTTTCACAAACACTCGCCGGTAGCCCTTCTGTTTTTACTCACGGAGCCCTTTCGGGTTTTCATCCGTGCCCATTTTGCTTATGGACGTACCGTTTTCTCTTTTTTTTTGGTGTTCTTTTCTTTTTTTTCTTTTTCTTTTTTTTTCTAACGAGGTTGCGCCCTTTCAGGTTTTCACAAGACTCGCCGGTAGCCCTGCTGTTTTTACTCACGGAGCCCTTTCGGGTTTTCATCCATGCCCATTTTGCTTATGGACATACCGTTTTCTTTTTTTTCATTTTTGTATCAGCTTTGGGATGCTGCAATCCACCGTAGTTTATCGACATCTCGGTCAACAGCTAGTTTTAGGACATGGTGGTCCGTTGTTAGTTTTAAGGACGTTTCGGTCCGCTGTTAGTTTAAGGACGTTTCGGTCCGCTGTTAAGTAAGCCGGTTACTATATATAGAGTTTGGGTTTAGGAAGATAGCGAGCGGGCATAGTCGTCGTCGTCTATCATCGACCTAGGCCGTGACTCGTCAAGCGTAGTACTTCTTCAGGAAGCGACCGTTTATTGGCCTGAAAGGTCTTTCACCATGCATGTCCATGAGTAGATAAGCTCCACCCTGGTAGACCTTGTCTATGATGTACGGACCTTCATAGTTTGGTTCGAATTTTCCCCGCTTGGCGCGATTAGGGATCATAGGTCTTTTGACCACTAGTACGAGTTCGCCTTGGCAGAATGTCCTCGGCCTAGTCAATCTTTCATATAAGCGCGTCATCTTTGCTTTATAAGCCTCCAGATTTTGTTGCGCTATGAGCCGTGTTTCATCAAGGGCATCAAGCTCCTCAAGCCGAAGGTGAGCGTTCTCTTCGTCCGTCGGCTCGTAATGGACTGCCACTCGTAGAGAAGGTAACTCTATCTCGAGAGGGAGTACTGCTTCTGTACCGAATACCAACGCGTACGGTGTTGTGTTCATGCGTCTTGAACGTAGTTCGATATGCCAGAGAGCTTCATGCAGTCTCTCGTGCCATACTTTCTTATTTCATGACACCGTCTTCTTCACGATCTTTGTTAAGGTTTTGTTGAAAGCCTCAGCTAGACCGTTAGCTCGGGGATTATAAACTGAGGAGTATCTCCAGTCTATGTTGTGCTGTTGTGCGAAGCGGCTGATCTTGTGGCTTCTGTAGGCTGGCCCGTTATCGGAGATGATCCGTCGCGGAGTTCCAAACCGATAAATAACGTGCGTCTTGAAGAAGTGGAAGGATATTCTCCGTCTTCACTTCCCTCATCGGTACTGCTTCTGCCCATTTGGAGAAGTAATGAGTTGTCGCCAAAATGAATCGATGTCCTCTGGACGATGCGGGTTCGATGGGGCCGATTATGTCAGTTCCCTACATTTCGAACGGCCAGCTAGCCACTGTTGGATGTAGTGGATTTGGATGCTGGTGGATGAAGTCCCCATGGATCTGGCACGAGTGGACATTGCTTCGCATATTCGAGGCAGTCCTGAATCATCATGGGCCAGTAGTAGCCCATCCGCTTGATCTTCAGCTTCATCTTCGGCCCGGCTTGGTAAGAACCGCAGAGTCCGTCGTGAACTTCTTGGACGACTCTTTTTGCCTCTTCAGGTCCCAGGCATCTCAACCACAAAGAATCAAATGACCTCTTATACAGAGTGTCATTGACGAAGGTGAAAGATAGGGCTCCTTCATGAGCTGATGTCTTGAGGACGCATCTTCAGGCGTTCGAAGGGATTTGAAGTAGTCTATAAAGACTTCTCTCCAATCCTCAACCGTTTCTTGGTCTTTTATTTGCAGGTCCGTCAGTTCAATCACTTCCTTTTACTCGGATGATTCCAGAGATATTTCTGCCGGTGCGAGGACCACCGACGGCTTTGTACCACGATTCTGACGTCATCGAGGTTCTCATCAGCTAGTTCTTTAACGAGCTTAGCTAGTGCATCCGCTTTGCTATTTTCTGCACGCAGTATGCTTTCCAGCATGTAGGAGGGAATTTGAGTCAGCGGTTGCTGTACTCTCTCGCCATACTTCACCAGCTCTTGCTTGCACGTCTGGTAGTCGCCGTTTACTTGACTAACGACCAATTGAGAGTCTCCATATATGATGAGGTTTTCAATTCCCATGTCGATGGCGATCTCGAGGCCTGCTATCAAAGCTTCGTATTCGGCTTCATTGTTTGTCCTCGGCTCTGTAAGGAGAAGGCGAAGCGCATTATCCCTCCTTATGGGGTCACGAAGATAAGGCCTACCCCCGATTTGATTATGGGCGTGTTCTGTTTGCGCTTCTTCATGTAGGATGCTCCATCGAAATAAAGCTCCCATCGGGTATCACCACCGTCGATCGTGTCAAACGCATGTTCGTTCTGGCAGTTCGCAATTCAAGGAGAATCGGCCGATATCGGATGCTCGGCGAGGAAGTCGGCGATGGCCTGGCATTTCACTGCCTTAAGAGGCTGATAGGTTATTGAGAACTCCATCAAGAGCAGGGCCCATTTAGCGAGTCGCCCCGTCAATATGGCCTTTGAAATCAAATATTTGAGAGGATCCACCTTCAATATGAGACGGACTTCATGCGCCAATGCATAGTGCCGGAGTTTCGTTATCGCGAAGATCAACGCCAGGCAATGTTTTTCGATGGGGAGAATAATTGCTTTCTGCCCCCAGGAGAACTCGACTCAAGTAGTAGAGAGCTCTCTCCTTCCCTTGGTCGTTCTCTTGTGCCCATAATGCGCCTAAGGAACCTTCGAGGGCGGTTGTATACATAATGAGAGGCTTTCCCTTGACCGGAGCGGCCAGCACTAGTGGGTTCTGCAGATACTGCTTGATTTCGTCCAGCGCGCCTTGGCATTTGGGATCCCAGACGAACGGGGTTCCTTTCTTCATCAAGTGACTGTAGGGACGGCATTTCCTAGAGAGATTGGCTATAAATCGCCGGATATACACAAGCTTCCCTTGGAGAGACCGCAATTGCTTGAGAGTTCTTGGCGGGGGCATTTCCATAATTGCTTTGATCTTTGACGGATCTTCTCGATACTTTGATGTCGGACGATGAATCCTAGGAATTCACCTGAGGACACCCCGAACGGGCATTTGACAGGGTTCATCTTCAAGTTGTATTGCCGAAGGCGTTGAAATACGATCTTCAGATGCTCGAGATGTTCCTCGTATGATTTGCTTTTAACCACGAGGTCGTCGATATAGCACTCGACAATTTCATGTATAAGGTCATCAAAGATCTTCGTCATGGCCATCTTATAGGTGGCACCGGCGTTCTTTAGACCGAAAGGCATCACCTTGTAGCAGAATATACCCAAAGGGGTCCGGAAAGCGGTGTGCTTCTGGTCTTCGGGATGCATCTTTATTTGATTGTATCCTGACGATCCGTCCATGAAGGAGAAAACTTCGTGAGTGGACGTGTTATCTATCATCAGCTCAGTGACCGGTACTGGGAAATCATCCTTCGGAAAAGCTTTATTGAGATCCCGAAAGTCCATACATATGCGCACTGTCCTATTTTTCTTCATCACCGGGACGATGTTGGCGATCCAGTCAGGATACTGAACTTTCTGGATGAAGCCAGAGTCGATCAGCTTCTTGACCTCGGCGTTAATGCTCATCTCAAGCTCGAGCCGCATTCTTCTCGGTGCTTGTTTGATTGGCTTGATGTCCGGGGATATCGTCAGTTTGTGGACCGCAATCTCTGGATCTAATCCTGGCATTTCAGAATAGTTCCATGCGAAGCAATCTCTATGCTGCATAAGCACGTCTTTTAACACAGCCAACCTTTCTTCAGATAGCAACTCACTGACGAATGTAGGTCGCGGGTCACTTGTCGTTCCCAAATCAATGTTCTTGAGGTTATCTGCAATAGTGTGTATTCCATCTTCCAGCTCTTTCGGCGCCGGTGGAAATTCTAAAATTACCTCGTCATCATCGTTTTCGAAGCACCAAGGGAGCTCATCCCTATTCTTGAGTTCTTCTTTTGATATCGTTATCATATGACAAGTACGAGCACGCTTCCAAGACCGATGTTGATCTGGTTCTACTCTCACGGATTTGGGTTCATGCTTCTGCGGCGGTGTTACCCTCCAACTGCTGGATAGAGTGAATTTGCCAAGCTGATATTGATCTTCGACCCAGTTCTTGAAGGTGAAGCAGTCTTCGAGAGGGTGTCCTATTGCTCGGTGATAAGAGCAATAGTCTCGGTGAGAGATCTCGTTAGCTTGCTCGGGGTGTTTGGACTCCGGAAGTGTAATCATCTGATGTTTTATAGCGAGGTCAAGTATCTTCTTTGTCTTGTCTTGAGGAAAAGAGTATGCTCGACTCATCTTCTTCATAAGGGATAAATCCGGACCGCTCGATTCCCGCTCGCGTGACTTCTTGGTCCCGCTTTGTCGTTGCTGAATGCATTTTCCGCTTTTTGACTTATTTCTGCCTCTGCGTCGGGCCTTTCTTACAACAGGTTGACAGGGAGGGGCATTTTCATTTTTCGCAGCCTGTTGGAGAAGGCGCTGCGTCCTGGCTTTCTCGTAGATGGCCATTTCGCGATTATGGTCATCTCGAAATTTTTGACCAGCTTCCCTTATAAGCTTGTCCATTTGTTCTTCGAACGACGGACTGGGCATTTTCACGTCGGGAGCCTTTTCCGATTCAGGGTTGGCATTATCCCATTGAGCATCTCCTTCTTCAACAAAGTCATGTACGGCATAGCAGTCGCGGAGTAGCTCCCGTTTCTTGGACCGAACGTATCCAAGCCCGATTGCTTCCATTCTCCCGTTGGGCAACTTGCGCTGAGTTCCAGGAACGTTCCAGACACTGTCATAGAACTTAGCTTTTCGAGCGGTCTGTTTGAAGGGTATCCCTTGGCGCTTCAACAGCCTTTTCAAGCCTTCTGTATAATATCTAGGCAGACGAATGGGCTGGAGCCTGTCAAGTGTAGAATCCGCGCCGTGCCAGATTTCTTTTTCCACTTTAGTTTCCCCGGAGCGGTAGAATAGGATCGCCTTTTCGCCTTCTCGCATGGGAGGGACATAGAACGTTTGCAGCTCTTCCACACTGTAGGTATCAAGCGCGTCTAGTTCTTTATGATGTTTGGGCGGAACCATGGCAACTTGCAAACTTTGCTCTTCATCAGTGAATGTTTGTATTGAAGGCCGAGCGGACAATATAGCATGGACCTCATCTTCCGAGTCGCTGCCAAAGATCAACATAGGAGCGGACGGTCATGGCTTGTTGTGTTGGGGTAGACCTGAATAAACTATCGCTTCCTCTTCTTCAGTATCACTCCCGAAGACTGGAATGGTAGTGACAGCTTTGTTCTCCGGTCTATGACATCTCTCCGTGTCTTCGAAATCTGGTAAGAAATATTTTGCATCTTCATACTTGCGGACTTCGTTCACGGAGAACGGGTTCAGCTCTCCTGTTACGGTGTACTCGAGACCATCCTTGAAGTATTTCATACACTGATGTTGTGTAGACGGGATGATGTTGTACTCGTGTAACCAAGGCCGGCCAAGCAAAGCGTTATAGCATGTCTTGGCGTCAATGACATAAAATTTAATATCCGTGACAAGTAGCCCGAATCGTAACGTCAGTATCACAGACCCGAGAGTCCGCGATGACTGGGAATCAAAACCGGAGATGGTGATTTTATCACGAGCGAGGTGCTGGACGCTCATGCAGATTTCCTTCAACACTCGCACGTTAAGGAGATTGACGGAAGACCCATTGTCGACCAAGATTTTGCATATCTTTATATCGTGGCAGTACCCTGAAACGCAGAGGGGACGGTTGTGCTCGTACGTCCCAAGGAGGAGGTCTTTGTCGCCGAAGGTGATATCGGCTGTGTGTACTTCCTCCAGCTCGTCCTTCATCTTTTCTTCGGCGAGAAATGCTTGGAATTGCTCTGGCTCTTGTAGCGCCTTGATCAATGAATCTCTCGCTTCTTTGGATAGTAAAAGGGCATCGAGAATACTGAGCTGCGAGGGTAACTTTCTCAAGTGCGCCAGAACGTTATAGTCCACCTTACTCTTCTTTGGCGGGTCTTTGGCGGTCAGCTCTTTCATGACTTGGTCATCCAGGGCGATATCCTCGGGGACCTTTTCTTTTCCCTTATATTTTTTACTCATGGATCCGAGATTCTTTTCTGGAAGCGTGCGATTGCGCAGCTGGATGTTTTTACAGGCCTTCGGTTCTTCCTCCTTCCCCAATGCAAATTCTTTAAAGAGGGGGCCAAGAGCCATTTCTTCGTCAGAGTCGCTTCCGAAAGTGAGAATCTGCGATCCCCCAGTGTTGACCATGCAACAGTTACCGGTATTTCTTTTGTATTCCTCAGTCGCACTTCTTTGCTCCCGCCGAGTTTTGCGTTTCATCCGCTTAAAATGTTGCCGGTGAGCAACATATCTCTTCCACCATCTTTTAAAAGCATTGCACTCCTCGGTAGGGTGTGAAATCTTTTGATGATATGAGCAGTAGCTAGGATGCATCTTTGCTTCATCAGGAGTGTTTCCTTCGGAGGGCGGTAGCTTCATTCCCATTGATATGGCTTTAGCAAACCTTTTCCTCGTCTTGAACTTGTTTTTATCCGCGACGGGTGTTCCTTGATTTGGCGGGAGTGGCTTGACTCTTTCGTCTAGTCGCCGGCGTTTTGCTCTTTCAAATATGGCCATCTAACGCTCCCGATCAGCTTTACTTTTCAGGAGAGCTTCGTTTAGGAATGAATCGATCATTTCGTCTGACGGCGATAGAAGTTCCGGCTCAGGCTTTGCCCCCAGCCTCTCTATGCAGGGAGCTTCTTCGTTGTCTAGCGATGAATGAGAGATCACATGGCAGATTGCTACGTAACCCTCAGATCCATCTGGCGAGCCTTCTCCATCATCTTCGTCCTCAAGGACGTGGCTGAGGAACTCTTGGAGCATGATGGGAGTCTGCACCTTCTGATTATATTCCTCCAGCGCGTCGATCTATTTCTGTAAGTCCATGCGCTTGTCGCCAGGCTTCACGGGCTTTTTGGATCTCTTCTTCTTCTTCTTTGAAGATTTTGACGGCTGGGTGTGAGTGCTTTGGCTATCACCACCAATCTTTGGGGTTGGGCGCGGCTTCATCATCCCTTCGATGATCTGGGGTTCTAGCGGGTTCTTCCACCTGATCGCCGGGCATGTCTGAAGATCATTCAGCATCCTTTTGGTTTTGGCTGAAAGCACGACCTACCACGGAACTTCTTCAACAAAAGAGCACGTTGCCTCCGGTGTGTCCGTCTTCTTAAGAGTGTGCGGTTGTGGTGGGTTTACTTTCCACTTCTCAGACAGCGCAAACTTGCCTTGTAGGTACTGATCCTCGATCCATCCCTTAAAGACGAAGCAATCCTCAATCGGATGGCTTACCATTTGGTGGTATGGGAAATAATTAGGATTATTCATTTCGCTGGGTTGCGGTGGTCGCCTTGGATTCGACGAGTTGATAAGCCTGTTGCGCACCGCCAGCTCGAACAACCTCTTCGTTTTGTCCCGTGGGAATGAGTAACGACGCTTCATTTTCTTATTGTAATAGCGCCGTCTCTCTTCCAGTTGATCCGCTAGCTTTGGGGCACTGGGCTGCTGTTGGGTGTTCGCAACGAAGGTCGCCTTCCCTTTACCCTTGTCGTTCCGCGGTTCCGGCGTCGGGGGAGACGGTCTGTGACCCATCTGGTCCATCTGGGCCAGCTTGTCGATTAAAGCCTGGAACGTGGTCGGTTTAAAGAACATCATGAACTGTGAAATAGTTGCATGAAGGTCTAGAGTGCCCACGAACATGCCCACCGCTGGTGCTTCTTCGATACGCTGTTCGTACTTCGACCACAGGTTCCGCTATCGGATTGCGTATTGGACCCAAGTTTCGCCCGGCTTCACCCTTGCATTGATCAACGCCATTATTGGGGTGCGTTCGCTGGCGCTTGCGAATCGCTGGGTGAACAGCAACTCCATCTCTGTGAAAGTTTTGACGGAGTCGTTTGGAAGCTCGGAGTTCCACTCAAACGCCGTCTCCGATAAACTGCCGACGAATTAGAGAAGCAAGAGCTTATCATCGCCGCCGGTGTTGCCACAAAGAGCCCTGAACTGGGCGACATGTTGATGGGGATTGCCTGTCCCCTTGTAGACATGGAATTTCGGGATCGTGTAGCCCGGCGGGTATTTTATCTGATCATACCAACCCGGATATGGTCGCCATGTTTTGACAACTTGGTCGGCTGCCTCATTTACCTGGTGAACTCTTATTTGCTGAGCAATATAGTCATCCAGGGCAGCTTTAGAGATTGTTTCCTCTTTGGCTGCTGAAAGAGCTGGAGGAGGGTTGGACGTTTCTCCTCTGTCGTCTTCGAGGATAATCGGAGGATTGTTCATATCAGATTTTTGCATCTTCATACCGCCCAATTTTTATCACATTACTTATCGGTAGATACTCTTGAGCCGTGTTTGCTAGTCAATTGCAGGATACAGGTTCTCGGTTCTAAAACAGTGAAATTCATGGAAAACACGACAAAATCCGGGTTCCTGCCAACCACTGAGAAAACACGGTCTCCGCTCTTCATCCGTATGTTGCCAGATACCAGTTTAAGAGACAATGTCAAATCAATGTCGTTTTCATGCACAAGGCTCAATGGCAGCACAAGATCCAAGAAATCTACGTGGAGCTCGAGGCAATCATGACAAAAACATCCACAAAAAGTCCACCTTTCCCTCAACAGAAATTCTAGAAAAATCGTGAAGACAATTTGAGAAAATACATATGCCAGAATAAAGTACACAGCAAACCAGGGAAGCACCAAAAATCCCATGCCCTAACTCTACCAGAGTGCGGCGGATCCGCGGCATAGGGAGGCTTAGGCCGCGGATCCACGGCCACTCTGTGGAGTCAGAGTATGGGCTTTGGGGGGTAGTTTGGTCATTTCATATGTGTTCTGGTAGTGCCTTAGATTTCCATTCTCCAGCCTATAAATAGCCCAGAACTTTGAGAAGGAAAGGGTCCATAATCTTGTATTCTCTTTTGTAAGGTTTAGTTGTGTTTCTTCTTTCTCTTCTCATCTCTTCTCCATTAAAACTTGTAATGAGCTTGGTGAGTGAAGAATGGTGAATAAAGAAGATCATTTTATTATCATGCTTGTCTTGCTTTTTCTATAATTGTTGTAATTTTAATTTGTTAACTAGTTGTTGTTATTTCTTGTTGTTTCTTTCTTCTCTCTTTTTCTTTATCCTTAATACGACCATGATGCTTACGCTCGATCCTCGCCAAGGTGAGGTCGCAAATAGCTAGTCGTTATCTTCTAATCTCTTTCTTTCTATCTTCCTCTTTTGTTTTGTTTTATTTTTCCGTATCATGATGTGTGAGTAGTTCATACTTGTTAGGGTAGGATAAGGGAAGTTTGAGAGAAGCAAATCTCTCTCACTCTTTCCTTGCCCAACAGCTTAATTCGACTCCCGTTAATTGAACCACAATCCGCTCCTTACGGCACCCTATCCTACATGATAGCGGTAATTCCGTAGTGAGACCGGTTGTGGTTGAATTAACCGGAGGTTATGGCTAAGAGCCAAGAACGGACGGACAAGCACCAAAAGGAAGAACTTATGCGTTGGAAAGCCTAGCTTATACTCGCAAGTTCCTTCCTAGTCGTACTAATCCCCGTTGTTGCCGATTACCGTAACACCGATATTAAGAGGGGCAACGAAAGATGTGGAGACTCCTAACTCAAACTAACCTAATCCTAACCCTAACAAGCTCTCTTTAAATATCAACTTAACACTTAGATAATCACAAACAAATCTGAACTCTCGGACTTAACTCGTTAAAACACATTGAAAAAGACTCTCATCTCCCTGCGGACGACCCGTACTCAACCGGCTAGCTACAAGCGAAACCGTATTGATTGCGGTATTTAAACTAAAACTTGAACACGCATAATCCCTAACAATCAAATGGCGTCGTTTCCGGGGAGACGGTAGTTTATTTCTTTGTGTAATTTCGGGTTAACTTGTGAATATAAAAACAACCGAAAAACAAAACAAAAAATATACTTTGTAAAAAAATCATTTTGTTATTTTTGATTAGTTTTTGTGCAAGTGTGTAGGAAAATACGGAGTTCAAGTTCAGTGCCAAAGACGTGGGAAGATAGACCCACATTTCGCGGCTACACCGCGACGGATCAAAACGAAGCAAACGGTCTACTGTCAAAATCTGGAGCAGTTACAGTGAGCAAATAAAAATTCAGCAAATCCAGACAAGCAGAGGACAAGCACAGAAGCCCACACAAAAAATTTGAAGCTCCAATTCCCCCACATAGCCACGGAACCGCGGCATAAGGAGGCTTAGGCCACGGAACCGTGGCCGTTTGGTGGCCTTGGAGTTCCATTTTCTCTGTAAGTGTTCCTCTCCTCTCTCCCACTCCTCTGGACTCCAATAAACTGTGTTTTCTGCAGATTTCTTTGCGCAAACTCTTCTCCCCCTCCAATAAACTGTTCTTGTGCAGGATTCTTTGCGCCGCGCTAAAAAAATAAAAAAATTGTTTGCAGTTGATTTGTTACTGCTTTGCATTTCTTAATACGGACTTAAGGGGCTTGAAACCAATTCAGATTGGGTGGGGATTTTATCACCCTTCCCAGGACCCCAAAAATCACAAAAAGCATATGCATTGACCATTTTAAAATTAAAAAATACTAGACTTCAGCCCTAAGGACTTCACGCTCATTAGGACAAAGGACTAGTTACAGGCATCGGCCGTTTATCCTATCTGACTTTTGCGGTGCCTAGGCAAGTGTGACGAAGACAAGTGGTTATTTAATTAAGGAACTTCGCGAAAGCGTTGGACAACCTCCCACTTACCTGGCACTTATCTGGCCACATTAGACGGAGAAGAGGCGGTTTGAGGTCCTTTTTCTAGCCCTCTGGAACAGTTAGGAGCAGGTCTAGTTGACCTAGGGGACCGTAGATCTAGGTGAGATTGTGCATATCTTGTTTGTGATTACTTAAAGCCGTAAGTCCGTACATATTTCTGTAAATCTCTTTCTAAAAACAAAAGAAAAAGAAAAAAGAAAAAACCAAAAATTTTTATAAAATTTGCCCTTTGTCGCCAAATCCATTTTTTCACCCACCACCCATCGCATTTCTCCATTGACGTTTTCTTACCCTCACCTTCTCCGCTTTGACTATACTAAACTCGTTTAGTGTATGTCCGCTTGGACTCGGGACACTAGCACCCGTCTAGTCCGCGTTACGTTAGTCGCTACCGACTACGCGATCGACTCCGAAGTCGATACTCCGTCCACTCCTCTTTCACCCCTCCCTTTGCCGGCCAACTCCGACGTTGACCGGAATTCTGTTCATACATCTTCACCTTCACCATCACCAACCTCTTCTTCCGCGATGTCAGGATTCAATCCGAACATCTCTTTGACTACCGCTGGATTGGCTCCACCTCCTACGGAGACCAATATCCCACCACCACCTCCTGTTGTAGCGCCGCAGCGAATCGCGCTCCAGGATCGTTTTTATCCCACTCGTTCTGCGCTTCCCACCTGCCTTTCTCTTCCACCGGCCAATAGGGACAACTTTGAAATTAAGCCCCACTTCATCAACATGCTCCCACGATTTCATGGGCTTGAATCTGAAGATGCCTATATCTTCATCAATAAATTTCAAAACGTCTGTGCCATGATGAAAACCACCCAACTGTCGGACGATGCTATACGTCTACGGGTCATTCCGTTCACTCTATGCGATCTTGCTGAAAAATGGCTGTATAGCACCGCTTCCCATTCCATAACCAGTTGGGACGAGTTTGTTAAAGCGTTTCTAAAGAAATTTTATCCGAATCATAAAACCGCAAGGATTCGAAATGAAATCAACCAATTCTCTCAGCTTCCTTCTGAACCCTTCTAGAAGTGCTTTGACCGATACAAAGACCTTCTTGTTCAGTGTCCTCACCACGGTATAGAGAAATGGCAACTCTGCCAAATCTTATACGAGGGACTGAACCCAGCAACGAAGCAGTTGTTGGAAACCATCTGTCAGGGCCACTTCCTATCGAAATCTGACGAGGAAGCGTGGCAGTTCTTTGACGACCTTGCGGAGCAAACGCTACAATGGGAGAGCACCAGACCGACTTCTTCTTCTTCTACCTCCACTTCTACCGGTCAGTCTAGGGTAGGAATTCACCAACTTGATGTCTCTATTGCGATGAAAGCTGAAATGGCTGCAATAACAAGAAAGCTTGAAGCGATAGAGAGCAAATTTTCTTCTCCTGCTCCTGCCCCTGTTCTCCCCCTTCGTACCATCTGCGCTTGTTGTTCTGATCCTTCTCACTTGACCGAAGAGTGTCCTTACAATCCACCCTCGCAAGGACAGGATCAGGTCAATGCTGCATTTCAGCAAAGACCGAGGAATGATCCATACTCTTCCACCTACAATCCCGGTTGGAGGAACCATCCCAATTTCGCCTGGAATCAGAATCAGAATCAATTCCAAGGCAACAATTTCCAAAGGGCCCCTCCACCGCAACAACAAGCGCAACAACAAACTCAACATCAATATCAGCAGCCCTTCCAACCCCAACCTTTCCAAAATCAGACGAACAACTTTGCACCCAACAATTCTTTTCCACCAAACAACTTTGTTCCGTCAAACAACGATAAGGTTTCCTCGCTCGAGCGAAGTCTGGAGGCGTTCGTTAAACAATCGACTCAATCCACCGCCAACATCCAGTCTTCCATTCAATCCTTAGTGCAACACACTGCCGCACACGGGCAAAGCATCAAGACCATCGAGGCCCAGATTGCACAGCTGAACGCGGCCTTAAGCGAGCGAGAAAAGGGGAAGCTCCCGTCCCAGCCACTCCCAAATCCCGGTCGCCCACATAATGCACATGTTGCTCTTGAACAACAGAACCATAATGTGAGTGCCGTGACCACACTAAGATCGGGAAGGATGCTGCAAAACAACATTGGCAAACGGATCAACGATGACACCCCGGCCGCTTCTTCTTCTTCTTCTTCTTCTTCTTCGTCTTCTGAGCCTATTCTCCGTTCTTCACAAGGCTCCCCTTCCTCTTCTTCTGCTCTGAACGGACCCACTTCTCACTCCACGAAGACACCTATTCTGGGATCCGTTCCAACTCCACAATCTCCTCCTCCAGCATTAGACTCAACCAATTTTCAAAATGTTCCATTTCCAAACCGGTTGAAGTCTAATAAACAAAATCCTCAAATGGAGAAGATTCTGGAGTTATTTAAGCAGGTTAACATTAACATTCCTCTTTTAGATGCTGTCCAACAAGTCCCGTCCTACGCGAAAATCTTAAAGGACTTGTGCACGAAAAAGAGGAAGTCTCGGGTACCCAAGAAAGTTTTCTTGGCTAGTGCTGTGAGTGATGCCCTTACCCAATCTTTACCACAAAAACGGAAGGACCCTGGCTGTCCTACGATTTCAATTACTATTGGGGATAAGAACATCAACCGCGCACTATTAGATCTTAGTGCCAGTGTTAACCTGCTTCCATATTCAGTATACGAGCAATTAGGCGTCGGAGAGTTGAAACCCACGCACTGCACTCTCCAAATGGCCGACCGATCGATCACCCATCCTAGGGGTGAGCTAGAGGATGTGTTAATAAAAGTCGGGGACTTCATATTCCCCGTTGACTTCATTGTATTAGACACACAGCCTGTAGCTAACCCCCGGAATCAAATTCCGGTGATACTCGGTCGCCCATTCCTTGCAACCTCAAATGCCGTGATCAATTGTCGCAATGGTTCGATGAACCTCTCTTTTGGAAACATGACAATTGAACTCAACATTTTTAGGTTAGGGAATCAGCCCGCCGAACCTAATGCTCATATACTGGACGTCTGCTCGATCCAGGAGATCACCCCTGAAGAGTGTGAATTCGAGGAGTTTCTGTTTGACCACGATAATCTTGACGCCACTAGTGCGTTTCTCTTCGAACCTGCTGCTGTTTCTGCCCCCGACAACGACTACGAGTGTTTTACGTTCTCGAACGATCTTAACCGCGCACAACCCGAGTTTGAATCTTTTGAATTTTCGGATGAGTTACCTGAACCATCAGACTCGGTCGCCTACACTCGTTTTGAACCTTTGCTGGAGTCCTTTGAGTTCGAGACCTCTGCACCAATCTTGCCTTCCATCGTTTCACCTACAAAGCTCGAACTCAAGCCTTTGCCGTCTCACCTTAAGTATGCTTACTTAGGTGAGAACGAGACCCTCCCTGTCATCATTTCGGCTTCTCTAGCTCCCGAGCAAGAGAAAGCCCTTCTTGCGGTCTTGCACAGCAACATGCAAGCTTTTGCCTGGTCCATGGCGGACATCAAGGGGATTAGTCCCCTGATCGTTGAGCATCACATTCATCTGATGGATGATGCCAAACCAGCCCGGGATCCACAAAGACGTCTCAATCCAGTCATGAAAGAGGCTATGAAGAAGGAGATCGTAAAATGTCTAGATAGTGGTATCATTTACCCTATCTCTGATAGCCAGTGGGTTAGCCCCATTCATGTTGTCCCCAAGAAGTCGGGCATCACGGTCATCACTAACGAGGCGAACGAGTTAATCCCTACTCGCACCCAAACTGGGTGGCGAGTATGCATCGATTACAGAAAACTCAACGCCGCAACGCGGAAAGACCACTTTCCGCTACCCTTCATTGACCAGATGCTTGAACGATTGGCCGGACACGAGTACTACTGCTTTCTTGATGGCTACTCCGGCTACAATCAGATTCCCATCGCCGAAAAAGACCAGGACAAGACCACATTCACTTGTCTTTTCGGCACGTTTGCATATCGTCGCATGCCCTTTGGGTTATGCAATGCGCCCGCTACCTTCCAGCGGTGTATGATGGGAATCTTCTCAGACATGGTGGAAAAATTTCTGGAGATTTTCATGGATGATTTCTCCATCTTCGGCGATTCCTTCAATGAGTGTTTGCTGCATCTTGACGCTGTCCTTACCCGATGTAAGGACAAGAATCTCACTTTGAACTGGGAGAAATGCCACTTCATGGTGCGCGAAGGTATTGTCTTAGGACATATCATCTCGCAAAATGGCATAGAGGTTGACAAAGCAAAGATTGAGGTCATTTCCAATCTGCCTCCTCCCCGATGCGTCAGAGATATCCGAGCCTTCCTTGGCTATGCCGGTTTCTATAGACGGTTTATCAAGGACTTTAGCAAGATTGCTAGGACCTTGACTCTTTTGCTGGCCAAGGACACGCCATTCGACTTCAACTCGAGCTGTGTGACTGCATTTGAGTCATTAAAATGCTCACTCACTTCTGCTCCCGTTCTCTCTTCTCCTGACTGGACGCACCCATTCGAGATTATGTGCGATGCATCCGACTTTGCCATTGGTGCTGTCCTTGGACAACACATCAACAAGATGCCGCACGTAATCTATTATGCGAGCCGAACCCTGAACGACGCCCAACTCAATTATACAACAACTGAGAAGGAATTCTTAGCTGTTGTATTTACTTTAGAAAAGTTCAGGCCCTACCTCATCGGCTCTCCAGTCATCGTCTACACTGACCATTCTGCTCTGCGCCATCTTTTTGCGAAGAAAGATGCAAAATCTCGGTTAATACGTTGGATTCTCTTGCTTCAAGAGTTTGACCTTTTCATTAAGGACAAAAGAGGATGTGAAAACGTAGTTGCCGACCATCTCTCACGACTTCCTTCTTCGCCTTCGCTTCCAATTCCGATCAACGACGTTTTCCCGGATGAACAGCTCTTGACAGTATCTTGCAAACCCTGGTTTGCAGATATTGTGAACTATTTGGCCACGGGATTACTACCGACTGAATGGTCAAGTCAGGACAGACTTCGCTTCTTATCCCAAGTAAAGCACTTTTACTGGGACGAACCCTACTTGTTCAAGTACTGTCCCGACCAGATTATTCGTCGGTGTGTCCCTGACGAGGAATTCAAGAGTGTGCTGTCATTTTGCCACGATCAAGCGTGTGGCGGGCATTTTGGCCCCAGAAAGACAGCTGAGAAGATCTTGCAATGTGGTTTCTACTGGCCACAACTCTTCAAAGACGCTCATGACTATTGCAAGACTTGCTCCCGGTGCCAACACAAGGGCCGGATATCCCGGAGGAACGAGATGCCGCTCCAACCGATCTTGGTTGTGGAGATTTTCGATGTTTGGGGGATAGACTTCATGGGGCCGTTTCCCAGCTCTTTTGGGAACTTGTACATCCTTCTCGCTGTTGATTACGTCTCTAAATGGGTCGAGGCTGTGCCCAGCCGGACTAACGACAACAAGGTTGTCGTTAGGTTCCTTAAAGAAAACATTTTCTCCCGGTTTGGGCACCCCCGAGCGATCATTAGCGACAATGGAAGTCATTTCTGCAACAAGACTTTCGAGGCCTTGATGAGGAAATACTCCATTAATCATAAGCTATCCACGCCCTACCACCCCCAAACCTGCGGGCAGGCTGAAGTTTCAAATCGGCAAATCAAGCAGATACTGGAGAAGACGGTTTCCAAGAACCGTAAGGATTGGTCGCTGAAACTCACTGATGCCCTTTGGGCATTTCGCACCGCTTATAAGACCGACCTTGGCATGTCTCCCTATCGGCTTGTGTACGGAAAAGCCTGCCACCTACCTGTCGAAATAGAGTATCACGCATTTTGGGCGATAAAAGAGTTGAATCTGTCTCTCGAAGATGCGGGCAGCCATCGGAAGCTGCAGTTGAACGAACTGAGCGAGCGGAGGGATGAGGCTTACGATAACGCGGTTGTCGTTAAGAATCGAACGAAGGTGTTTCACGATAAACACCTTTTGCGCAAAACCTTCGTACCTGGTCAGCAGGTACTGCTTTACGACACCCGACTTCACTTCCATCCAGGAAAGCTCAGATCTCGCTGGAAAGGGCCGTATTTTGTGCGGAATGTGTATCCGCAGGGCGCTGTGGATTTGGAAAATCCAAAGGACGGTTCATTTTTCAAAGTGAACGGACACCGATGCAAATAGTACCTTAGCGCCGAACCAACAGAGGAGCTCCTGGTCTTACAGGAGCCGGTTTACCCTGCCTGGTCTTCCTCTGCCTACCTCCAAACTTCGGTTATCCAGCCAAGAACAGTGGACACTGTTCCAAATAAGTTTGGGGGTATGTACCATTTTGTATATATTTGTGGATATTCTTTTTCTTTTTCTTTTTTCTTTAAAAACAAAAAATAATAATTGTGTATCGCTAACCGACAATTTTGACCCTTCAAATGATCTCTTCATGCAATGACAGTGAGGACACTGTCCAGTTTAAGTTTGGGGGTACTCTCGGTACGCATTTCTTACCTTCGCATTCATATGTATATTTTGCATCTGCATATTAAAATCCATAAAATCCATAAAAATCTGAAAATTTTCTAAAAACATAAAAACTTTTCTGTCAAGTTAGTTTGTGGAAGAACTCTGATTCAAAATTTCGACGGTTTTTGTTTGAAAAAAAATAGGAATAATTAAATCTTATGTTTAGATTCTGAAAACCTGAAAGATAACTCTCCTTTGAAGTTAACTATAGCTGATATACGTCTTTACATCACACTACACGTGTCGTGAGTTTTTGGGAATTAGATGACAAGTCTTTTATGTTGAAAAACTTTTAAACAGATAAATGATTTTCTGAGGATCAAATAGGTTTGTTCTGAAATAAGTAATGTCAAGAATAGTTTATGAAGTAAAGCGAATATGAAAGAATGTTATTGATGCCGTAATTGGAACTAAGTCTGAAAAATAACCCATCTGAAACTTGATTGGAATGATTACACACCGAACCCACTAAACACGTCTTTTATCCAAAAAAAAAATAATTGAACTACCGGTTATGTCTCCGTTCGTATTAAATCATCTGATTTTCACGCCAAACTGTCTTTTGTTTTTGGACCTAGGTAACTTGAGTAATTAAGTCCGCTGGGGTGTTTCTACACCTAATGCCCTAAAACCAACTGGTTTGGGTGCATTGGCCCAAAGCTCGCTAAGAAGCCTAGAAAGTCCAGTTTAAAAAAAAGTCAAGCAAGTGTTCTCTCCGAGTTAAAATTCCTAACGGTTCTTTGTGTGAGAATAATCTTGATAAAAGACAGGCTAGCGGAGATATGAAGGTTTTATTCTGTGATAAAGACTATTGCACGTTCACAGAGGTGTGTATGAAATGAAAACAAGAAAAAGGTGGAGTGAAGAATACGACTTAGTTTCCTGTTAAGGAAGATAGAAATTCTGAAGTTGAAACCTTACTGGAAAACGAAACTTGAAAAATGCTTAACTCTTTATAAAACTTATGTGATCCTTTTAAAATTGTTATCTGGGCTTTTATTGTGCGACATGATAACTTTATTCGATCTTTCGGGAACTTAACGACACTATTTGCACTGCACGTAAAGACATATAAAATCTGTAGTTAAATAAGAAGCGAGGTGTGAAAAATAAAGGTTCGATGGTCTAGACTTAGGATTATAGAATTGTTATTTTCTAAAACAAAACTTTAGGGTTTGAAACTTAGTTATTTTACAAAACCAACTTGACCGGATTTTGTGGGTAGTATCCGCTGAAAACCCTCAGGAGACAACACTCCTCCTACTAGGGACACCTAGAGGTTTAACGGCTTGTTGCACATGCTCAGTGCAATCGCGTTCCCTGCAAAAGTGAGGTTAGGAAATTTTTTGTGAATAAATTGGCTTTGCTCGGGACGAGCAAATGATAAGTTTGGGGGTATTTGTTCATATCAGATTTTTGCATTTTCATACCGCCCAATTTTTATCACATTGCTTATCGGTAGATACTCTTGAGCCGCGTTTGCTAGTCAATTGCAGGATACAGGTTCTCGGTTCTAAAACAGTGAAATTCATGGAAAACACGACAAAATCCGGGTTCCTGCCAACCACTGAGAAAACACGGTCTCCGCTCTTCATCCGTATGTTGCCAGATACCAGTTTAAGAGACAAAATGTCAAATCAATGTCGTTTTCATGCACAAGGCTCAATGGCAGCACAAGATCCAAGAAATCTACGCGGAGCTCGAGGCAATCATGACAAAAACATCCACAAAAAGTCCACCTTTCCCTCAACGGAAATTCTGGAAAAATCGTGAAGACAATTTGAGAAAATACATATGCCAGAATAAAGTACACAGCAAACCAGGGAAGCACCAAAAATCCCATGCCCTAACTCTACCAGAGTGCGGCGGATCCGCGGCATAGGGAGGCTTAGGCCGCGGATACGCGGCCACTCCGTGGAGTCAGAGTATGGGCTTTGGGTGGTAGTTTGGTCATTTCATATGTGTTCTGGTGGTTGCCCTAGATTTCCATTCTCCAGCCTATAAATAGCCCAGAACTTTGAGAAGGAAAGGGTCCATAATCTTGTATTCTCTTTTGTAAGGTTTAGTTGTGTTTCTTCTTTCTCTTCTCATCTCTTCTCCATTAAAACTTGTAATGAGCTTGGTGAGTGAAGAATGGTGAATAAAGAAGATCATTTTATTATCATGCTTGTCTTGCTTTTTCTATAATTGTTGTAATTTTAATTTGTTAACTAGTTGTTGTTATTTCTTGTTGTTTCTTTCTTCTCTCTTTTTCTTTATCCTTAATACGACCATGATGCTTACGCTCGATCCTCGCCAAGGTGAGGTCGCAAATAGCTAGTCGTTATCTTCTAATCTCTTTCTTTCTATCTTCCTCTTTTGTTTTGTTTTATTTTTCTGTATCATGATGTGTGAGTAGTACATACTTGTTAGGGTAGGATAAGGGAAGTTTGAGAGAAGGAAATCTCTCTCACTCTTTTCTTGCCCAACAGCTTAATTCGACTCCCGTTAATTGAACCACAATCCGCTGCTTACGGCATCCTATCCTACATGATAGCGGTGATTCCGTAGTGAGACCGGTTGTGGTTGAATTAACCGGAGGTTATGGCTAATAGCCAAGAACGGACGGACAAGCACCAAAAGGAAGAACTTATGCGTTGAAAAGCCTAGCTTATACTCGCAAGTTCCTTCCTAGTCGTGCTAATCCCCGTTGTTGCCGATTACCGTAAAACCGATATTAAGAGGGGCAACGAAAGATGTGGAGACTCCTAACTCAAACTAACCTAATCCTAACCCTAACAAGCTCTCTTTAAATATCAACTTAACACTTAGATAATCACAAACAAATCTGAACTCTCGGACTTAACTCGTTAAAACACATTGAAAAAGACTCTCATCTCCCTGCGGACGACCCGTACTCAACCGGCTAGCTACAAGCGAAACCGTCTTGATTGCGGTATTTAAACTAAAACTTGAACACGCAGAATCCCTAACAATCAAGGATCTTCGGCTGGGGGATCCGGCTGGATCATCATGCCCACCATGTCTTGGAACAGAAGAGCCATTTGCTTTATATTGGCCGCTTGTTCCGCGGCCTCCTTGACCCTATTTTCGAGCATTCTATGAAGGAATTCAGCATCAGTCTTGTGTTCGTGACGTTGTTCTGATGACGCATCCGGGCTTTCTTTTGGCCCGGTGAGTGCGGCCATCGCAGTCAGCATCTCCTGGAGCTTCTGCTGCTGCTATTCCTGGGCTCTTGTGATGGATCGGATGATTGGTCGGTGGCCCGTAGAAGCGCGGCTATCCTCCTTCCTAGATGTCATGTAAACGGTATGGACCGTTATGCCCCCAGACTTAGGGCGTTTGGGCTCAGTGCCTTTGACATTTGTCGCAGGCATGGGGGTCTTCTCCGGCCTTCTCTTCTTAGGAGCGGTTGAAGTTGAGGGGGTCATCGCGATGGGCACCCAAATAGCTTTCCGTGGCTTGGCAGGATGGCTTTCTTCTTGTTGAACCTTCGCCCTTTTCTGTCGGCGAGGGTAGTCTTGATCAACCACTGAGTTTCGGACCTACCGCCAGAATTTGTAGATCTTGTAGGACAGACGCTGAGGGGACTGTTCTGGCTTTGTTTCCGCAACATTCTCCACCGGAGGAGATCTTTTCAGTACGGCGGTAGGAGAATTCCTACGCACCCTATTCAGTAGCTCAAAGCTGTTCCCAGTTGGAACAGGAGCATTAATTTCCGCCGTCGAGGCTGGTGGAGTTAGCCCAGAAGGGGAGTTTCCCCCGGCCTTCCTCACTCGGCGCCAGTGGCGACGTCGAGCATGTCGAGCTGATGGAGTTGGCTCGGTGACGGGGATGGCCTTGTCTTGCCCCCTGTTCAGGTGAGGGGCCGTTGCCGGTGTCAGCCTATTAAAGACTGATGTCCTTTGAGTAGCAGGAGCGGGAGTGGGAGTTGGGACGGTCAGTCTTGTAGAGACCGGCCCCTTGGCAGGAGAAGCCGCCTTGACGACTTTGGGAGCAGGGTTGGTTACTCTCTTAGGAATAACCTTCTCTGGGACTGCAAGCTTCATTGTGGGCCCGCGGGAATTTTGGCCCAATCTGGAGAAGACCGAGGCGCTGGTGTTAGACGACCCGTTGAGAGGGGCCGTGGTAGCTGTAAGTCGATCGAAGACCGACTTCTTGGGAGCTTCTGGTACGGGCACGGGAGTAGTGAAGCTCGTTGGCGGGAGCATGGTCCCGAAAAACAGCCCTGTGGTGGCTTGAGTAATCTGTTCTACGGGCTTCGTGAACAGGGAAGCCGCTTGGGGCCCGTAGGTTATTCCCCCAGTTGAGGCAGGACGCGAGTTGCAACTGCAGTTGGAGCACTTTACGCAAGTTGATGCCATTGCAGGTTTTGCTTTCTGCGCCAAGCAAGAAACCAAATCTTAGTAACTTGAAACCCAAGGGCAACCACTGACAAACAGCGATTGGTTCGCGAACACGACACACGAAGTCTGGAGTGGAAAGAGGAAAACGTCCCACCGGGCGTGCCAGAATCTGTTCACCGCCGGAAGCCGGGAAGACTGGACGTCTTGCCTGAATCTGGGGGCAAATGCTAATTGGTGCTATCCGTCCACCTCTCCGAAGATGCCAAGTTGATTTATGGCACCGTATATCGATGGTTTAAACGGATGTGGCCGATGTAGCAGACTTCGTCAGATTCCTCCTCATCTGAGGGGTTTTTGATTGTGGGGAAACTCTTCCCTGCAGGCGCAAGCCCCTGCAGTTAATTATGCTACCGCATCGCGGTAGCAACTTTCTCCTTCTCCATATGGTCACTTCGTGTCGTGGGTGTTTGTTTTGTGTTTGGTTGCCCGTGGATTGTATATGGAGACTAATTTGTGTTGTCGCCCGTAGGACGTGGATTAGTCCAAATCCGTATCTTTCTTAGATTTGGGTTTGGGGGGGTGTTTAAGGATACGTTAGCCTTATTTGAGGCTAAGATCAACTTAAACGTTTGCTAAGGACACGTTAGTCTAATTTTAGACTAAGATCAACTTAACGGGATCATTTAGATCCGACAAGAGAGCAATTGGGCTCTGTTGTTTAGTTTAATGACATTGCGGTCGGTAATTAGTTTAAGGACATTTCAGTCCGTTGTTAGTTTTAAGACATCGCAGTCGAGGTTAAGGACATCATAGTCCATGAGTTTAAGGACCTCACAGTCCGATGTTAGTTTTAAGACGGCACGGTCATGGTTAAGGACATCATAGTCCGTGAGTTTAAGGACCTCACAGTCCGATGTTAGTTTTAAGACATCACGGTCGAGGTTAAGGACGTCATAGTCCATGAGTTTAAGGACCTCACGGTCCGGTATTAGTTTTAAGACATCACGGTCGAGATTAAGGACGTCATAGTTCATGAGTTTAAGGACCCCGCAGTCCGTTATTAGTTTTAAGACATCACGGTCGAGGTTAAGGACGTCATAGTCCATGAGTTTAAGGACCTCACAGTGTGGTATTAGTTTTAAGACATCACGGTCGAGGTTAAGGACGTCATAGTCCATGAGTTTAAGAACCCCACAGTCCGTAGCAATGTGTGGTCGTCGGGACCCGTCACCTCTCTGACGACGTTGAAGGATTACAACGACGGATGTCAGAGGAGTAAAGAGATGTACCCTCGAACCGGGTGTAAATTGATTGGAAGAGCAGTTGTGCTCAGTTCAATTTAAGTTGAGGACTTATGGCCAGAATTGGGCTAAGTCCAGTTAAAAAAATGATTAACATTTTCATTTATGTTCTGCCTATTAGACCTTTATTTGGGCTCTGCCCTTTTAATAATGCAAAGCATTGGGCTCTGACATTTTGTCTGGAATTAAATGCATAGCATTTATCAGAACAAAGTATGTTCTGACAGCGCGCCACGTGGCGCATCAGGCGCTTTGCACCAATTAAAGAGCGCATTGCGCTAGCGCACATAAGAGTGACACGTGTCGCTTAGCGCTGAGCGCTGGTTTGTTAGCGCACTGCGCTTTATAAATGCGCTGCGCTGGTTTATGGGTGCGCCAGTGAGTGACACGTGGCGCGCTCTGGCGCTGTGCGCCAGTCCAAGAGCGCAGTGCACTATTTTTAGAAGCGCAAAGCGCAAACTGTTCTGTGGTTGACACATGGCGCGTTCTGGCGTTGTGCGCCAGTCCAATAAGCGCAAAGGCACAATTCAAGAGTGCAAAGCACTATCCAATAGCGCAGAGTGCATTTTGATCAATTTAAGATCAAAGAACAAGTTTTTTGTTCTTCAAAAGAGGCCTTGCCTCAAGATCCAAGAACCAAGGTTCTTATTCTCATCAAAAGGCTCTGCCTTTATAGATCAAAAGATCTGTTGATGAAGTAAAGTACTTCTTTAAATCTTTTATAATTAGATCTTTTTTGATCTTTTTCTTTTTTATTGAAGACCTTGATCTTGTTCTTAGATCTCTGATCTTTTTAGAAGATGGTTCTTCTTTTTTAATGAGATGATTTCATCTCTGTTTTTCAAGAATATAATTCTTTACATTTAAAGATGAAGAAAATGATCTTCTTTCTTCAAAGGCTTGCCTTTCTTTCTTTTTGAGTTTTTTCTCAAAGTTTTCAGAGAGTTTTTTCTATATGAGACTTGAAGTCTTGGGGCCTTTATATAGGGCCAATTGATTTGTTAAATTAGTTGAAGAGATCTTTCTTAGATTGATTTGGGGTTGTTTCCCCACCATTGGATCTTTGATCCTAGGGCTTCTGTTTTACAGAAGATAATCTTCTTATTTTAATAAGATTGGAAAGATCATTCTAGAACAGAATTTTAATTCTGATTAATAATTTATTATTATTATTAGATCTTTTGATCTAACGGTGGGGAATTCTTTTAATTCCAGCGCTGGCGCACTTGGCACTAGCGCACCTACGTTTGACACGTGGCGTGCAGCGCAGAGCGCAGCGCAACTGCGCCAGCGTGCCTGTGTTTGACACGTGGCGCGCAGCGCAACTGCGCTAGCGCACCTGTGTTTGACACGTGGCGTGCAGCGCAGAGCGCAGCGCAACTGCGCTAGCGCACCTATGTTTGACACGTGGCGCGCAGCGCAGAGCACAAGGGATCTGAAGCGTTGCTTCAATTTTTAAAATTTGAATTTTGAAACAGAGCTTTGCTCTGATTGGGGGTGCGCTGCCTAGGGCGCAACGCTCCTGGCGCTGGCGTTCTGCTTTTGACACGTGGCACACAGCGCGCAGCGCAAGGGATCTGAAGCGTTGCTTTAATTTTTGAATTTTGAAATTCAAAACAGAGCTTTGCTCTGACTGGGGGAAACACTCACTTACCCCCAAAGACGATCAAATGCCCCTGAACTTAAAGTACGAAAGTCAACATTTCAGTTGCATTACAAAAATATGGAAAATCATATCGAAATGTCGGAAACTTTAATAAAACCCAAACTAAACATTCCCAGATTTCTCTATATGAATATTGGGACAAATCAAACAATACTATAAATCTTAAATTATTTATACAAAGCCACAGAAGAAAAACCAACACCAAAAACCCAAGGGGGCCGGCAAGCTCGGAAATTTGGGGTATGACGCCGGATTAAGTAGGGAGTGTGGGGCTAGGGTTTTAAGTGTAGTCTCCTAGTGATCCCAAGATACTTATGGTGTTACTGGTTGTTCTATTGGTTACACCTATTGGTTCCAGATTCAATATTAGTATGCTAAATATCACAAATATCCTAGTTTATGATACTGCACATACTTAATATGCTATGTGAAGATATCGTGAGTTAACATAACTTAGGTTAATCTAAGCTAACCCTCTTCTGGTCATAATAGGCAAAAACAGAAATCGTGACACGATATATCCGTACCGTATTTAGAATTTTACCCCAAAACAGATATTTGCTTCCAGCTTATATATGTAGAATAATTAACATAAACTAGTAATACCAGATAATCTAACACATATACAAAGAGCTACCCTAAAATTTTCAACACCCAACTCGCACACAAAACCGGCGACGCCGGATTTTCATTGAATGTCGCCGGCCAAAACTCCGAGGAAAGGGTCTGTGTTTCTGTTATGTACTCTAGGTCCAATTTACAAGTTCACAGTGTTATTTAATTTTGCTAAAGATTAACTAAACTATAGCAGATTCAACACAGAGCACTAATCTAACAAAATACGATATTTTACCGATATTACACTTCTATACTAAACCAGTATTGAATTAAAATCTGCAGGGTTAAATTTATACCTGTTGAATGATCACTGAAAGGCTCCTTCAAAGATGCTTAAGCACAAGGTTCTAGCTTGAGGGTGGTGGTAGTGATCCTTAGCACTTAGTTTCCCTTCTCTTCTCTTTTTCTTTGGTGCGATCTAAGTTTTCTTTATTTTCTAGTTTTAGCCAATTTGTTCCAAACTTGATATAACAACTGAGTTAAACTGAAAGGATAAGATGAATGATGAGGTTTAAGAGGAGGTGTCACCATGAGGTAGAGTGGTGTGATGAGGCAAGTAGGATGTGTCACCATGAAGGATGGCGGTGCTTTCATGCAAGGAGGATGTGTAGGCTTGAGGTTTAATTGGGGTTGTGGTGTGTGTGAGGTTCATCTAACCTTAACCATGACCTTACCCTTTTACACATAAACCCTCTCAAAATATCTAATTTTCATAATTAATTAGACTTTCCATAAAACCCCTCACACTATATCATACTACATAATGAAGCAAAATTTTTCACTAAAACCCTTCTTAATAACTAATGTTACAAACTAAATATTCAAATTAATTAGTTTCACACACTACTTATGAAATGTCCCATTTTGTTTTAATAAAATTTTAAATTAACACTTTTAATTAATTAACTAAATTAATTTATTATCTAAAATATTTCAAAATGTTACAATATTCCCCCTTAAGAAAATTTGGTCCCCGAATTGAAATTAAATCCCCTTCTTAAAACATTTTTCTTAATCCAATCTGCTCAAATTCAAAATAATTTTCCGGGGTCTAAATTTAAAACATAAAATCCGCTCGATATAACGGAACTCTAAAGTCTCATACGAGCTAAAACGCATCATAAAGCAACCGTGTGCATGAAACATCAAATATATAAAACTCACAAAACTGTAACTCTAGCGGGTGCTACGCGAATTACTCCAGTCATGATGCAATTTGCCAATTACGAAAACCGTTGTGTATCCTAAGTACACGATCAATGCCATAATCGTAGTGCAATATCGGTGCACACGACCAAGTGAAAAAAACATAAATCAAATCTATAACGTATCCTATCAGGTGCAAAGCACAAAAATAAAATCAACCCTAATGGGTTTGCGTGCAACTCTCAAACCACACGTTACGGTGTGCAAGAAAACAAAATAGCGCTAAGTGCAACAGGCGTGCACGAAACGATATCCACTGCATCCACTGTGCATGGAATAAAAAGTGTACAGAATAATATCAAGGGCATCGGGGTGCACAAAATCAAATCCAAGTGCATCAGGGTGCACAAAATAAATCTCAAGTGTATCGGGGTGCATAAAATAAATCTCAAGTGCATCAGAGTGCACAAAATCAAATCCAAAACATGCAACTGGTGTGCGCAAAATAATACCAAGTATACCTAGAGAATATATATAAATATCTTAACCATGTGCATCTGATGTGCACGGAAAATATCGGTGTAGTACATCCGGTGTACATAACACTCCACTCGAGTGCAGTCACCTCGCACGAAAATCTCAACAAGTGCACCTGGTGTGCACAAAAAATAATATGACTCTAAAATTCTCAAAAATATGTATATCAAAATAACGGACGTTGAATTGTCCTTTCTTCAATGTTAAAAATAAAATATTTAGATCATAAAAACGCAAATCGAACTCAAATGATATCGAAGTATATCCGCTTCAATGTCGAAAGATGTTTATACACCCGGAACTGGCATAGCAAAGATTTCCACTTGTCGTCTGCCACGGTCTAACGTTCTTTGTCTTTGAATTCTGGTTCTCCTTACGGATCTCTAACGTCATGTCTCTTTCATACAATTGTCCGATGAAGAGCAACGACGCCATCAGTCCTACTGATGATACCTCTCACCACATCTCCTTGGCCAGTAGTCCAGCCTCTCGCAACGCGTTAATGACGGCGATCTCTAATCTCTACGTGTGCGCCAACACTGGTCCTGGGTCCAATCTTAGTTATTAACAACTCTTGGAAAGAATCCATCAAGTCTCTTGCTGATATTATTTATCCAGTCTTCCCAGAACTAACACTCATTACTGAATCAACTTTCTTTTTCATATCAACTGTCATTTCCTCAAAATTTTCTTATGAAAGTTTGGTCGTACGCGCCTCTGTATTTGCCTTGAATCTTCAACATCGACAGTGAAGAAAACTGCTCACTACAACTGCGCAAAAATTCCCTATTCCATTACTCTCCTAATCCATCAATTAAGGAGCGTATCACCATAGTCACGCGAATTGCAAGTCATACTTGGTTATGACCATGCCCGGAGCCTTACAAGACTTCCAAAAACATGATTCCGACATCTCTGATACTTTGTACAAGAATCTGGCTAAGCTCAACCTCGAAAACTGTTGGATATAGTGCCCTCAGTGTCAATTATTGGATCACAGGCACATGATTGCAATGATTGAGGGAGGACCTATACCGGTAGGACAGTCTTACTCGAGAGGTTTGTATACTATCTGGTTTGTCTTTATCATCGTGTACATGCTTTATGTGACATTGTAGTTCACTATTACACGTTGATAGAGAATAGTATGCTACTATGGTTTGTCTTTATCATCGTGTACTGCTTTAGGTGACCTTACATGTCGCTATTACACATTGATAGAGCCCTTAGGATTCTTTCTTGACTGCCAGCAGTATGATGGCGATCATATACATGGGAGCTGGGGTCTATAAGCACATCCTTAAAAGGTCCCTAGTCGTAGGAGTTTTCGAGACAGGGCTTTGATACTCCGGAGTAGACTAGTGTATACAGTCGAGACCCCGACGAGGGGCAGTGGCCGGTCTCACAATCCATTGGTGTCAGTTGGTTCACCTAAGATGTATACAGGTGCTCATTGGGTTATAATTACACCGGACAGGACTCGCCGGGAACATGCTAGTTGGTATTTTACCTGACGTCAGATAGCAGTTCCCTGGTGACATGTGTACAGGTTAATTCATCGACCTGAGATCGTCATTTGTCTCATGTGAGTTCCCACTGTGCTTTGATTACTACCCTACCACAACTCAAAGGAGTCGTGCAAACAGGTTTTAGTTGGGTACAGTCCCGAGCCACATGGAGGCAGTGAGCGGATCGGCAGGGGTTTCGTCTCTCCCGGTATTGGGGGTGAGATCGCGCTGTGTCTAGGAGAGCCATTACACGAAGTCCTTGGCCAAGGCAGGAGATTTACTGGTAGGTATTCCAGTAGTATCTCAGGGTGTTCTGGGCTACACTCCGACACGACTTGTACCGCTTTGGGGGTCTGACTTTTACCAACCCCCTAGGCCCGCCATGCGATGCTTATAGACGAACGGACTGGACTGTACGGATATTGTCACTGACAGGCTCAGTAGGGTGTCGGGATGAGTTCGCTCATCGACCTCCCTTTTGGTCAATACCTGGTAGCCCGTTACGTACAGCTAGTACCACCGACGTGCTAGTGGTTAAATCCACAGCCAAGGTATTGACGAGTCTTTAGAGTCCCCCATAGACAGTTTCTCAAGTTTCGGGCGAAACGTTGTAGAGGCCGTATGATATATGGCAGTCCGATCATATACGTGCAGTAGTGCACGGATCATGATCGGACGAATCATACTAGTGGGCTTTGGTTTAAGCCGGATCCTAGTATTAGATTTGTTGGATTATTTTAGTCTCATCGCATTCGCATTCAGTCGGAATGCAGATGCAGGTATGTATATACAAGTGAGGGGTACTCTTGTGATCCGTCACGAGTTTACTTTAGTAGATGCCATTCTATTTTCATTGTTGCAAACATTTGGATTAATGTTTGCATAAGGAAATAATGAGCTCAAAATCATGATTAGGGGCATTAATTGTGACACATGCTCAAGTGATGAGTCATGGTCTCTTTACTTGTGCATATGTCACATTGTTGATTGATTTGAGTATAGAAATGAGAGGGAAAGAGAGAAAGGGCAGCCATAACCTCATGGTTAGCTCTTGTATTTTCTAACACTCTCACTCTCATTTTTATCATCTCAACACAAAAGAAAAGGAGAGGAAAGCTTCTTCTTCCTCCTCCTCCTCTTTCTTGAGCTCATTATCTCCTCACTAATGGAATCCAATAAATCCTCAAGAGACAAAGTGATCACACACATTCTCTACATCGCCTTGGACACGTCGGCTAGAGAACTTCGTGCCCGAGTTGCTTCGGACGAAACAGGAGCCCGTAAAAAGACTCGAAGATGTGGTGCCCTTTTCGACGAGGAGATCGAGACCGGAGATGCCGCGAGGAGCTTGGGATGGTGGCCAAAGACCGAAGGACACGGATCGTTCGGTATATTTCCAACCCTTCTCTATTTAGCTAGTTGTAGGTTAATAGTTCGATCCGGATTTAAAGTATACGATAGCTACGGTTTCTAGTTTTGAAAAAGTTTTTGTTTCCGCATTTTGGCCTCGGACAGACGACCGGGGCGCTACCGTACACTTACAAAAACTCGTCCCAATTCGTCGGATGAAACTTACTGCATGATCTCTTTCTTGAGCGACTTGCATCTGGTGTGAGCAAGAACCATCGGAAGAAGCTAACTAACTTCCCCGACTTCACATCGGAGCGCCACAACGGAGTAAATGTCCTAGTCATCCAGCATCTGAATGACTACTAACCCTTCATTCCATCTACATTTGTAAACAATTGCAACTGTTTACTTCCTGAACACTGGAAACAACATCTTGATAACCTCAGCAGTGATTGGTACCGATGTCTGAACAATGCATAACACCATGATCTTCGGAGAGGGGAAAACATCACGCCTCAAGTCTGGCTGATCTCCAGCAATAACCCAACTCTCTGGTACGGATCCCGAAGAAACTCGCTTCAACATTAGAACCCGTTCGAATATGAATAATCGACATATCTCTATATCATTAGAATGTCACCTTGGTCAGTCTTTGTCCCAGAAAAGTCTGCTCTGACCGTAACTCTAGCTGCGGCTCTCTCAGCTCCCATAAACAGGTGATCGGAACAATCAACATACATTGACGAGGATAGATCAAGCCTAGGTAACAAAAGTGTATACCTAGATTCCATATAGTTAGACCTAGACTCGAACAAAGGTTAAACCAAACGCTCTGATACCAACTTTGTCATGACCCAAATGTGGCACGTGACCGTCATTTAAATCACGTGACATCTAAAGATGTTGACGCTGTCCAAGTAAGCCGAAACCCGGAATCTAAATCTTTTTCTTTTGAAAACATTGGAGGTGAAGTTTTAATAATCATCAGATGGAATCATTTTAAAATAACCATTTAAATTTAACTAAGTATGTTTAAAGAGCATCTATGACAATTTGAAATTCGACAGCATCTCCTTTGTAAATTTTGCATAAACCCCAATACAAATACAACAATAAAATAGCATCCCAACGGGAGCTAGCTTCCACGCCCAAACGGCGGAGCAACCAAGAAAACAATATAAAAAGTCGACTACAATGAGTGCGAAATCACAACACACAAATTCTAAGTCTCGCTTCTACGTCCACAATATACCATTTCTAAGTTGATGGAGTTTTTGGCTAGATACAAGAATATCTGAATAACCAAGTGTGAGTACGATACAATAGTAACTCACTTACCAAAGCAATCACCGGAAGAAGTGTATGCCCAAATCCGCCGATAATCCAAGTGGTAACACCTGCAAGAAACTGTGGCACAACGGGGATGAGTTGCCAACTCAGTGAATAAAAGTACATCACAAGATAGAAATCAAAATGCACGACGATACTTAGGTCATAAGTATAGTACTATCATAATCTGTACTAATATAATATGATATACATATGTATTATAATGCAACACTAGCTGTCATGCAATCCCAAGTATATATATATATATATATATATATATATATATATATATATCAATGCAAATGACCTGTATCTAGGTATAAGCCCAACGGTACCCGAAAATATATGTATACAAACTTCTTCTTTAAAATAGTTGCGGAATAAATATGTCACGGCATAAAAGCAGACGTGATAGTATGAAATATATTAGGTATCTTATTTTAGATATACGTCCTGCCATTTTAGTAAAAAATGTTTAGAGGTTTATAAATTTAAAGATCTCAGTGTCATATCAGACATGTCAAAAATAAGGAGACTATAGCTCGTTTTTGAATTCCCTTTTTATGTATGCGAATGTCCGTAAAAGATATGCAGGTGCTGTCCCTCGGATCAGTCCTGGTCGGCTACAATAACTGTAATCTAACTGTGTATCTCATGATAGCCACATAGCAATATATATATGGTTTCCCATCATCGACACTCGAAATCAGAAATCTCTCGTGTCCATCACCGACACGTAAATCCTCAAATCTCTCGTGTCCATCACCGACACGCAAATGCAGATATCATCGACACCATCTCAACAGATGATCGCCATCCGATATCCCTGGCCCCGATCGGTATCCCCTGGATTTCCGCCGTGCCTAAATCAAACCCCGGTCAGTATCCCCTGGACATCTGCCGTGCTCATCTCTATCTCCGGTATTGAGTATCCTCGCTAGGCTCCCTGCCTCAACTGCGGCTATCTTTCCCCTCGGTCTCGATCCGGGTCCACCATATATCCGACTGTATAGCTCCCCCACTCAGTCCGGATAGCATAAAATATTCACGACCGTATAGCTCCCTCACTCGGTCCGGAATAAAATCAGAAAACACTAAACCCATAGTGGACGTCAACTCATCATACCCAGAAACATCAAGTAAAGAATAAGAATACTTGCATAGATCATTCTGATGATATATTATATATATACATATATAACAGCGTCCCATACCACTGATATATATCAGCAGCAGTAAAACATCCAGAAAATCCATAAGAATTGAATATAACATCTATACTACTGATATTCGCAATATGCAACAGAAAATAAAGGATGACTGCGTAAATAATTCATACAGGTACAAAGATATCAATTCTACCGTGTAATGGCACTACTAATGATGTGTGGTGTAACATATGTGTCTGTGCTCGTGCAGCATAGCAATCATTAGTATTTGTGCAAGTGTTCTAACGGTGTAATAACCTATTCATACCAACATCTACATATGTATTACATAACATAATGGTCCTACAGTGACATAGCAGTACCAATGAGGTGCAGTATAACATATGTATACGTGCTTGTGCAGTACAGTACTCATTGGTAGTTATGCAGTGTTCTATCAGAGTGTTCGTATTACAGAAACGTATAATATCATTAACTATAACGCGAACAAGTAAAGTAATTCTAAGCATAACTAATAAATATAACTCGGCCGTTATTCGTGTTGGGTTTCCCTAGCACCTACTGTAGAGTATGGAAGCATCACACATGCCACTTTAAAAAATATAGAGGTGCTAAGCAAATAAAGCAAGGATCTTTAACTAGAAATTTAGGGTAACGACACTTGTATCTCATACAAAGAACATATTATCACTAAGTGAAAAGAATACAACCTTTGTAGTCCTCTTGTTATGACTCCTAGGATCGTTGAGGGTTTGGAAAGGCTTGCTAGTAAGCTCCCTTGTCCACGATGATCCGCCCGAAGTCCACTTCGTCCAATCTCCTAGCTTCACTTGATCAAAGAAGATGATGAAGCCAACACTCTAAACTAATTGGCTAGAGTAGAGTTGAATGATGAGGTGGTGTGTTTTCTTTAGTCAAAACCCTTTCTTTTTTATACCCTCACTCTATGGAAAACTCAAGAGAGCTTGGAGAATGAGGAGGAAGATGAAGGCAACTCAAGAGCTCAAGATAATATCAAAGATAATGAATAATGAGAATAGAAAATAACATATATATTTTCTTGTCCTTATCTCAAACCATGGTAACAAATATCTAGATATTATTGTAAATGGGTTAAAAGCCAAAAGGAAAACTAATCCAAGGTTAAAAGTTTGGTGAAGTATGGTTTACTTTGGAAGAGTGTAGAAAGATAACCATGGATTGATTTTTCCTTTTCTTTTCTTTTAACTTAAATACAAATGTATATATAAATATAAGTTCCATGTGAGTCTTGTATTGCCATCAAGGGTGTATCATCAACCATGATACTATGTATGCATGTATGTGTCCATGCACATCAACATGTGCATACATGCATGCATACATCATATAAAAAGAAATGGGTTTAATAAAGAAATTAAACTAAAAGTCAAATGTTAAATCAACACTTGATTTAACAAACCGGTCATGTCACATACGACCCGACCAATAGAAAAACGCCCGACTAAAATACGGTATCACATGCACGTATTTAATCGGGTCCCCGTGCATATCTCATATGCACACCACATCGTTTCGCTTGGGCTAGGAAACTCCTGTATGGGACTCTAAAACTCGTCAATACGCCAGCAGTAGGTGATGATCATATCAAACACCCACAAGCCGCAAGCGGCCACCCAGGTATTGAGCGATCAGAAGAGAACCATCAAAGCTGTCAAAACTCCCGTCGAGCCATCTGGCAACACTTACCGTACAATCCGGTTTCCTCGTCAGATATGTTGCATATCGAGTCTAGGGATGGTATCGTCGATCCCAATAACTCAATAAGTCATGCTGGTATATGGCTCATAACATATCAAGAAACTACTAATAACACTTATCAGTAAATCTCAGCAGCCCTGGCCAGAGACTTCCTGTTATACCCAATCGAGCATAGCACAACATCAACTCCTAATACCGGGAGAGAAGAAACCCATACTATCTCTTATTGCCTCCATATGCCTCGGGACTGTACCCAAAGTGTAGGGTTCCTAGGCACTCACAAGGGGTCTCACAAGGCATCAACCATGCCCGTTTCAAAAATTACGGTGCCGAGAAACCCTAGACTACGGATCGTTGGCTAGATGTCTAGGCGATAAAAAGAAACTAGTTAACACTTAACTACAAGTACGGAAATACAACCTTTGTAGATCCGGTGCTCCACCTCCATAGCTCCGCAATGATGTCTCTCCGCTGTCCAAAATGAATCCCGGGCTCAAGCGTCGGCTTCATCGGAGAAATGGCGGGCTAGGTCATCGACGACGTGCCGAAGATGATCTACGTCGAGACATCGCTAGATCAAGCTCCAACTTCACCAAGTCAAGAAACTTGTGAAGAAAACACACTCTACTACTTGGCAAGAGGTAGAGGATGAAGAAATAGGAAATGGGTAGACTTTAGAATTGGATTTCTCACTTGTTTCATCAATCCACCATTGATGAAGTCAAGCTTCTTCATGGAAGAAGAAGATGAAGAAGAAGAAGAAGTTATGATAAGTTATTTAGAAAATAGAAAATAAAAGAATACTTATCATAATCAACCATGGTCAAGTGTAGAGACTAAACTAAGGTTAAGTGAATGGTTAGGTTAGGTATGAAGACAAAAATGGTGACTAAGTCAAAGCTTCATGAAGCTTCAACATATATCCAAATAAAGCCACCATTTTTCTTTTCATTTTCCAAAAAGAAAATAAATAAATAAATGGATATGAAAAACAAAACCCTAACCATTTAAATAACCATGGTTTAATCTTTACACAAACTCAAGTAAGCATGTATCATCAAACATGATACAATCAAGTGCACAAAAGTATATCACATATACAACTTGTGAACTTCAAGTGAGAAAATCCATTTAAAGTGAACCAATACTAGTTAATGCAAAGTAATATATCAAATATATAATTATACATTAAATCATTAAATCAACACTTGATTTAACGATCCGGTCATATCGCATATAACCGACTAGTATCCTATGTATCGGCTTACCGAACCAACCCTTGATTCGATAACAAGGTTATATCGCATACAACCTTTCGATACATTCATCGCGATAATGGAATACGGTATCACATACACGAATCATTCTCGGTCCCGCACATATCTCATATGCGCTCCTATTTCGTTTCGCTTGAGCCAGGAAACCTCTGTGTAGGACTCTAAAGACTCGTCAATACGCCGGCAGCAGGTGATGATCATATCAAACACCCACAAGCCGCAAGCGGTCTGCTAAACGTAACGGCCACCCGGGTATTGAGCGATCAGAAGATCGACGAGCAAGCCCGCTCACACTCCAGTGAATCCAACCAGTAATACTACCGTACAGTCCGGTCTCGTCGTCTGATATGTCGCATATCTTGCCTAGGGGTGGTAAACGTCAGACCCCAATAGCTCGATAAGTCGTGTCGATATGAGGTCTATAACAATTCGAGAAGCTACTGGTAACACTTACCAGTATATCTCAGCAACCCTGGCCAGGGATTTCCTGTTATAGCCAATCGAACACAGCGCAACATCAACTCCCAATACCGGGAGAGACGAATCCCCTCCTATCGCTCATTGCCTCCATGTGATTCGGGACTGTACCCAAAAACCACCGTTTTGCACGCCCTCATGGACGTGGTAAGATGGAAATCAAAGCACAGTGGGAACCACACAAGACTCTATGACGATCTCGGGTCAACAGACTACTCTGTACCAGTGTCACCAGAGAACTGCCATCTGACGTAAGGTATAATACCATCTGGGAGTTCTCGGCGAGTCCGTCCAGTGTACCCAGTCTCTACTGAGCACCCGTATATCATCTCCGATGTCAAACACCAATGGATATGGGATCATCCATCGCCCATCTGTATGGGTCGAGAAGGTATACGCTAGTCTACTCTGGTATATCGATGCCCTGTCTCGATACACCCACGACTAGGGACTTTGAAGGATGTACTTATAGACTACCATGTCCCCACTAGTATGATCTTCATCACAGTCCAGGTAGTCAAGTACACATCCTAAGGGCTTTACCAACATGTAACAGAGAGACAATCAGTGTACACGTTAAGGTAAAAGGCAACCAGATAGCATACTATCATGTCGAGCAAGAAAGTCCTCCCTATATATGTCCCAGCATCCACTACAATATACATCCAATGTACAGTAATGGCCTCTAGGGCATACATATAACTAACAATCTCCCACTTGCACTAGGGCCATCTGTAGCAGTGGTTGTAGTATCTCATACTCAACCATCCCATAAAAGTCTCTCTCTGGGAATAGGCCTTCGTGAGTGGATCCGCCGTGTTGTCCTCTGAGTCTACTCTCCTAACCTCGATCCCTTAGAGATCAACCATCTCCATGATCAAGTGATACTGCCTTAGAATATGTCTGGATCACTGATGGGACCTGCGTTCCTTGGCATAAGCCATAACTCCATTGTCACACAATGGGAGGAACATAGTTCATCTCATTTACCAATATACACCCAAACAACCTCTTTGGTAGCATCTTAAGTAGCGATGTATCATGCCTTTATCGTCTAGTATGTCACGGTATCTAGCTTGGAACTCTTCCAACATGCCGTCCCTTTACTGAGGGTAAAGACAATGCCTGCGACTGACATTCAGTCGTCTTTATCACCCTGGAACCTTTCCAGTGATTTTCCCCAGGATCGATTGATACCATCTCACTACTGCTAGTGAGAATCCTAACATCCAATTAAATCTATCTCATAGATCCAAAAGCTCAGGATTTAGGAGGTATCATTTTGATCCTATATGGAGAATCATTGTGATAAGCGGAGATTGATCGAGCGTAGCATAGGAAACTCCTTCCCTATCAAGAGTATGTCATCCACGTACTCTACGAGGATTTTCACCATACTCCCTACTACCTTTTTGTTTATACAAGGTTCATCTACCATTTTGATGATGTCAAACTCTTTGACTAATCCATCAAAACAGATGTTCCAACTCCGCGATGCCTGCTTTATCCTATAAAGCATCTTGCACACGTTTCCGCTGCTCCCACTGTCTACGAGGCCCTCTGGCTGTATACTTATAGACGCGCTCTTCTAAAACATCATTTAGAAAAGCAGTCAAGACACCCAGCCACCAGATATCGTAGTCATGGTATGTAGCCGTGACAAGTAGGATCTGGATGGACTTAAGCATAGCTACTTGAAAAGGTTTCATCATTATCCGCACCTGGTCAATGATGCAAACTTTTAACAAGTCTAGCTTTGAAAGTCTCAACTTTTTCATGTACACCAAGTAATCTTCTCAAGATATACTTGCTCCTGATGGGGATTTAACCCTTCAGATATAGCAGCCAAAGTCCATACTTTGTTGGTGTATAAGGATTCCATCTCAGATCGATAAACATCCAGCCATTCTTACAGAGTCTCACTCCTAATGGCCAGCTCGAAACTAGTTGGGTCATCATCTCATGATGTAATCCTCGCTCCCACTGTCATAGAGAAACCGAAGTATCTCTCAGGTGGGTGAGGAACCCTACTAGATCGGCGGAGAGGCTGAAGTTCGTCGGTTGCTATTGAATCCTCTGGTTCTACCAAGTCATCTGCTGTCATTTGTATAGCTGGAACCTTTCCAGTTGTACATAACAGACCTTGCCTCGAGCTTGTCCGGATTTTGCTTTTAGACATAGGCCGGACAACCCTAAATCTTAACTAGCTTAAGACATGGGTTCTTCCCTTTCCGTATCACATATGAAGTGGTAGGCAACTGTTTTGATTTGAACCCTATTCAATAGGTATGTAGCTTCTCAAGTGCATAACTCCCAAAAGGAAACAGGTAACTCAGTAGTACTCATCATAGAGCGCACCTTATCATATAGGGTGTGATTGCTCCGCCCCGACATACCATCGTGCTATAGTGTATACGGAGGAGTAATGCTGAGAGAGAATCTCATTCTCCTTTAGAATAGTCCAGGATTTCCGTGCCCAAGTATTCTCCTCCTTGATCTCATCAAAGGACATAATACTTTTACCCGTATTTTGGTTCTCTACTTCTCGCTTATATTCTGTGAATATCTCAAAAGGTTCGGACTCATGTTTCAACAGGAACATATGACTGAATCTTGAGAGATTATCAGAGAATATAATGAAGTATAAAGAACCAGTCCTGGCATGTGTAGACAGGAGACCTTACATACATCATCATGTATCAGTCCCAAGAGTTTACTAACTCTTTCTCTGCTTCCATTAAACAGAGCTATGGTCATCTTATCTCTGTGACATGACTAGCGAGTTCCACAAGATGTAAATTCAAACTAATTTAAATATGCATCTTTATGTAACTCTAGCTAGTCGGGTCGTATTGATATGACCTAGTCTACAATACCTCAAGAAGGAACCGTTCATTTCTGAACTATTCCTCTTGTGTGTGTTCTGTATACTAGGAACTGTAGTTTGATTTAGAACATCAATGCTTTTAGATAACGTGCCTGAACCGATCAACTTTTGATATAGGAAATGTTCAAAACATTATCCATCTATACAAAATTTTATCATTTCTTTACTAATAAAGAGACTGATATGATTTTGTATATCAGGTTCGGTATCTAATAACATTCGTTCAGAATCAATGTATTACAATACAGGGTGACAGTGACCAACAGACTTGGCTGCAACACTTGCCCCGTTTTCTGCCTCATGAAACTTATCACCCGTTCTCAGTTTTTCTACCCTTTTGTAGCCCTATGTAACATCTTACATATCTGGGATCCTGATCCGGTATCAAATACCCAGGATACAGAGGATACTGAGAAACAGTTCTGTGTAACGAACACACCCGAAGATGATGCATCATCATGCACTCTCTTCGTTTGGGCGGCACGGGAAATCTGGTATTCCCCAATTTCCTGCTCTGTCTTATAACAATTATAAGTTGGAGCGGGACCAACGTTCCCCAGCTCAGTATAACAAGCGGGTTCAGTCAATAATCCGTATTATTATCTTGATTAAGGCGTGATATGGTCGCTACCTGGAGAGAGAGAGAAGAAAACACTCAGCGTGCGCTCTTGCAAGAATAGATTGGTTATTATTTTATCTAATCAGGATGGCTCCCACTGCTTTTTATCAAATCTTCCTTCAAACCCTAAAAGGAAAGACTAGCCAGGATTAATTACACACTACAAGTTCGCCAATCTTTCAGCCAGGCCAGTGTCGGTACTTTGAGGGAGGTCCCCCGTGCTTTCGCACGAACCTAATTAATGTAAACCTCGTTTTCCCAGAGGCGTAACCTCGTTAACACCTTTCTAGACACCTACTTGATCGGCTAATTGTAATGTATAAAACTCTCCCAGGAGTAACAATTACTCGCAGCGGGTATCGGGATCCAACTATCTCATAGAAGGTATGCAATCTCATTGCAAATTTCAACACTTGAAATTCCCGATAATATTTTGCCCCTAGCGTCATATGACCTTGACGCAGGCCAACAAACCATAGTGCGCTAGTCAAGTTCAACCCGTCATTTCCTGATTGAATTAAACCCACCCGCACGACCCTTGACGCAGGCCAACAAAGTCGCACGACTACCCTAATCCAATCTGCATCATATGCATAAGCAGATAAATACTAGTTAGCTACCGCACACTACGCCTTGACACAGGCCAACAAACGTAGCACGAATACTAACTACCACTTATCTGAAATGACGGAGGGCTACGACAGGTTTTTCTGAAAACCTATTGCGTAATGAACTTGATATCATTGTAGGATCGAATGAATTTTGAAATGGAGTGTTTTTTAGGCTTTTCTAGTTTTGCAAAAGGAGTCACTCCCGGTGAAGGGATCGTCGGTCCTTTCCTCGTCGAATGAGGTGCGGGATATATCATATATATCACTGTGCAAAGCAAAAACACTTAAAAGCTATCAAAAGACAAACCGAGTGTGTAGCATCTGCCAGTTATTGCTAAAGGAGTCACTCCCGGTGAAGGGATCTCGGTCCTTTCCTTATCGAATAAGGTGCAGGATATATCATATATACCGCTGTGCAAAGCAAGAACTGTAGCTACCTGTTTTATTTTGAAATTCGATTCTACAACATATTAAGTTTCTTTTAATTTCATTAATCTCATTAATGAAGTCCCATCATTTAAGTACCTAAACATCACAGATAAATACGACGTACACTTATGCCATCCGCATTCGCCTCGATGTCCCCTCGTGCACCGTTAGGTTAGGTAACTAACGGCAGAACAGGGCAGGGCTAGCGCGGGTGTAAAACATAAGTAACATCTATATAATATATCATATATACTATATACTGTATCTATCACAGAACATCACATGATCACATCACAGATATCGCAGCAGAAGAAACATATGAAATATTGGATATACTAGGACGTCCGTGTTTTCAATACGAGCCAGTATAAAACACGGATTCCACGGTCGTGATGTAGCCAAACCCACACCCCTAGACCCTTACGAGAGCGGCAAGCAACCCTACCAATTCTGAAGTTAGGAGACCCGGCCTCGACTCCTCGAGTTGGTCTCCCACTGGACTCCAGAACCCGGTTACTTGTGCCCTCCTCCTTGGGTCTATCCTAGTGCGGAAAAGTAAATAATATACAAAAGGTGACAACTTCCGCTACCTGGAAGTGCCCCAATAAAAGAATATTGCATACAAGTTTTTACATGAATGAAAATGAAAAACACTCATCTCACATAAAAACCCCCGGCTATTCGAACACGACGATCCAATATAACATATCCAGCAACACATAACATCACATGTCATCAACGTAAGTAAATATGTCCATCCCAATTGTCGTTGACATATAGCAACGAAACCGGCGATATCACATATTACACTTACGGTCACAGAAAAGAAAGTGTAAAACTACAACAGTTGGAATCCGCAATCTCTTTAGACATCGCATGCCTAATCAAATGAATTCCTTAGACATCGCATGCCTAATAATTATAAACCCCGCATTTTAGTCTCATTATCGAAAACACTTTTCAATATCAAGTCGGGCAATTCAACAAGATTCCCGACATCCTGATCGAATGCTCGTCGCAAACTATAGTAGGCGGCCGCACCCCCGACGCCGTCGACGAAGTGCACCAAGGCGGAACACCGCTGCCGCGAGCACCCGAACGGATGCTTTCGGCGACGGGGTTCTCCTACAGTCACTTGGTCGGGGCTATGGGGTGAGGCTGTCTATTAAGTTTACCCGGCGAGTATCCGCGTACACTACGTGATTGCGACGGACTTTTGATCACATCAAAATTCCGTGGCAACCGATCAAGTGAGACTAAACTGCTATGTTTATAACATTCATTCAGTTATCTCATAACTTCTTGTGAATTCCAATTATTGTATCCCATTCCGGATAAATAGAAAATGTCAAACTTTACGATCGAACAATCGAACACCCAAGTTTTCCCGATACAGATCAACACATGAAACAAGTCTAACAACATTCAGTTCGTGCCTCAGTACCAACGGTCCAGCCGTAGAAGGGTCAAGCCAACGCCTCACATGTGGCACGCCGTACTGCCCCAAACCCGAAGGTTCAAAGGGCAGTTCAAGACGGTCACATAATCGAGTTAAGGTTTGTTGTCTTCTACAGGGTCCATCGCGTTACTTGCACTACTTAGAACGTCGTTAAACTACGGAAAGATCCAACACTTGGAAATTTCCCGACAGGGGAAAAATTGGGTATTTATATCCGGTCGAACTTTTTAACATATTCTAAAATTTATCCGGAAAGCCACATAGACAAAATCTGACACTCCGATCGAAACACCGAATCCCCAAAACAACCCCAGAAAATTCAACTGTTCAATAAAATTTAAAAATTCCCATAAAATCCAGCATCAGAAAAGAGGAGTTACTGTGCAAAGATAACAGTGAGATAGGACCGTACGGCCGCGGAACCTCCGCATGAGCCATGCTCATGCCGCTGAACCGCGGTGGTTTAGATGAATTAGGATCTCGTATTTCACCAGAACTCTTAGATCTTCCTGCTGAATTTTTTAGAAATTTTTAATCTGGAAAAAACCCAGTTTTTAGAAAAAGTCCAGAGAGCATGGAAATTTTGGGGTTTCGGTTCATTCGGACTTCAAACTCTGTCTAGACTTCGCCTAAGGCTCTAGCTAGGCTCTGATACTACTGTAGGGTTCCTAGGCACTCACAAGGGGTCTCACAAGGCATCAACCATGCCCGTTTCAAAAATTACGGTGCCGAGAAACCCTAGACTACGGATCGTTGGCTAGATGTCTAGGCGATAAAAAGAAACTAGTTAACACTTAACTACAAGTACGGAAATACAACCTTTGTAGATCCGGTGCTCCACCTCCATAGCTCCGCAATGATGTCTCTCCGCTGTCCAAAATGAATCCCGGGCTCAAACGTCGGCTTCATCGGAGAAATGGCGGGCTAGGTCATCGACGACGTGCCGAAGATGATCTACGTCGAGGCATCGCTAGATCAAGCTCCAACTTCACCAAGTCAAGAAACTTGTAAAGAAAACACACTCTACTACTTGGCAAGAGGTAGAGGATGAAGAAATAGGAAGTGGGTAGACTTTAGAATTGGATTTCTTACTTGTTTCATCAATCCACCATTGATGAAGTCAAGCTTCTTCATGGAAGAAGAAGATGAAGAAGAAGAAGAAGTTATGATAAGTTATTTAGAAAATAGAAAATAAAAGAATACTTATCATAATCAACCATGGTCAAGTGTAGAGACTAAACTAAGGTTAAGTGAATGGTTAGGTTAGGTATAAAGACAAAAATGGTGACTAAGTCAAACCTTCATGAAGCTTCAACATATATCCAAATAAAGCCGCCATTTTTCTTTTCATTTTCCAAAAAGAAAATAAATAAATAAATGGATATGAAAAACAAAACCCTAACCATTTAAATAACCATGGTTTAATCTTTACACAAACTCAAGTAAGCATGTATCATCAAATATGATACAATCAAGTGCACAAAAGTATATCACATATACAACTTGTGAACTTCAAGTGAGAAAATCCATTTAAAGTGAACCAATACTAGTTAATGCAAAGTAATATATCAAATATATAATTATACATTAAATCATTAAATCAATACTTGATTTAACGATCCGGTCATATCGCATATAACCGACTAGTATCCTATGTATCAGCTTACCGAACCAACCCTTGATTCGATAACAAGGTTATATCGCATACAACCTTTCGATACATTCATCGCGATAATGGAATACGGTATCACATACACGAATCATTCTCGGTCCCGCACATATCTCATATGCGCTCCTATTTCGTTTCGCTTGAGCCAGGAAACCTCTGTGTAGGACTCTAAAGACTCGTCAATACGCCGGCAGCAGGTGATGATCATATCAAACACCCACAAGCCGCAAGCGGTCTGCTAAACGTAACGGCCACCCGGGTATTGAGCGATCAGAAAATCGACGAGCAAGCCCACTCACACTCCAGTGAATCCAACCAGTAATACTACCGTACAGTCCGGTCTCGTCGTCTGATATGTCGCATATCTTGCCTAGGGGTGGTAAACGTCAGACCCCAATAGCTCGATAAGTCGTGTTGATATGAGGTCTATAACAATTCGAGAAGCTACTGGTAACACTTACCAGTATATCTCAGCAACCCTGGCCAGGGATTTCCTGTTATAGCCAATCGAACACAGCGCAACATCAACTCCCAATACCGGGAGAGACGAATCCCCTCCTATCGCTCATTGCCTCCATGTGATTCGGGACTGTACCCAAAAACCACCGTTTTGCACGCCCTCTTGGACGTGGTAAGATGGAAATCAAAGCACAGTGGGAACCATACAAGACTCTATGACGATCTCGGGTCAACAGACTACTCTGTACCAGTGTCACCAGAGAACTGCCATCTGACGTAAGGTATAATACCATCTGGGAGTTCTCGGCGAGTCCGTCCAGTGTACCCAGTCTCTACTGAGCACCCGTATATCATCTCCGATGTCAAACACCAATAGATATGGGATCATCCATCGCCCATCTGTATGGGTCGAGAAGGTATACGCTAGTCTACTCTGGTATATCGATGCCCTGTCTCGATACACCCACGACTAGGGACTTTGAAGGATGTACTTATAGACTACCATGTCCCCACTAGTATGATCTTCATCACAGTCCAGGTAGTCAAGTACACATCCTAAGGGCTTTACCAACATGTAACAGAGAGACAATCAGTGTACACGTTAAGGTAAAGGGCAACCAGATAGCATACTATCATGTCGAGCAAGAAAGTCCTCCCTATATATGTCCCAGCATCCACTACAATATACATCCAATGTACAGTAATGGCCTCTAGGGCATACATATAACTAACACAAAGACCACCTGTTTGCACGACTCAGTAGAGTCGTGGTAGGGTGGAGATCAAAGTACAGTGGGAGGACACACAAGAATCTATGACGATCTCGGGTCTACAGACTAACTTGTACCAGTGTCACCTGAGAACTGCTATCCGACGATAGATATAATACCACATAGGAGTTCTCGGCGAGTCCGTTCAGTGTACCCAGTCTCCACTGAGTACCCGCATACAATCTTTGGTGTCACCACACCAGAAGGATATGGGATCATCCATCGCCCATCATATGGGACAAGAATGGTATACGCTAGTCTACTCTGGAATATCGATGCACCGTCTCGATACACCCACGACTACGAACGGTTTAAAGGATATGCTTATAAACTACAAGTGTCCCACTAGTATGATCTACATCATAGTCCCAGTAGTCAAGCAAATATCATATGGGCTTTATCAACACGTACCAGATGAATAAAACGAATGATCAAATGAACATGTCAAGACAAAGTAAACCAGATAGCATACTATCATGTCGAGCAAGAAAGTCATTTATATACATATATACATGTCCAAGCATCCACTATACATATAATGGCCTCTAGGGCATACATATATCCAACAATTCGGCATACTAATCTCATCATCATCAATACAGTATAATATCTCGTACAAAACCTCACATTATTACTATATCGAATTCACCTCTAATACGGCATGGTCTTTCGTACCAATTTACCCAAACCATAAATAACTACATGTAAATGAAGGTCCTGCTAGATGCAAATTAACTCCAATATCAATATTTTGAATAAACACTAAAACTGACTAAATATCATGTTAATATTTATAAGGTTGCGGGGGTGCTATACGCCATCCACCCGATTTCCCCCGTAGATGTAAATCTACTCACCAACTTATTGAGCTAGCTGAAATCCGCGCTGCTATGTCCGCTAACTCTGTCTCGGAAATCTTTGTGATCGCACCTATAATCATATTTAAAATCACATCGATATAAATATCATATTGAAAACCAAAACAACGAGCTAAGCACCCGTAGGTTAGAACCTACAGCTCACTTACCCCAAATACGATCAAATGCCCCTGAACTTAACGTAAGAACGTCAACGTTTCAGTTGCAGTACAAAAATATGGAAAATCATATCGAAATGTTGGAAACTTTAATAAAACCCAAACTAAACATTCCCAGATTTCTCTATATGAATATTGGGACAAATCAAACAATACTATAAATCATAAATTACCTATACAAAGCCACAGAAGAAAAACCAACACCAAAAACCCAAGGAGGGCCGGCGAGCTCGGAAATTTGGGGTATGTCGCCGGATTAAGTAGGGAGTTTGGAGCTAGGGTTTTAAGTGTAGTCTCCTAATGGTCTCAAGATACTTATGTTGTTACTAGTTGTTCTATTGGTTACACCTATTGGTTCCAGATTCAATATTAGTATGCTAAATATCACAAATATCCTAGGTTATGATACTGCACATACTAAACATGCTATGTGAAGATATCGTGAGTTAACAGAACTCAGGTTAATCTGAGCTAACCCTCTTCTGGTCATAATAGGCAAAAATAGAAATCGTGACACAATATATCCGTATCGTATTTAGAATTTTACCCCAAAACAGATATTTGCTTCCATCTTATATATGTAGAATAATTAATATAAACTAGCAATACCAGATAATCTAACACATATACAGAGAGCTACCCTAAAATTTTCGGCGACGCCGGATTTTCATTGAATGTCGTCGGCCAAAACTCCGAGGAATGGGTCTGTGTTTCTGTTATGTACTCTAGGTCCAATTTACAAGTTCACAGTGTTATTTAATTTTGCTAAAGATTAACTAAACTATAGCAGATTCAACACAGAGCACTAATCTAAAAAAATTCAACATTTTACCGATATTACACTTCTATACTAAACCAGTATTGAATTAAAATCTGCAGGGTCAAATTTATTGTAACACCTTAGAATGCGATTAGTGTTAATTAAGCGATAATGCAGGTTTTTAAGGAAAAGTTTACCAAATCGGTTTCCTCACATTTTATAACAATTAATTAATATTTTATTATTATTTATTATGGCTTGCACACACTTGTGCATGTTAGTATGGGGGTTAGTTAGTGTTAATCTTGTTAAGTAGCCATAACACCTTAAGCTAATCCATGCCTTAATTTAACCTTGCACTTAGATATTTTGTGTGAGAGATATTTTCAATATTTGGAATGAGGGAGGTGGCTAGGTGAGTCATGAGGACATTAATGCTAGCATTGCTGAGGAGAGGGGAGGGTAAGTGTAAGGCTAAAGCTCACCCTACACTCACCCTCTCATCATTATCTTCCCTCACTCTCTCATTCTTATCTCTTCTCAATCATTCCTTCATCTCCTTTGCCCTCAACTGAAACCCTCACCATTTCTTCACTAAAAGCTTGCAAAACTTCATTAAACGCCATGAAAACACTTCACAAGTCTTGATTTAGCCACTAGGTTGACTTGGAGCTTGGAAAGATTGGATTTTTGAGCAAGAGTGGCTAGGTAATGACCTCTAACTGATAATTAGGTGTTTATATTATTATGTTGCCTGGTAGTTATGGCTTAGAACACTAAACGTAGAGTTTTTGTGAACATATCGTATTTTGGTAAAGTGTTGTGTCTCGAGTGAATCTGCTGTTGAACCAGGTTGTTGTTTTAGAAATTGTCATCACAGAGACCTAGTTTTGAGGTATAGAACCCACCATAAAAACCTGAGACCATTCCTTTCTTTCATGGCCGCAATTTTATTGCTTCTGGCTGCAAATTGCGGCCAGAATGGGGACTGGGTTCTTGAGTCTTGATCGTAGGGTCTCTAGAGTTGTATGTAGTCTCGTGAAACTTGCAACTTTCACTAATTGTTTATGTATCAAAATCTGGGATCACTTTTCTATAATCTAGTGTTTTGACTACGCGCGTTACGTTATCCGACACGGTTCGTGATCTTGTATAGCTGCTGCACTTGGGTTGGTTTTGGGATGTCACTACACACGTTAGCCACTAGACGGACACTTGAGAGTTGGATTGGAGTTAGTGCGTCGGTCAAACGTAGTTTGTACGTGATATTAGTCAATTTCTGAGACTTGCACTTATTATGATTTGTGTTAATAGGATCGCAGGCGGGGACTTCGAACGATGCGAAGAAAGGGAAGCAGGTGACTAGATTTACCTAGCTCGACATCGTCGGTGAGTAGATTTAACATCTATGGGGAAATCGCCCGTATGGCGTTAAGCGTCAGGGCTAGATATGATATGATATTAGCTGCATGTTTATATGCACATATAGAGATGGTGCATGAACTTCATTTCATATTATTACTTGTTGTTCCTGGACTTGTACCCATTGGACACCGCACTATTATTGACAGTTCATGTTGCACGAGCACTAATTGTATGCTACACACACACTGTCAGTAATTGCCATGACACGCACGACACATATACATATGTGATATTGTATTGATTAGTGACATTGAGGAATTGGTTCTTGTGCGATTGCGCATATGAAATATAGTTTGCATGCACACCTACATGCTTACACATATACCTTGCTATAGCTACATGTTCACCTTTATATGATGTTGCGTTGTATTTTGGATAAATTGGGAACCGTATGATATATTTAATAATTTGATGCATTTAAATAGCGGGTTTTCCCTTGATATGCTCATATTACTGTTCTATGTTGCATACATCATATTACATGGATTTACGCATTGAGATATAGATTTCATGTGATTTTCTGGATTTGAGAACCGCGGGGATATTTCAAGAAATGTGTATTGTTTGAAAAACCCAGTTTTTCATGATATGATATTTCAGTGCGTCCACCATAAGTCTTCTTGGTTCCGAGATTGGCATGTGAAACCCGATTCGAAGAGTGGAGGAACTGTCTATGGGTATACGGTGGGCCCGGAGGTACCCGGGGCAAGAAGACTCGTATTGTTAGGCGGTGAGCCCGAGGCAGGGGAGTACTACCTTACCGGTGATAGTTTTGGACTCGGTAGTTATCCGGAGGATATCGACCGGAGTCGTGAGATGGATATAGGTCGATTCGTACTGCCGGAGCCCGCAGGCCGATCCGGGCAGACGGAGCCCATGATACGTGGATTTGCGTGTCGATATTTGACACGAGTATTTCATGATGTTTCGAGTGTCGATGTTGGACACTCAGGTTCCATGAGATGTACGGATATGAGGGCCGGTCCTGGTGACGGCGCCTGAGGATTTTGGGATTTGGGGTGTCGTTGATAGACACCAGGGTTTTTCCATGCTGATGATTTATGCATGAGGTTTATTATTTATCCCACACTCAGGATTTATTTGATATGCATTTGATTCATGTAGATGTAGTACCCTGGTAGTGTACCTTGATCATGATTGTTGCATATCCATATTGCCATACTTATGTTATCAGATTGCATGTGATAGATTATCGCTGTTTGTGCATACTTATAATTACAGTATGATGTTATTTACTATTCACGAGTTGGCAACTCACTCCCGTTGTGCCACAGTGTTTTGCAGGTCTGACCCTCAGAGTAGTCGCGGCAGGGCATCTTATCATCTCTACTTTTGTGGATACCGTTGTGGTTGACTGTGAGGCCTTTTGCTCTAGGTAGGTTGTGGTTATCCGATGATGTTCATTGTATATATTTTGTATCTAGTACTCTCCATCTACCACCTTCATGTATTGACTTAGAGACGAGTTGTGAGGATCGATGTTATATATTCTTGTGACTCTGGTTGTCGTGCTCGTGTGAGCCGGCCTTCGTTTATGTTGATTATCTCTTTTATGTTGTTTCTTCCCTACGGCGTCGTATATCTGTTGTGGTAGTTGTTTCCGCCTTTGGGCGAGATTTGCTCCCGTTTGGAGATGCTTTACTTATATCTTATGTTTGTACCCGTTTCGGGGATAGTTTTTACAAAGAAGGTACTGCCGGAATTTTTTTGAAAACAAACTTAAGCTTTAAGTTTTGCTTGAGAATTAAAAATGTTTCTATCTTTTCCTTCTTGTAATGGTTTAGATTGATGGGTTTCGGCTTACTTAAATTGCGTTACGCCTGTGACGTTATGTGGTCTAAGTGTCGGTCATGTGCCTAACTTGGGTCGTGACAAAGTTGGTATCAGAGCGCTAGGTTTTACCTTTCGGAGTGTAGCATGACCTTGGTATGATGGAGTAGGTAGCTTAAGAAGAGTGACGCAGCGTGTGTATGTTTCGCGGCATATTTACGACACGGTACTCCGCCTAAGTGACCTTAGGACTTATTGCTTGAAATTCCTTCCGTGATTACATACATCCTTGTGATTCGATTGCTATGTCCTTATCGAATCATGTTTCCTTTTCCATCCTTTATGCCGCCGAAGACTATGAGGGCGCAGAGAGCAGCCGCGAGGGCTAAGGTCAGAGTTGACTCGTCTGAGACGAGAACTGACCCGGGCGGTACGCCCATTGTGCAGGAGCAGATTGATCCACCTTCGATGGACGGCTTGAGGCCGGTATGCAGGATATGCGCCAGATGATGGGGACGTTGGTTGAGGCCAGTCGAGCTCAGTGACAAGAGGTTGTCCCACCTGTTATAGGGACTGTGTTGGTGCCTATTGTTCAGGAAGTTGTACCTGCAGCTACAGAGCTGATCACCGTATCGTTATCTGAGTTCATAAGGCTGAATCCTCCGGTTTTCACAGGCACTAATGCAGCTGAGGATCCCCAGTCGTTTATCGATCGGATAGCCATGATATGTCGTTCGCTGATATGCTCCGACACGATATAGGTAGTGTTTGCGAGTTTTCGTCTGGAGGGTTTGGCCCAGAAGTGGTGCGAGTCTTTGGAGAAGGGCAGAGCCGCAGGTCTTTTTCCTATGACCTGGGCTGAGTTCGTGGCGGTGTTTCTTGCCCGTTTTCTTCCGCTGAGTGTCAGGGGTGCTCGAGCGCGCAGTTTTTAGTCGTTACGCCAGACTCCGGGGATGACGGTGGCTGAGTACAATGTGCAGTTTACCGAGCTGTCTGTGTATGCTCCATATTTGGTAGCTACTGAGGATATGCGGGTCAAGAGGTTTGTTCGAGGCCTGCTTACCCAGTTGTTCCTCGCTATCAGCAAACAGCATTGTGACACGTATGCAGCAGTGGTGGACGCAGCCCTATTGGTTAAGGAGCGTCTTTCCGAGACGTCGGTTGTTCCGGAACCGAAGAGGGTTCGTACTGGTGTATCAGCACGGAGACAGATGTTAGACGCCGTGATAGATTCCGTTCAGGTACTGGGGGTAGTGGAGGCTCGGGACGAGGCTAGTTATTTAGCTCTTATCCCTAGGAGGGTCAGCAGTTTTCATCTGGATGTTTCCGGTGCGGGAGTTTGTATCATCGAGTCAGAGATTGTACTGAGGCACTTGAGGATTAGGCAGCTGTACCACATGTTACCTTACCACCTTCTCCACCTCGGTGAGCGTTGCCTCTTATGCCTGTTGTTGTTCCGTGTCAGACCCATGCTCAGAGAGGTCGTGGTCACGGTGGTTTTATTCCGAGAGGACGGGGTGGCAGAGGCGGGGGTCAGCCAGTCGCCGGTAGAAGGCAGGCTCGGGTGTTTTCCTTGACTTATCAGGACGCGCAGGCGTCCAATGCAGTGGTTTCAGGTACTCTTTCTGTATGTTCTTTTGATACACATGTTTTATTTGATCCGGGTCTATGCACTTGTATGTTTCTATACACTTCGTGTTGCGGTTGGGCCGAGAGTCATGTTTGCTAGATCAGCCGCTTGTTGTGATTACTCCTGTTGGCGATTCTTTTGTTGCGCGACATGTATTTCGGTCGTGTGTCGTTCTGAATGGAGATAGAGATCCGTCCGTCGACTTGATCCTTCTAGATATGTTGGACTTCGACGTTCTCCTTGGCATGGACTGGTTAGCTGCTTGCTATGCGTTTGTGGACTGCCGTGAGAAGACAGTCAGTTTTAGTTTTCCGGGCGAGTCTGTTCGGGTTGTGCAGGGGGGCTGTGGTGCCGCCCCTCACAATTTGATTTCAGCCCTTTATGCTAGTCGGCTTTTGAGGAGAGGATGTCGGAGATTCTTGGCTTTCATTCGAGATATTGCAGCCACGGTAGGGTCATTGGACAGGGTTTCTATCGTGCGAGAGTTTCCCGACGTTTTTCCCGATGAGTTATTTGGTTTGCCGCCAGAGCGCGATACTGAGTTTTGCATTGATCTGATTCCCGACGCGGGGCCTATTTCTATACTGCCTTATCGGATGGCTTCGGTGGAGCTTAAAGAGCTTAAAGATCAATTGCAAGAGTTGCTTTATAGGGGACTTGTGCGTCCGAGTGTTTCGCCTTGGGGAGCTCCTGTTCTGTTCGTCAAGAAGAAGGATGGCAGTTTGAGGTTGTGTATTGATTATCATCAATTGAACCGGGTTACGGTGCGGAATAGGTATCCTTTACCCCGCACTGACGATTTGTTTGATCAGCTCCAGGGTGCGAAACATTTTTCTAGATTGATTTGCGTTCGGGTTATCATCAGTTGCGGGCTCGGAATGATGACATTCCGAAGACTGCTTTTCGTACGCGCTACGGGCATTATGAGTTTTTGGTGATATCGTTCGGACTCACCAATGCTCCAGCAGCGTTCATGGATCTGATGAACCGGATTTTCAAGCTGTTCCTGGACCAGTTTATTATTGTGTTTATTGATGACATTCTGGTCTACTCTAGGAGTCGAGAGGAGCATGAGCAGCACTTGAGGATTGCTTTGCAGACATAGAGAGAGCACCAGCTGTATGCTAAATTCTCAAAGTGCGCATTTTGGCTTGATAGAGTTGACTTCCTGGGTCATGTGGTGACGGGAGACGGTATTCGTGTGGACCCGAGGAAGAACGAGGCTGTACAGTTTTGGCCCGGACCTATATCTGTGACAGAGGTCCGCAGCTTTTTGGGCTGAACTGGTTATTACCGTCGTTTCATGCAGGATTTCTTGAGTATCGCTGCAACGCTGACCGGACTAACCCGGAAGGGGGTTCCTTTTCTTTGGACTGATGCATGCGAACAGAGTTTTCAGCAGTTGAAGACTCGGTTGACGACTGCACCAGTTCTATCTTTGCCTTCTGGATCGGGTGGCTTTGTCGTTTACTGTGATACTTCTCGAGTGGGGCTCGGTTGTGTACTGATACAGCATGATAGAGTGATTGCTTATGCTTCTATGTAGCTGAAGAAGCACGAGCAGAATTATCCCACCCATGATCTTGAGATGGACACAGTGATCTTTGCGCTGAAGATTTGGAGACACTACTTGTACGGGGAGTCGTGTAAGATTTTCACGGACCACAAGAGCTTGAAGTACATCTTCAAGAAGCGGGATCTAAATCTGAGACAGCGCTGATGGATGGAGCTTGTGAAAGATTATGATTATGAGATCCTTTATCACCCAGGCAAGGCGAATGTGGTAGCTGATACATTGTGTTGTAGGCCCGGGGGTAGCTTGTCCCAGTTGAGCGCAGTTCAGAGGCAATCTTCTGCAGATTGGAAGATCTTGTGCGATGGTAGAGTACAGTTTGAGTTCACTTCCACTAGGGGACAGCTTGCTTATGTCCGCGCCCGTCCACTTCTACTTGATCGTATCCGTGAAGCGCAGCCCAGTAATGCCTATTTGTCTGAGATTCTTGAGCTTGTTCGGCAGGGTACAGATTCGGAGTTCTTGATTGATGACCAGGGTGTGCTACGTTTCAGGACTCGCTTGTGTGTACCAGATACCGATGGGTTGAGACGCGAGAGCCTAGAGCAGGCACATCAGTCAGCCTTTAGCGTTCATCTAGGTTCCACCAAGATGTACCGTGACTTGAGAGACATTTACTGGTAGGAAGGGTTGAAGCGTGATGTTTCGAACTTCGTTTCGAGGTCCCTGACTTGTCAGCAAGTCAAGGATGAGCATTAGAGACCGGCTGGAGAGTTGCAGCTTCTACCCATTCCTGAGTGGAAATGGGAGCATATTTCCATGAATTTTGTTATGGGTCTACCCAGGGCCAGTCGGGGGTATGACTCCATTTGGGTGATTGTTGACCGATTGACGAAAGCGGCTCACTTCCTTCCAGTGAAGACCACTTTCGGTTATGCTCAGTCGTATATAGATGAGATTGTGCGTTTGCACGGCGTTCCCACATGCATCGTATCCGACAGAGGTCCCCAGTTTACTGACCGTCTTTGGCAGAAGCTTCAGGAAGCTTTGGGTACCCGATTGAGTTTTAGCACCGCTTTCCATCCGCAGACCGATGGTCAGTCAGAGCGGACTATACAAACTCTGGAGGATATGCTTCGGGCGTGCGTGCTTGATTTTGGTGGCAGTTGGGATCGTCACTTGCCGTTGATTGAGTTCTCCTACAACAACAACTTTCAGGAGACTATTCAGATGGCACATTTTGAGGCTTTGTATGGTAAGAAGTGTCGATCGCCAGTCTGTTGGACTGAACTCAGCGAGAGTAGGGTTTTGGGACCCCAGCTAGTTCAGGAGACTACGGAGAAGATCCAGCTGATTCAGGACAGGATGAGAGCAACCCAGTGTAGACAGAAGTCTTATACCGACCGTCGTCGTCGCAGACTTGAGTTCGCAGTGGGAGATCATGTATTCATGTGGATTTCTCCGATGAAGGGCGTTATGAGATTTGGGAAAAAGGGGAAGCTTAGTCCCAAATTTGTAGGTCCTTTCGAGATCCTTGAGCGAGTTGGTACCATTGCCTATCGTTTGGCTCTCCCGCACAGTTTTCCGGATGTTCACCCCATATTCCATGTGTCCATGCTTCGTAGATACCTTCATGATCCTTCTCACATTATTCAGCACCAGACCGTTCAGCTTGAGCACGATCTTTCATTCACCGAGCAGGCGGTAGTTATATTGGATCGGCAGGTGAAGAAACTTCGATCAAAGGTCTTGCCATCTGTGAAGGTTCTTTGGCGTAGCCCAACTGGTGAGGAGATCACTTGGGAGGCCGAGAGCGAGATGCGGAAGAAATTACCTCATCTCTTTGAAGGTACGCTTAGTAAGAATTTTAAATTCGGGGACAAATTTCTTTAAGGGGGGAGATTGTAACACCTTAGAATGCGATTAGTGATAATGCGGGTTTTTAAGGAAAAGTTTACCAAATCGGTTTCCTCATATTTTATAACAATTAATTAATATTTTATTATTATTTGTTATGGCTTGCACACACTTGTGCATGTTAGTGTGGGGGTTAGTTAGTGTTAATCTTATTAGGTAGCCATGACACCTTAAGTTAATCCACGCCTTGATTTAACCTTGCACTTAGATATTTTGTGTGAGAGATATTTTCAATTTTTGGAATGAGGGAGGTGGCTAGGTGAGTCATGAGGGCATTAATGCTAGCATTGATGAGGAGAAAGAGAAAGTAAGTGTAAGGCTAAAACTCACCCTACACTCACCCTCTCATCATTATCTTCCCTCACTCTCTCATTCTTATCTCTTCTCAATCATTCCTTCATCTCCTTTTCCCTCAACTGAAACCCTCACCATTTCTTCACTAAAACCTTGCAAAACTTCATTAAACACCATGAAAACACTTCACAAGTCTTGATTTAGCCACTAGGTTGACTTGGAGCTTGGAAAGATTGGATTTTTGAGCAAGAGTGGCTAGTTAATGACCTCTAACTGATAATTAGGTGTTTATATTGTTGTGTTCCCTTGTAGTTGTGATTTAGAACACTAAAAGTAGAGTTTTGTGAACATATCGTATTTTGGTAAAGTGTTGTGTCTCGAGTGAATCTGCTGTTGAACCAGGTTGTTGTTTTAGAAGTTGCCATCACAGAGACCTAGTTTTGAGGTATAGAACCCACCATAAAAACCTGAGACCATTCCTTTCTTTCATGGCCGCAATTTTATTTCTTCTGGCCACAAATTGCGGCCAGAATGGGGGCTAGGGTCTTGAGTCTTGGTTGTAGGGTCTCGGGGGTTGTATGTGGTCTCGTGGAACTTGCAACTTTCACTAATTGTTTGTGTATCAAAATCTGGGATCACTTTGCTATAATCTAGTGTTTTGACTACGCGCGTTACGTTATCCGACACGGTTCGTGATCTTGTGTAGCTGCTGCACTTGGGTTGGTTTTGGGATGTCACTACACACGTTAGGCACTATACGGACACTTGAGAGTTGGATTGGAGTTGGTGCGTCGGACAAACGTAGTTTGTACGTGATATTGGTCGATTTCTGAGACTTGCACTTATTATGATTTGTGTTAATAGGATCGCAGGCGGGGACTTCGAACGCTGCGAAGAAAGGGAAGCAGGTGACTGGATTTACCTAGCTCGACATCGTCGGTGAGTAGATTTAACATCTATGGGGAAATCGCCCGTATATCGTTAAGCGTCAGGGCTAGATATGATATGATATTAGCCGCATGTTTATTTGCACATATAGAGATGGTGCATGAACTTCATTGCATATTATTACTTGTTGTGCCTGGACTTGTACCCATTGGACACTGCACTATTATTGACAATTCATGTTGCACGAGCACTAATTGTATGCTACACACACTGTCAGTAATTGCCATGACACACACGACACATACATATGTGATATTGTATTGATTGGTGACATTGAGGCATTGGTTCTTGTGCGATTACGCATATGAAATATAGTTTGCATGCATACCTACATGCTTACACATATACCTTGCTATAGCTATATATTCAACTTTTATATGATGTTGCGTTGGATTTTGGATAAATTGGGAACCGCATAATATATTTAATAACTTGATGCATTTAAATAGCGGGTTTTCCCTTGATATGCTCATATTACTGTTCTATATTGCATACATCATATTACATGGAGTTACGCATTGAGATATGGATTTCATGTGATTTTCTGGATTTGAGAACCGCGGGGATATTTCAAGAAATGCGTATTGTTTGAAAAAAACCGGTTTCTCTTGATATGATATTTCAATGCGTCCACCATGAGTTTTCTCGGTTCCGAGATTGGCATGTGAAACCCGATTCAAGGAGTGGAGGAACCGTCTGCGGGTACATGGTGGATCCGGAGTTATCCCGGGGTAAGAAGACTCATATGTTAGGCGATGAGCCCGATGCAGGGGAGTACTACCTTACCGGTGATAGTTTTGGACTCGGCGGTTATCTGGAGGATATCGACCTGAGTCGTGAGATGAATATGGGCCAATTCGTACTGCCGGAGCCCGCAGGCCAATCCGAGAAGACGAAGCCTATGATACGTGGATTTGCGTGTCAATATTTGACACGAGTATTTCATGATATTTCGAGTGTCGATGTTGGACACTCAGGTTCCATTAGATGTACGGATATGAGGGCCGGTCCTGGTGACGGCGCCTGAGGATTTTGGGATTTGGGGTGTCGTTGATGGACACCAGGGTTTTTCCATGCTGATGATTTGTGCATGAGGTTTATTATTTATCCCACACTCAGGATTTATTTGATATGCATTTGATCCATGTAGATGTAGTACCCTGGTGGTAGACCTTGATCATGATTGTTGCATATCCATATTGCCATACTTATGCTATCAGATTGCATGTGATAGATTATCGTTGTTCGTGCATACTTGCGATTACAGTATGATGTTATTTACTATTCACGAGTTGGCAATTCACCCCCGTTGTGCCACAGTGTTTTGCAGGTCTGACCCTCAAAGTAGTCGTGGCAGGGCGTCTTATCATCTCTACTTTTGCGAATACCGCTACGGTTGGTTGTGAGGCCTTTTGCTATAGGTGAGTTGCGGTTATCCAATGATGTTCATTGTATATCTTTTGTATCTAGTACTCTCCATCTACCACCTTCATGTATTGACTCAAAGACGAGTTGTGAGGATCGATGTTGTATCTTATTGTGACTCTGGTTGTCATGCTCGTGTGAGCCAGCCTTTGTTTATGTTGATTATCTCTTTTATGCTATTTCTTCACTACGGCGTCGTATATCTGTTGTGGTGGTTGTTTCCGCCTTTGGGCGAGATTTGCTCTCGTTTGGGGATGCTTTACTTATATCTTATGTTTGTACCCGTTTCGGGGCTAGTTTTTACAAAGGAGGTGCTGCCGAAATTTTTATGAAAACAAACTTAAGCTTTAAGTTTTGCTTGAGAATTAAAAATGTTTCTATCATTTCCTTCTTGTAATGGTTTATATTGCTGGGTTTTCGGCTTACTTAAATTGCACTATGCCTGTTGACGTTACGTGGTCTAAGTGCCGGTCATGTGCGTAACTTGGGTCGTGACATTTATACCTGATGAATGATCACTGAAAGGGTCCTTCAAAGATGCTCAAGCACAAAAGGTCCTAACTTGAGGGTGGTGGTAGTGATCCTTAGCACTTAGTTTCCCTTCTCTTCTCTTTTTCGTTGGTGTGATCTAATCTTTTCTTTATTTTCTAGTTTTAGCCAATTTGTTCCAAACTTGATATAACAACTGAGCTAAACTGAAAGAATAAGATGAATGATGAGATTTAAGAGGAGGTGTCACAATGAGGTAGAGTGGTGTGATGAGGCAAGTAGGATGTGTCACCATGAAGGATGGTGGTGCTTTCATGCAAGGATGATGTGTGGGTTTGAGGTTTAATTGGAGTTGTGGTGTGTGTGAGGTTCATCTAAACTTAACCATGACCTTACCCTTTTACACATAAACCCTCACAAAATATCTAATTTTCATAATTAATTAGACATTCCATAAAACCCCTCACACTATATCATACTACATAATGAAGCTAAATTTTTCACTAAAACCCTTCTTAATAACTAATGTTACAAACTAAATATTCAAATTAATTAGTTTCACACACTACTTATGAAATGTCCCATTTTGTTTCAATAAAATTTTAAATTAACATTTTTAATTAATTAACTAAATTAATTTATTATCTAAAATATTTCAAAATGTTACAGGGACGATGGTTGATCCCATATCCATTGGTGTTTGACATCAAAGATTGTACACAGGTGCTCATTAAAGAATGGGTACACCGAACAGGACTCGCCGAGAACTCCTAAATGGTACTATATCTATCGTCAGATAGCAGTTCTCTGGTGACACTGGTACAGGTTAGTCTGTAGACCCGAGATCGACATAAAGTTTTGTGTGGTTCCCACTGTGCTTTGATTTCCTCCCTACCACGGCTCAAAGGAGTCGTGCAAACAGGTGGATTTTAGTTACAGTCTTGAGTCACATGGAGGCAATGAGCGATAGGAGGGGTTTCATCTCTCCCGGTATAGGGAGTTGATGTTGCACTATGCTCGATTGGCTATAACAGAAAGTCCCTGGCCAGGACTGTTGATGAGATTTACTGGTAAGTGTTATCAGTAGTTTCTTGTACCGTTATAGGCCACACATCGGCATGACTTATCAAGTTATTAGGGTCTGACGATTCCACCCCCAGACTCGATATGTGACATATCAGACAAAGAGACCAGACTGTATGGTAAGTGTTACCTATAGGCTTCATGGGAGTTTGGACAAGCTTGCTTGTTGATCTTCTATTCGCTCAATACATGGGTAGTCGTTACGTCCATCTAGTATCGCTGACGGCTTATGGGTAACTGATGTGATCATTACCTATTGATGGCGTATTGTCTTTATAGTCCCAGATAGAAGTTTCCTGGTTCAAGCGAAACGAAGTAGGGCACATATGTTGATATGTGCGGGGGCCTAATTAAATACGAGTATGAGATACCGTATTATAATCTGGCGGTTATTTGATATCAGTTAGGTTATATGTGATATAACCGGATTATTGAATCAAGCGTTGATTTGATAATGTGATATAAAGATAAATGATATTAGTCGGTTATATGTGATATAACCGGATTATTAAATCAAGTGTTGATTTAATAATATGATATATATTTATATTTGATATAATTATATATTAACTAATATTATTAACTCACTAATTATTCTTCATAATATATATATATATGAAGCATGGCATGGATATTCTATTTTTAGAAAATAGAAAATGAGGTGGAAAATGCGGAGAATTTTTTGTGGAATGGGAAAGCATGGTTTTGTTATTTATTTTATTCATTTGCTTGCACCATTGATGCATGGTTACAATTTTTAATGGTTAAAAATTGTATGCTTCAATTATGGGTGAGCAAAAGGATAGCCATTACACACTTCATTCTTCACTTGAGTTATTTTCCTCACTTGAGCTCACTAGCTCTCTCTATTTTCTTCACTTCCTCCTCCAAGCTCAATCCCTCATATGAGTTTGTAACACTTTGAAATTCGTTTAGGATATTTTTGCGATAATTAGAAATTTTGCGTGTTTTTCATAAAAGCCCGAGTATCGTATTTTCCTTCTTGGCTAGGGATAATTGTGTTGTGAAGTGTTATATATATATATTTGTGTAATTATAGGGTTTATTAATTATATTTAGTTGTGTTACCCTAAGTGGGAAATTTTCATTATGTAGTGTACACTTGCACACTTAGCCATGTTGTGACCTAGGTTAAAATGTTAACCATTCTATTTCATTCTTGCATGGTTCATTTTTATTCCCCACCCTTTTTCCAAATCAAAACTTTTTTTTAAAATTCAAAATCCAAATAGAAAATAGAAGCATGGTGTTAGGTGAGAAATTTGACTTTTGGACCCATTTTTCTCTCTCTCTCTTTTCTCTCTTCCTCTCTTCTGAAATCCCTGCAGAAATTTCAGCAGCAAACCCTATCTTTTCTTCATCTCTTCTTCTCCTTTTCACTTCTCTTAGATCTCTACACAAACCCTACACCAAAACCTCACATTTTCTTCTCAAAACCATAGGAAAAGGGATCTTTTGAGGTGTTTGGAGGCAAATCTGCACACTTGAGGCTAGGACTGAGATTTGTGGTGTTTCTTAAGGTCTTTTGAAGGTATATAGCTCATATTTAACACTCTTTTCCATATCCTGTAGTATCTTAGCTAAAAATCATGTTTTATGTGCTTTATTAGTGATATTGAGGGATATTGATAAAGTATATGTTAGATTGGTATTCTCATGGTTTAGTGAACTCTTTTAAGTGCTATTAGAGCTATTTAACCCAGGTTTTTGTTTCAGTTTGCACAGAAATACCATAAAGTATCATTTTAGTGTAAAAGTATGGTTTTTTAACCAGAAATAGGGCTCTATAGGATCTGCTGCTACCCGAGTTATTTCAGAATGAAATTGTATTTACTGTAGCATATAGAGTGCACACACAAAACCTGGGAGCCCAATTCCCCAGACAGGCCGCCGAAAAATGCATTCTGGCCGCAATTTGCTGCCAGATGAGTGAGTTGGGGGTTGGGGTTTGGGGCACAGGAGTCTGCTGCTATATGTAGTATTATGGTATATATAGTTTTGTAATATCTTTTCTGTATAAAAATCTGGGATCTAATACCCTATTTCCCGTATTTTAAAACTTTCGCGACACGCGTGATACGTGTGTGTGGGTTTGGGGTTTCTGCGTATCGCGACGCGTCGGGGTAGCTTCAAATGCGTAATCACACGTTTTAGCGTATGTTGGAAGAGTTCCAAACAGGATACCGTTGCAGACTCAACGATGGAGGCTGAATACATCGCTGCCAAAGAGGCTGTCTGGATCAAGAAGTTCATTAGTGAACTTGGTGTGGTTCCATCCATTGAGCATCCAATACCTCTGTATTGCGATAACACTGGAGCTGTGGCGTTAGCCAAGGAACCCAGGTCCCATCAGAAGTCCAGACATATTCTGAGGCGGTATCACCTGATCAGGGAGATAGTTGATCGCCGGGAGATCGAGGTCAGGAGAGTAGATACGAAGGACAACACTGCGGATCCATTCACGAAGGCTATTCCCCAGATACAGTTTGAGAGATTATTCGGGATGCTAGGTATGAGATACTACAGCAGCTGGCCTTAGTGCAAGTGGGAGATTGTTAGTTATGTATATGCCCTGGAGGCCATTGTTGTACATATGATGTATATTATAATGGATACTTGGTTATATATAGAGAAGACTTTCTTGCTCGTCATGATAGTATGCTATTTGGTTTCACTTTATCTTAACATGTTGACTTGTACTGGTTTACTGTTTTACTCTCACATGTTGATAAAGCCCTTAGGACTTGTACTCGACTACTGGGACTATGATGAGATCATACTAGTGGGGCCGCGGTAGTCGATGAGTACATCCTATAACTGTTCCTAGTCGAGGGTATATCGAGACAGGGCATCGATACACCAGAGTAGACTAGCGTATACGCATCTTGACCCATATGATGGGCGATGGATGATCCCATATCCATCGGTGTTAGACATCAGAGATGGTGTACGGGTGCTCAGTAGAGACTGGGTACACTGGACGGACTCGCCGAGAACTCCCAGATGGTGATATACCACACGTCAGATGGCAGTTCTCCGGTGACACAGGTACAGGGTAGTCTGAAGACCCGAGATCGTCAAAGAGTCTTGTGTGATTCCCACTGTGCTTTGATTCCCACTGTGCTTTGATTTCCACCTTACCACGTCCAAGAGGGCGTGCAAAACGGTGGCTTTTGGGTACAGTCCCGAATCACATGGAGGCAATGAGCGATAGGAGGGGATTCGTCTCTCCCGGTATAGGGAGTTGATGTTGTGCTGTGTTCGATTGGCTATAACTGGAAGTCCCTGGCCAGGGCTGATATAGAGATTTACTGGTAAGTGTTACTAGTAGTTTCTCGACCCGTTATGAGCCACACATCGACACGACTTATCGGTTACTGGGGTCTGACGTATACCACCCCTAGACTTGATATGCGACATATCAGACGAACAGACCGGACTATACAGGAGTGTTACTGGTTGGATTCACAGGAGAACGCACAGGCTAGCTTGTTGATCTTCTGATCGCTCAATACCTGGGTGGCTGTTACGTTTAGCTGACCGCTTGCAGCTTGTGGGTGTTTGATATGATCATCACCTGCTACCGGCGTATTGACGATTCTTTAGAGTCCTACACAGAGGTTTCTTGGCTCAGGCGAAACAGAGTAGTGGCACATATGTGATATGCGCAGGAGAGAGAATAATGCGATATGGGATACCGTATTATATTCTCGCGATATTTGGATATGAACCGGGTCATCGGATCAAGTGTTGATTCGATGAATCGGTACATGATATATTAGTCGGTAATATTCGATATAGCCGGATCGTCGGATCAAGTGTTGATTCGATGATTTAATATATAATAATATATATGATATATTATTATATTAACTAATATTGGCTTGCTTTATTATTTCATTTTCTCAGTGGATGATACATTGATATATATGCGATATATGTTAATTGTATTATTTTCTTTTGTTGCAAATATATAATATATATATGATATATATTATTGTGACATGATATGATTAATTGTTAAACATGTTTAAGGATGATTAATTGAGGTTAGGGTTTAATTAGGGTTAGTTGCTTCATACACCTTCTAGAATCTATTTGTTTTGTCATTGTAAAGATATTTATGGATGACACTTTACTAAACCTAACCAAACCCTAACTCTAGTTATTTCTCTACACATTCTCATCCATTCATCCTTGACCATGGTTCACAATTCATTCATATAGATTATATTCTATTCATCACAAAAGAATAATTCATATTATCATTTCCATTATCTTCTTCTTCTTCTTCTTGAAGAAGCTCTCTTGAAAATCCTTAAGTGATGAAATAAAATGAGAAAATGATATTAAAAGAAAGCAAAATCACTACTCTCTCATCCTCATCTCATCTAGCCCATGTGATTAGGGTGTTCTTCTCTTTTGAGTGAGAAAGCTTGAGTCGAAGCGACTTCAAGGTAGATCATCGGAGATTTGGAATACGACAAGCTAGAATGGATCGTTCGAGTCGTGGAGCCTCTCATGAGTCCGGGAGATCGTGGATCGTGGCAAAGGGGCTTCTACTCGGAGCTTGTGAAGTGAAGGAGCGGACTACAAAGGTTGTAATCCCTCACACTTAGATAAAAGTTATCATCTTGCATATAAAACCCTAATAATCTAGCAAAGATCCCGGCTTTGGGTTGTTCGGCACGTCTAAAATTTAATCCGGGCATGTTTGATGCCTTAAGAACCTTCACAAGAGTGCCTAGGAACCCTACACCATTCAGACACTAGAGGATATGTAGCCTTGATTTTGGTGGTAGTTGGGATCGTCACCTACCTTTGATAGAATTCTCGTACAACAGCAGTTTTCAGGAGACGATCCAGATGGCACCATTTGAAGCTTTGTATGGGAGGAAATGTCGATCACCAGTTTGCTGGACGAAACTGAGCGAGAGTTGCATATTGGGACCGCAGATAGTACAGGAGACTATAGAGAAGATTCAGTTGATACGGGATAGAATGAAGGCGGCCCAATGCAGACAGAAATCGTATGCAGATCGACGGCGTCGTAGACTCGAGTTTGGAGTGGGAGATCATGTGTTCCTTCGGGTATCTCCAATGAAAGGTGTGATGCGTTTCGGGAAGAAGGGGAAGCTCAGCCCCAGATATGTCGGACCTTACGAGATTCTGGAGAGAGTGGGTGCTGTAGCTTATCGCTTAGCACTTCCACCGAGTTTTCCCGATGTGCATCCGGTGTTTCATGTTTCCATGTTTAGCAAGTATCTTCACGATCCTTCCCACTCGATCCAGTATCAGACCTTACAGCTTGAGCCGGATGTATCCTACACAGTGCAGCCAGTCGCTATTCTTGACAGGCAGGCAAAGAAATTACGATCAAGGGTACTTCCGTCTGTAAAGGTTCTTTGGCAAGGAAAAAATCGCGAGGAGATTACTTGGGAGACCGAGGATACGATGCGGAAGAAGTTTCCACATCTTTTCGAAGGTATGTCTAGTTAATTATTTTAAATTCGGGGACCGAATTTTCTTAAGGGGGGAATATTGTAGCATTTTGAAAATTTAGAAATAAATAAAATTAATTAATTTAATAATAATATGTTATATCGCAAAGTTATTAAAAACAAATAAGTCAAGTTTCATAAGTTCTATGTAAAACAATTTAAATAAAATTTTTAGTATGCAACATAACTAAGTTATAAGGGTATTAGTGACTAATTTAGCTTCATTTTAATAAAATAGTTGTTTTATAATAAACTAAGTTGTGAGGGGGTTTTAGGTAAAGTTTAGGATTTTTGTGCAAATGGAAAATTGTTAAGGGTGTAAATGAAAATGGGGTGGAAAATCATCTAGTTCAGAATTTAAATTCAAATTAAATCAAATTATAAAGATAAGGCATGAACACCTCTTGCTTGCATGCACGACTCTCACCTCACACCTCCTACTTGCATGAAACCCTTACCTCTAGCTTGATCCCACCTCCTCCTTCACCTTATCCCTTCAATTACCCTATATAAACCTTATTCAGATCTTGGTTAAGTAAAAAATTTCTGAAATTTCTGAAATCAAAATAAAAACAAAGAGAAAAAGAAAGAACAAGAAGAAGAAGAGGAGGAAAGAAGCTATGTTCTAGATTTTTCCTCACCATCAAGCTAGGAGGGGCTTAGCATCTTGTAGGGGTTATTCCAACAACTATTTGGAGGGTAAACTTCTTAAACACAGTAGGAGATTTAGTTCTGTAGCTTAGTTAATTTGAATTGAACAAAGTTCCATAATATCGTATTTTAGTAAATTATAAGCTCTGTTGAAATCTGCTAATATTTAGAAGATAATTAACTTAACTAAACAGTGCTAAAATGATGTATGTAACACCTAGAGAAAACAATAGGATCACGAACCAGAGGGCTCGGATTTGGGCCGGCGACCAACATGGAAATTCCGGCGACGCCGGTTTTGTAGGCGGCTAGGTAGTTTTGGCTTGTTGGGTAGGTGTCAGTGTATAATTTTGGCCTTTTGGTGTTATTTAAATAAGTTAGTTTCACTGCAGATAGAATCTGGAAGCATATATCGGAAAAGATATCTTCAAACACAAAATACGACAAGGTTAAAGCGTATCGCGATCTGTTTTCTGTCGCGATACAGAATTGAGTTAAAATCCAGTAAGGTTAAGTGTTTAATAGCTCGATATAGTCGTATACAATATAACTAGTACGTGGGAACGGGTGTTTTTCATTTCCGTCATGTCGGAGTAGCCGTTTACTTATATAAATTAAATTGTAATATTAGATTCGAATACGGGATTTGCGGAGGCAGCGAGGAAAGGGAAAGGATTGGCAATTCCTGAATAGATTTGACGTTTCCGATGAGTAGACTAAACATCTACCGGGGAATTGTGTAAAGATGGCGTGATACGCCCGTAGTTTTATTTAAATCAATGCGTTATTTTGTTATGCCAAATTGACCATATGCATTCATCATTCATAAATACTTGTTTAGTTGCTAGAACACTACACAAGTATCGACGAGTCATACCACGTGCACATCTATAAGTTACACACACCTCGTCGATATTACCATGTCACTTTTACACTTAGCAAACTTATTGTTAAAATGATTCATACCGTATCTTACACCCCAATAATAGTGGTAAATTGCATCATCAATATCATGTTTAATATCTGAGTATTCTATGTTGATATAAGAGGAATGGCAATATCGAGGATTTATGGTTTTGAGTTTTGAATACTATTACATAAATCCAGTGATTTTCATGATTGATGTGACATGTACACCCTGAGATGTTTTTACGAATTGGTATTATTCCGAACCGAGTCTGTGGATATACGGTTACGGACTTATAGTATTATTCCGAACCGAGTCGGTGGATATTTGGTTACGGATTTACAGTTTTATCCAGACTGAGTCGGTGGGGAATACAGTCGGATACATAGTGGACTTTGTTGATACCAGGATCATTCGAGAAATGATGTCTGTGAGAAATGGAAGTTTTGTGTCGATTATGGATACGGGGAAATGAATTTTATTGGGAATAAATGATGAGATTTCAGTTTGACTATGAGATTCTTGATTTTCACATATAATCATGCATTATACTTGTTCACAATTCTGTTAATATGATCGTCATATTTACATTATTAACCGTTATATGTTAGTTATATTCACTGAGTTAGCAACTCACCCCCGTTGTGCCACAGTTCCTTGCAGGGGTAGAGTGGACGGTTAGCTGCGGTGCGGATCTACGTTTGCAGCTTTATTCCATCTTTTGATAGGTAGGTTACATATGTAGTAACCTTCTATTTTGGTATTGTATTTTATCTAGAAAATCTCCATCAGACCTGTATATGGCTTAGAGTGAGAGTTGATATGTATATTATTGACAGTTGAGATCGTTAGTTCTATAAATTTTGGTTCCTTTTCTTTATGTCTGAGATTCGTGTTGATGTCCTATATACTGAGATTTTATTTTCCGCTGTTGATATTGTTGATCCCAAATAGGGATACAACCAAACTTAACACTTTATACTTGTTTAATACTTAACTTCATAAACTGTGATTTTTACTAAAACTAAATTTTCTATATAAAGAATTCCGCAAAAAGGATTTTAATCTTGGTTTTCGGCTTACTTGGACTGTGTGCATATTTTTAGATATGATACAATCTAAGTGCCGGTCACATCCAAACTTGGGTCGTGACAACTTTTCACAAAACTAATTAGTATAGATTCCAATTATTGTATCACATTCACAAATATCTAGACAATGTTAAACATTTCGATCGAGTCAACAAACACCCACAAATTACCCCGAGAGATCAACACTTGAGTAAAACTAAAATACCCAAAAATATGCCACGGTGCCTATGGACCAACCGTAGAAGGGTCAACCCTTGCCTCACCTATGACGCCACAAGACTACGGCAAACCCTAAGGTTTGGCCGTGGTACCATGGTCTTAGAATCGAGTTAGGGTTATGTTCCTCTAGAGAGTCCATAGGGTTACTTGCATGAACATTCAAATATCTTTAACTTGGAAAATGCCAACACTTGGAAAATTTCCAGCGAGGGCAATGAGGGGGTGATTGATGTTCGCTCGAACTGTTAAACGTCGTCCAAGTTACCAAAAACAATGTTAAAATTACGACTACGAAACACTCCGAATTAGCCCCTAAGCAAAATTAACATCACATGAAATTTGTGCTAAAAAAACAACACCTGAAACCCCAAAAACAACAGACTGGAGCACAGAAGAAAATCAAGGCGATTCTGGGCAACAGGGGCCGGCCTGCTCCGATTTTTGGGCTTGGTGCTCGGGTGAAATCTGAGGGAATTGCCTCAATTTTGTTCTGTGTTCTCAGTGCGTTACATACAAACTTCTGCAGTTGCTAAAAAAAATTTTCTAACCCGTTTAAAAATCGACATAGAGCACTTTTCAGGGTTCCAGAAAATCGTATTTCGGAGTTGTTTCGGTTTTGTAATTAATCTAATATCGTCTAAGTTTCTAGCTTGGCTCTGATACCACTGAAGGGATTCTCTAGCACCATCCTATGTTTTGGGTTGCATCACACATGCTATATTAAAATTTTAAGGGGTGCTAAACAATACCAACCATGAATCGAACTAGAAAAATAGAGTAACAACATATATTATCACATACTAAGTAGTGTTTAACACTAAGAGGCAAGTAATACAACCTTTGTAGACCTCCTCTTATGACTCCTTGGATCGAGTAGGGTTTGAACCGGTTCGCTTGAATCCTTCCAAGTCCATGATAATCCACCACGAAGTCCTTTTACTCAAGCTCCTAGCTTCACTTGATCTATAAAGAAGTGGAGCAAACAACCTACACTAATAGGCTAGACTAGTATAGATTGGTGATGTAGGTTTAAATCTCACTTAAAAACCTTTTCTTTTTATTTTCTTCTCTCACTTTTGAAACCCTAGAGAGCTTGAAGGAGAGAAGAAGAAGATGATGGCTAAACTTGACCCAAGTGAGAATAATGCAACATAATCCCAAGTGAGTTAGAATTATGTCATGCTAAACTATGGTTACAAAATATCTAGATATTTTGTGACTTGAGGTTAAGCAAAACCATGGGCTGCAAAACCATGGGCTGCAAAACCATGGTATTGACTTTGGTCAACACAAGAGAAGAGAGTTGAATAGTCAACTATGATTTTATATCCATTTTGCTTTTCTCAAATAAACAAAATATATAAATATGTTACCATGTGAGTCTTGCATTGCCACCACCAATGTATCATCAACCATGACACATATATCCTTGCATGTGTGCATCCATATCAACATATACATACACCCATGCATGCATCATAAAGAAATAGGTTTTAATAAATGAGCTAATAGACTTAATATTAAATCAACACTTGACTTAATAACCCAGTCATATCACATACGACCCGTCCAATAGTAAACGCCCGATTAAATTACGGTATCTAATACACGCATTTAATCAAGCTCCCGCGCATATCTCATATGCACTCCACATCTTTTCGCCTGAGTTAGGAGACCCCTTTGTGGGACTCTAAGACCCATCAGTACGCTAGCAGTAGGCAATGATCTCATCACATGCCTACAAACCGTTAGTGGCACAAGCTGTACGTAACGGCTCCCAGGTATTGAGCGATCAGAAGAAACACAAGCGAACCTGCTAAAACTCCCGTCGAGCCAACTGGAAACACTTACCGTGCAGTCCAGTCTCTTCGTCAGATATGTTGCATATCGAGTCCAGGGATGGTATCGTCGACCCCACTAACTCAATAAGTCATGTCGGTATATGGCTCATAACAGATCGAGAAACCACCGATAACACTTATCAGTAAATCTCATCAGCCCTGGACAGGGACTTCCTGTTATAGCCAATCGTACATAGCGCAGCATCAACCCCCAATACCGGAAGAGACGAAACCCCTCCTATCACTCATTGACTCCATGTGCCTCGGGACTGTACCCAAAATCCACCTGTTTGCATGACTCAGTAGAGCCGTGGTAGGGTGGAGATCAAAGTACAGTGGGAGGACACACAATACTCTATGACGATCTCGGTTCTACAGACTAACATGTACCAGTGTCATCTGAGAACTGCTATCCGACGATAGATATAATACCATATAGGAGTTCTTGGCGAGTCCGTTCAGTGTACCCAGTCTCACTAAGCACCCGTATACAGTCTTTGGTGTCACCACTCCAATGGATATAGGATCATCCATCGCCCATCATATGGGTCAAGTAATGTATACGCTAGTCTACTCTGGAATATCGATGCCCCGTCTCGATAGACCCACGACTAGGAATATTTCAAAGATATGCTTATAAACTACACGCGTCCCACTAGTATGATCCGCATTATAATCCCAGTAGTCAAGCAAATATCCTAAGGGTTTCATCAACATGTACCAAATGAGTAATATGCATGATCAAATGAACATGTCAAGATAAAGTACAACCAGATAGCATACTATCATGTCGAGCAAGAATGTCCCCTGAATACACACACACACACACGCACACACACACATACCGGTACATACACTATCATATAATGGCCTCTAGGACATACATATATCCAACAGCACATACACATAATAAGATCGTGTTAGAGAAGATTCTCTGTCAGTTCGATAGATGTGGGAATAAGTTCTGACAGAAGGTAAAAATCGTAGAGCTTCACATCGTTAAATATGGTTTTACTAGACTTTAAACAACTTGGCTATATCACGAGGAAGGACAAGAAGAAGACAGTAATACGGCGGAAGAAGAAGGAGAAGACGGTAATGCGGCGAAAGAAGAAGAAGATGATAATAATTTCTTTTCAGGAGAAGAAATGAAGGATATGGGAGAGGCTGCCTTCGGTATAGTAATTCTATCGAAGAAGACATTCCTTCCGGTCAAAAACCACGTGCGGATAAGTATGAAAGGTTCATGAATGATGCTAGAAGACCAATTATGAGAATGCAAAGTATTCCACCCTATTATGGTTCGTCCAACTTTTCCAGATTAAGTGCCTAAATGAATGGAGCAACAATTCATTCACGATACTTCTGAAGTTCCTGAATGATTTTATGCCCTTGGAAAATAATATGCCCGAGTGCCGGTACGAAACCCAGAAGATGATGTCTGATTTGGGTCTGAACTGTGAGAAGATTCATACATGTCCCAAAAATTGCATGTTGTACCGGAAAGAGAATTCAAATTTGAAAGAGTGCCTAACATGCGGAGAGGTCAGGTATAAGCCGAAAGAATCTGATAAGAATCCCGATATACATGTTAAGATAGCACGATACGTTCCCATAACACAGAAGCTGCAGAAGCTATTCAGGTGCAAGAAAACAGCCGAGAGAATGATTAGGCATCACCGTGCTGCTCCAAGCGAAATTGGAAAAATGAGTCATTCAAGAGATTGACCGACATGGAAGGATTTCAATAGGATACACGAAACATTCAGTAGTGATCCTCGCAATGTCAGGCTCAGACTGGCTAGTGATGGTTTTTGCCCATTCAACTATATAGCTGGAAGCCACAGCATATGGTCCGTTATTATGATGGTTTATAATCTGTCGCCTTGGTTGGTTATGGATCAATCCTACTTTATGATGTCTCTTCTTATTGACAGACCAAACTCACTGGGAAACAATATCGACATATATTTCCGACCTCTGATCGATGAGTTAAAATCTTTATTCATTGATGGTGTAAAGATTTACGATGCAAACACAGATACAACCTTCATGGTGCGTGCACCTTTAATATGGAAAATTAATGACTTTCTTGCATATAGAATGCTATCAAGTTGGTCCGTATATGGTTACAAAGCATTCCCTTACTGCCATCAAGATACAACATCGAAATGGTTGAATTTTAGCAGCGGTCATCGGCGTTTCCTGCCACTAGACCATCCCTACATATTAGACAATACTCGCTTTAATGGTCATCGGGAGCTTCTTTGGACTCCGGCCTCATTGTTCGGAAAGGACGTGATTGCTCAGTGGGATGGTTACAATAACGTGACCTTCGGGATAGATCCGGCAAAACAGGACAAACCACCTTACTGGAAAAAGTTAAGCATTTTCTATGAGCTTCTGTACGGGTCAACAAATTTAGTGCGTCATTGTCTAGACGTCATGCACGTAGAGAAGGGAGTATCCGAGCACGTACTTAACTTACTTCTTTGTAAAGAAGGAAAATCGAAAGACAACCTCCGTGCTCGGATGGATCTTCAGGACTGAGAAATTAGAAGTGAATTGCATCCTAAATCGATAGCGTGTAAACCAGACAAGTTTGTACTTCCCAATGCCGTGTATTACACGTCATAACCGGAGAAGAAAAGGTTCCTGCAGGTGAGCATGATTTGAAAGTTCCCATAGATTTCTCAGGATTATTTAGCAAGAAGATAAAGATTGCGAAAGGCAAGATCGATGGACAGAAAAGTCATAATCACCATATTATTATGGAGGACCTTCTCCCATTAGCTCTCAGGACTTCCCTTCCTGAATCGGTTGGTCTAGAAATCAATAACCTTTGTTGCTTTTTTAGGGGATTGTGCGCTAAAACCTTGGTTGTTGTGACGCTGGAGAATCTAGAAATTTCTATTTTCTTGATACTTTGCAAGCTTGAGCGTATTTTTCCGCCGTCATTCTTCGATATCATAATACACCTGACGGTTCATCTTGCAACCGAGGCTAAGTTTGCCGGACCGGTATAATATCGATGGATGTATCTCGTCGAAAGGTAAGTTGAATTTTGCATTTCACGTATTTTGTAAAATTAGTGTTGTCTTATATGCCCGTATTTATTTATTTAACATTTTTTTCTTAAGGTACCTCTGCACTCTAAAAAAGTATTTACGCAATAGAAATCGACCAGAGAGTTACATCATGCAAGGTTTTCTTCTAGATGAAATAACCACATTTTGTTCCCGCTATCTGGACGAGAACATTGAGACGAAGCTTAACCGGCCTCGGAGAATACAGGACGGGTCATATGGTAAAACTGATTATAAGAGAGTAAACCCCATGTTTATCAACAAGATACATCGGTTTATTCTCTTCAATAGAGTATGTCTTGAAGAAATTAGAGAATAAGTTTTTTTGGATTAATTGTTATATTTGTATATGTATATATATATGAAATGATATAATGTTGATATCATAATTTATTGTTGAGAACAGAATTCATATTGATGAGGTACGTAAGGAGCATCCTGATTGGAATGATGAACGATTAGAAAAATATTATCAGGATAATTTTTGCGACTGGGTTGCAGATCATGTAAATTGTTCGAATAACATGTTATTGCGACCGGTATTATTCTAAACTTATATCGTTATATATTTTCCGTAAAAATTTATTTTTACAGATCCACGATCCGAACTTGTTTGCATTACTAGAGAGAGATTCAAGATGTTTAGCTCAGTTTTCTAGTATGGAGGTTGCATACTATAAAGGATTTAGTGTCCTTGGATACAAATTTGAAGTTAAGGACATAGAAATATCTTGAACCACTCAGAATAGTGGGATTGCGACCGTAGGATCGGATGGTATGATTTATTATAGATACTTAAATTGCATACTTCACATCCAATATCCCGAACGATCAGAACCGTTTTATATATTTCAGTGTATTTGGTACGATACATGAACCGATACGGATAAGTGGAGAAACAATCTCTGGTCTTAGAAAGATGAATATGGATTGACTAGTGTAAACACACTTCGATTTTACTGTCAGGACAATCCATTTATCTTTCTGCAACAAGCGTTTCAAGTATACTACTTACAGTGCTTGAAGCATCCGAGACGGAGTGTCGTGTGACGTTGGAAACCTAGAGATGTTTATGATGTCCCAGAATTTGAGGATCATATGGAGGACAGCGATGAGGATAAAGAAAAGAGAAGACTTAAAGTGTTCCGACTGTCTGTCTCTAAAGATGGGTTGTCTTCGGCTGGTCGTGAATTTACGTGGGTTAGGAATGATATCGATGATGAAATCCAAGCAGATATGTCTAATGCGTCTACAAAACGAAAAGGTTTATCAGTAATGTTATACTATTACTTCACATTTTCTACGATCTATACATATATTGCATGCATGTGTAATGATTGTACTTTTATCTAGGTTTGATGACGATATCAGAAGCAGCGAAGGTGGCAGGAGCACCCGTGGCAGCGGCAAAGGCAGAGGCAGAGCGGTTCTGCCACCCGGGGAGCTACGTAGGGAGCTTTAGAGGGCCGGTCTTGTACCTTAATCCGTATCCCTTTCGGATGACTCCTTCCGTGTGGACTTTGTCACACCTCTAGGTATAGTGCACGCATATCTATTTCGAATGTAATATTATAGATATACATGCATATTTATTTTAAAGTTACTTATATAGTCAATTTTTAATTATCTAGCTGTAGTAGTGTGTCTACATCCGAGGCAGAGGCCACAACCGCACCTATAGGTATGTTTATATATCCTATATTATATGCATATTGATTTAGAATGTTATATTATAGATATACACATATTCTTTTTGCAATTACTTAAATAATCAATTTTTGATTGTCTAGCTGTAGGTGGTGTCTCCACATCCCTGGCAGAGGCCACCACTACATTTGCATGTATGTTTATATATCCTATATTGCATGCATATTAATTTAGAATGTTATATTATAGATATACACACACTCTTTTTGCAATTACTTATATAATCTATTTTTGATTGTCTAATTGTAGGTGGTGCATCCACATCCGGCGCAGAGGCCATTCCCGCCACTTCCGTACCTTCCGCGCAGTCTGCAGGTTAGTATTCTTAAATATAAAATCTTTTGCAAAAAAAAACAATGACTTGGACACGGTAATCTATCCAAAGGGCCCAAATGCAAATAATTTAAGCTCTCAATTAGTTTTACCTTTTTGGTGGATTTAGTCAGCCTTTATTTTTATGAAAATTAGTTTTTTCATTTTACATATTCTCTAAGAATAAACATGAACTTCATGTAATTTTATCGTCAATGTTTATTTTCTAGTTGGAAGGGATGTGTCCACGTCCGGGTCACCGGCTGTTCTTCACTGGAGGAACTATCGTCCCGCTCGTGCTGCTACCCGGGCCCAGGCTCATGCTGCTGTCGCCGGAAGTATATATCGCACTTTAATTTTCATAATCTTTGGTTTCTAAATATCGTTTTATCTTGATATTGCCTGTCTTGATATTTCTTGTAGATACAGAGCAGCCCCACCCTGAGAGGGGGACTCGAATGTCGAATCAGTCTCACAGGCTAAGGCTCGATAGAGCTAGGAGAGGCACCATTCTCCCTCTTCTTTACCCCTGATTATCGGTATACCAACGATTATGCCGAGAGGTTCGGCCGATATATGGAGAATGAGAGTCGCATCCAAAAGAAATATCATCTTCATGTTGAGTGGGGCAATTAGCACCGGCGCTCTTTTGCCCTCTTCTGGAATCAGGCTCGGGTATTAATATATATTTTCATTTTGACTTATCAAATAAATTTATTATTATTTAACACTTATAATTTAAATACATTATTTTCTTGTATTTGCGGTTGGATTACGACTTTCAGTCTGTACCCGACCCTGATCATCCTGACAAAGTGCTCGATCTTCACGCTCTTTACCTGGGCCTCGTGAAGAACATGCAATTTAAGGTCTGATATAATAGGAACAGGCTGAAGATCGATTGCTACATGCTATGGCTGGCGACCCCGAAGCGGAGAAAGCGGCTCTGCTACATTCTCCGGACTTTGCCAGAGTCGACGCAGATACATGGCCTCTCTTATGGCGGTATTATGAATCTGAGCGCAAACAGATTTGTGATTTAAATGTAATTCATTGTTTAATATATAATTTATTTTGTGTTGCTTAATTAGAAAACTAAATCTGATTGTGTTGTGCAGAAACAGGCCGATCAAAATAAGGAGAATAGGAAATCGGTGAAGAGAGGTCACCCCACTTACACAGGTGGCTCGAGGAACATTACTCACGTCATGGAGGCAGCGGTAAATATGAGTAAATTTTTAGTGAATTGCAAAGAGCTCAGACCCTAGATCAGGGTGGTACACCGAGCATGTTAACCACGTATCATGCCATCCATGACACCTCAACAGATCCCGCCACGGGCGAGCTTCGATTCCCCGACACTGCTACCCAGGAGTATTACGTAAGTGTTAATATTTATTCTAATTCGAATGAAATTTTTGTTTTGATAAGTTCAAATTTAAATGATATACTTATGTTTTAATTGTTAGCGTGGGTGTAGAAGCGAGTGGTGGAGCAGGCGGAGGTATCAGGGATCGATTTCAGTGGACAAATCGATTCGATCATACTGACCCCAGTCCTAGACGCCGCACACGGAGGGAACCATGAAGGTTAGGAGAGAGAACGGGGACTTGGTCCTAGCAGGGCCCATATGAAGTTGGTCTCCACTTCGGCGGTTACTTCCCCTACCCCGTGAGCGATGTCTAGAGCATGATGTTGCCAGATTGAAGACCACCGTCGAGGAATTGAAGGAGATGGTGGTACGTATATTACTTATTAGTAAAATATTATATCACATTATAAATAGTAGCATATGCAATTTAGTAGCCTGAGCTTATTTGGTTTTAGACTTAAGTTTGATTAATCAGACTTAAATAAAACTATCTAATTAAACTGAACTCTATAATCATAACCATGCCGCATCTTTCTTCATTTTAGAGTTTAAAAAGTTATGATTATCCAAACTCAAAACTTGAGAAGAAAACATTGCTTTATAAATTAGATAACTCCAAAACCAAGCATCCAATCAAAGCTAAACAATTAAGGAGAGATATGGGATTATAAGTTAGAGTAAGAATCATTTCTACCTCCACTTAAAACAAACTACGGTTTTCCAAACTAGATACTCAAAACTAGGCCTAAGTCCCTAAGTATTCTTAGATTGGAGGAAAAAGTATAGCCCTGAATGTGTGGAATTTCAACATGTATAAATTCTCATACATAATATATGAATTTCAACAGAACGTGTGGAATCTCAACAAAGCATATATAAATTCGTGATTCCGCATGTTGGCTATAATGCCCTCAAGGTAATTATTGTAATCACAGGCAGGTGATTATGATGATTGAAGGAGGACCTATACGGATAGAACGGTCTTACTCAAGATGATAGTATGCTATCTGGTTTTCCTTTATCGTCATGTACATGCTTTCTGTGGTATTACAGATCACTATTACATGTTGATAGAGCCTATAAGATTCTTGCTTGACTACCAGCATTATGATGGAGATCATATACGTAGGAGCTGGGTGGTCTATAAGCACATCCTTAAATATCCCTAGTCGAGAAAGTATCGAGACTGGGCATTGATACTCCAGAGTAGACTAGTGTGTACTTATCGAAACCCCAACGATGGGTGGTGGCCAGATCTCACAAGCCATTGGTGTTAGTTTGTTCACCTAAGATAGTATACAGGTGCTCATTGGATTATGAGGACACTAGACGGACTCGCCGGGAACATGCTAGTTGGTATTATACATATTGTCAGATAGCAGTTCACATGTGACATGTGTACAAATTAGTCTGTTGCCATGAGATCATCATTTGTCTCGTGTGAGTTCCCACTGTGCTTTGATTACTACCCTACTACGGCTCAAAGGAGTCGTGCAAACAAGTTTTAGTTGGGTACAGTCCCGATCCATATGGAGGCAGTGAGCGGATCGTCGGGGATTCGTCTCTCCCGGTATTGGGGGTTGATGTCGCGTTGTGCACGGGTGGCCATCACCAGAAATCCTTGATCAAGGTAGTCGAGAATTACTGATTTGGATCGGTAGTTTCTCAGGTTGTGATGGGCTTCATACCGACACGAAATGTCGCTCTATTAGGGGTCTGACTTTATCGACCCCTCTAGACTCGATGTGCGATACTCTTAGACAAAGAGACCGTACTGTACAGAGATTGTCACGGACAGGCTCGGTAGGGGTCAGGGTTGTAAGTCCATGTCGCACACCCCGCAGGTTCACAGGGAGGCGGAATTTCAGAAAAACGTATTTTACAAAGATCGGAACACGGACTTGAACTCCAGGATCGATACTAAACCCTAACTAGCTAACTAGAAGTGAGGTAAAATAAATGTACAGAAGTTAACAACTCACGATCATGTCCTTCGGGTCTTCATTCCTCACTGTCCTCGACCTCATCATAGCCTCCTCGGATCGTCCGGATCGGGCTTCCTCGTCGGACCTCTCTTGCCGAAGATGATCCACCCGAGAGTATGTGCATCAAGCTCACACCTCAACGGAGGCAACTAGGGCATCAAGATCGCTACTCATGATGTTGTAGAGAATGTAGAGTGTGTAGATGGAATGGATGGTCTTTTCTTACCCTAGATTACTCAACACATGAGTTATTAGGGTTTTGAGAAAGAATATGGCAATGGAGAAAAAAGCTAGTGAAGAAAAATGCATAATGAAAATGAGTTTCACCCTTTAGTTCTAAACTGAACTCTCCCCTTTCTAATATGAATAAATCATATTAGAAAGTGAATAAGAGTTCAAGTTCCAACTTGGTGAGTCATGGGCTAAAAACCCCGCAAGTGTCATCCAAAACTTTATTCAACATTATGCAATTTACACCTCTTTTTTCTCCATGTCACAAAGTGTTTTCATTTAGACTAAAATGAAAAATACCATTATGACATTGCACCTTCTAGAAGTATCTTTGACCAATTTACAAAAATGTCTCTCGTCCGTATATACATACCTGTATCCGTATTCCAAAAAATGAGGATACAAAAGACGAAAACAATTCATCAATACAATACTAGGATCCGGCTTAAACCAAAACCCACTAGTATTGTCTGTCCGAATCATCATCCGTGCATAAGTACACGTACGCGATCGAACCCTGTCGTAAAACCATACGACCTCTACATCTTTCGTTCGATGTAGGGAAACCCTCTGTGTGGGACTCTAAAAACTCGACACTACGGTGGCAGTGGATTTAACCACAGGCCGCAAGCGACACTAGCTGTACGTAACGGCCCCCAGGTATGTGTCGATGAGAAGGCCGATGAGAAAACTCATCCAAACTCCTACTGAGCCTATCTGTGACAATCTCCGTACAGTCCGGTCTGTTCGTCTAAGAGTATCGCATAGACGGTAATCGTCAGACCCCTAATAGCGCAATAAGTCGTGTCGGAGAGTAGCCCCAAACACCCTGAGAAACTACTAGAGTACCTACCAGTAAATCTCACTTGCCTTGACCAAGGACTCTGTGTAATGGCTTTCCGAACGCAGCGCGACATCAACCCCCAATACCGGGAGAGACGAATCCTATTTAACCGTCACTGCCTCCAAGTACTTCAGGACTGCACCCAACTACTACCTGTTTGCACGACCCCTTTGAGCCGTGGTAGGGTAGTAATCTAAGTACAGTAGGAACACACTCGAGGCGAAGCAGCAGTGTCAGGTCAACGGACTAAGCTGTACTCATGTCACCTGGGAACTGCTAGCCGACGATAGGTATAATACCCACCAACAGTTCTTGACGAGTCCTGTCCGGCGTACTCATAACCTAATGAGCACCTGCATACTATCTCCAGTACGACGTACTAATGGCTGTGGGATAGACCATTTCCCCTACTGGGATGAGAAGCGTATACACTAGTCTACTCTAGAGTATCGATACCCTGTCTCGATAATCCTACGACTAGGGAACTGTATAGGATGTGCTTGTAGACTACCCAACCCCCACTAGTGTGACTGCCATCACAATGCTGATAATCAAGCAAAAATCCTAAGGGCTCTACTAATATGTATAAGCGATATGCTAAGAAACATATACACATATTGAGGTAGAAATAAACTAGGTAGCATACTACCATTTTGAGCAAGATTGTTACTATATCCGTGTATATCCCAAGCTCCCATTAAGTAATATACAAGCCAGTATGATACAATAATGGCCTCTAGAGCATATAACACTAACAAGGATGAGTTTGCTCGTCGGTCTTCCTTTCGCTCAATACCTAGACGTTACGTACAGCTAGTGCCGCTGACGTGCTTATGGTTAAACCCACTGCCAGCGTATTGATGAGTCTTTAGTGTCCCACACAGAGAGTTTCCCTGCTTCGGGCGAAACGATGTAGAAGCTGTATGCTTTTACGGCAGGGTTCGATCATATACGAGCACTTGTGCACGTTTCATGATTCGGACGGATTTTACTAGTGGCTTTGGTTTAAGCCGGATACTAGTATTATATTGTTGGATTATTTTCGTCTCTTTGTTTTCGTATTTTTCAGAATACGGATACGGGTATGTATATACGGATGAGGGGTATTCTTGTAATTTATTACAATATAGGTTCTAGAAGTTAACACCTCATTTTAGTTTTGATCATTTAGTTAAATGGTTTAATGGGGTGGAGGAATGAGTGTGCATTGGCATTTATGAAGCATGGCGCACTGGGTGATTCATGTGGTGACTCATGAAACACTATTGTGGCATGCTTGATATTTGTTGGAGTTGTGAGATATTTCCTTACTTGATGATTCATTTCTCTTGCTCACAACACTTAGCCATTTTCTTGAGTTGCTTTGCTTCATGCTTACACTCTTATCTCAAAAGCTTCTTCTTCTAACTCCATCATTAATGTCTCATGTGTTGAGAAACCTAGAGTGTTTAAAGACAAATCAATCCATCATTAGACTTTATATCTTCTAGGCTATCTAGTTTAGCGAACTAGGTACCCTTGTTATCTCGGTTATAAGGTAGGAGCTCGATTCATAGACTCTCAGGTGAATCATCTTCGATGGAGGGAGACTGGATATCAAACTTGATCATGCTGGCCACTAGGAGCTTGGAAAGGAGGTTAAAGACCGAAGGAAACGGATCATTTGGTATAACCATTTCAACTCTTTATATAGCTTGTTAGGTTTAGGGTTAATGGTAGATCCGTATTCGTGGGTTGTTTTAGCGCCAGTTTGTAAAAATTTTGTTCCGCAATCAGCCATGGTTTGATGGCCAGGACGCTGGCATAATCCAACACTGTAATAATCCAATAATGATACGAATTCGACTAAAAATTAATACACAGTTCTTACTCGTTTATTACATAAACACAAAATTTTACAAATTCGGCAGGCTGCTTCGGCTGTGGCTGTAGATGCCTCTCCATGCTCCGCAAGCCACTATCTCGGATGCGGCTGTGCAGAACACTCCTATCGCTCGACAGACCGCTCCTTCATTAGTCGAATTTTTAACGACCTAGGGCTACACCGAGGAACAGATGCATCAAATTACGGAGATGCATCAGATTACGGCGTTTATTAGAGGTGGAGGAGCTAGTCCGAGCTAGGATAGGTTTATTTATATTTTTGAGAATGAATGCACTTATTTGATACATATTGTATGTTTTGGATGATATCGGTGGTTGCTCGGTTGTTTGGATGTTTACGATGATTTTAGATTGATTTCGTATTCTGTTTATTTATTTCTTTTATATATTATGCATGAGATGCTGTTTATGAATATTTCTGTATTCGGTTATATGACATATATATTATTGTGCACAGGGCCGGGGGAAAAACGGGAAGCCCTTTTTTTTAAAAAAATACCAATATAATGTCCCTACGGACGACTGTTGCGCCTGATTAATCCGTAGGGACATTTAGAAGGCTTTACGAATAACTCCATAGATACAATTATTTTATTTTTTAAACAGATAAATTAAAAAAAGATTATGTCCCTATAGAATAATCCGTAGGGCTAAATGCCTCTGAGGATTACTCCGTAGGGGCAATATTTACTCCGTAGGGACATATTCAGGACAAAAAACATGCACTTACAGCTTTTGGACCTACGGAGATATTTTATGTCCCTACGGATTAATCCGTAGGGGCTATTGTTTAACTCTACGGCTAAATCCGTAGAGACAAGTGGATATTGTAATAGTGGCAGACTGAGAATGAACAAATGAAAAAGAGACGGAAGATTTGAAAGTAAACTACAAACAGCGAGCCTAAGGGGGCAATGTACCACTAATTTCATACATTTCCATGAAATTTTAAAAAAATAATAAAAAAACATTGCTTTAGGAAAAACATTATTAAAGGAAAAAAAAGCTTTTTAAAAAAATGCAGAAAATTAGCTTATAGTTCCAAAGGCAGAGCGAGAATAAACAAATGAAAAAAAGAGTGAAGATTTGACAGCAACCTACAAGGAGCGAACCTAGAAGGAGCAAATGTACCGCTTATTTCACATTTCCATGAAATTTTAAAAAAAATAAAAAACATTGCATTAGATAAAAACATTAATAAAGAAACAAAAGCTTTTAAAAAAACTGCTAAAAATTACCTTGTAGTTCCACAGGCAGACCGAGAATGAACAAATGAAAAAGGGAGTGAAGATTTGATAGTAATCTACAAGGAGCGAACCTACGGAGTACATTTCCATGAAATTTTTAAAAAAAACCATAGAATTACAACAAACGTTAATAAAGAAACAAAAGCTGTTAAAAAAACTGCAGAAAATTACCTTGTAGTTCTCAGAAAGAATGAGAATAAACAAATGAAAGAGAGAGTGTTTGTATTGAGTATTCATTATAAACAAATGAAAGAGAGTTTTTATATAAAGTGCTCATTATAAGAACAGTTGGGATGTGAGATCGGAGGAGATAGGGGAGTCGGTTTTGTTCGATCGCAAGATTCGTTGGGATGCGAGATCGAAGGAGATTGGGGAATTTTTTTTAATGAGCCCGAGATTGGTTGGGGAGATCGGAGCGCGAGATTGGTTAGGGAAATCGAAGGAGATGGCTGGGGTTGAGATATTTTCCTCTGCGAGATCAGAGGAGATGTTTTTTGCGTTGGTGAGCGAGATTTTTCCTTTTCTACGAGATCGGCAAGATCGTTGGGAGCGAGATATTTCTCTTCTGCCAGGTCGAGATTGGCAAGATCTTGGGAGCGAGATGTTTCTCTTCTGCAAGATCTTGGGAGCGAGATGTTTCTCTTTTGCCAGATCAAGATCGGCAAGATATTGGGAGCGAGATTTTCTCTTCCGCCAAATCGGTGAGATCACAGGAGATAGTTGAGATTGAGATTTTTAAGCGAGATTTTTTTTTTTAAAATGCAGAAAATCACCTTGTAGTTCCACAGGCAGACTGAGAATGAACAAATGAAAAAAAAAAGAGTGAAGATTTGATAGTAACCTCCAAGGAGCAAATGTACCGCTTATTTCATACATTCCCATGAAATTTAAAAAAAAAAATAAAAAAATTGCATTAGAACAAACATTAATAAAGAAACAAAAGCTGTTAAACAAACTGCAGGAAATTACTTTGTAGTTCCAAGGCAGAATGAGAATAAACAAAATAACAAATGAAAGAGAGTGTTAATATAGAGTATTTATTATAAGAACAGTTGGGGTGTGAGATCGGAGGAGATAGGGATGTTGGTTTGTTCGATCGCAAGATTCGTTGGGATGCGAGATCGAAGGACATTAGGGGAATTTTTTTAATGAGCGAGATTGGTTGGGGAGATCGGGGATTTTTTTAGTGAGGGCGAGATTGGTTGGGGAGATGGGAGAAAGTTGGGGTTGAGATATTTTTCTTCTGCGAGATCCGGTGGAGATGTTTTTTTGCCTTCGTGAGGGAGATTTTTTTTGTTATAAGAATGGTTGGGATTTCAAGGTGGCAAATGGGTCGTTGCTCGGCCCGGCCCGGCTGCCACGTGGCTGGCCTGGGCCGGTCCGGCCCGGCCCGGCTAATTACCAGGCTCGGGCTAGGGCCGGGCTCGGCTCGGCTATAGCAACCTGCTGGGCTGGTCTTGAGCCCGGGCCGATCAATATAATTCAATAAAAAATTGAATTGGGGTTGGAGATTTTTTGAACTTAAGATTCTTTGGGGGCATTGGCCCGGAGATTCTGAAATGGGAGGAGTCCCAATAAAGGGGGAGTGCCTATAAAAGGGTAGGAATTTCTGGGATGGAAGGTTTTTTCAAAAAAAATAGGGAAGGGTCTCAATATAGAAAATAACTTAACATTCATAGCACAAGCATATTATGATAACGATGGAAATATAAAAATATAAAAATACAAACATAACACAATAACAAACAAACAAACAACATACAAACATAAAATACTAAAGACGCTCTACGAAAAACTGATAGAAAAAACGGATTTCTAGAGGTTTGGAAAATACTTTTAGTATTCTGTTGTCTTCGTTTTCCATTCCTTGACGAAAATCTCCTTGACCCGGTCGAATATCTGGGTATGAACGTCGTTCATTTCATACCATGCGATAAACATAAAATGTTGATCAGGCGGAGGATGAACATAGAAAGGATCATCCGTGCCGGTTCCATGTCCGATGGGATCAAAGTGATACCGAGTGTCATTATTACTATTTGGTGGTGGTCCTTGATCGAGGGGATCGGTAGGAGGGGGATTTTCTGTAAGGATTTCTTTTACCGGAGGTGCATAAAAGGTATACTCCTCAAAGGGTTTTTCTGACGGATCCTCCGAAGGGTCTTCAGTAGATGGACTCGAAAGAGAATGGGGCAGAGTGAACGGCAGAATCCGTGAGGGATTCGGTGTCAGTCGTACAGGAGAAAGAGGCTCTTCCTTGATATCAAGTTTCTTTGATGAAGATAACCATCTCTCGATAATGGGAGTGTTCCTTGTTGACATTGTTCTCTTTGACATAATTAATATAAGTGTAGGATTTACGAGAAAATGAGGAAAGTTAATTTGAAAGAAAAAATTCACTTGAATTTATAGAGATAACTGTGTGATGGGAGAGGGCGGTTTTCGGAATTTCAAATGCCCGCTAATGATTTAGAGAAATTTGAATGGTTTGTTTGTGGATATGTTAAAAAATTTAGAAATATTTTATACTGCAACTAAAACTTTATCCGATATTTACTATCCAACTTTAAGTTTATCAGTGGAACAATTGTTTTATATTAGTAAAATTATTAATGAACATTTATTTTATAATGCAACTACATGTTTGTGTAGAAAAAAAATTTTAAAACCCCCTAAAAAAACCAAGTTTTTTTTAAAAAAATAATATTTAAATTGCGGCCGGTCCGACCGGTCCGGGCCCGGCCCCTTTGCCATCTTGAGTTGGGATGTAAAATCGGAGTAGATAGGGGAGTTGGTTTGTTCGATCGCAAAGATTCGTTGGGATGCGAGATCGAAGGAGATTGCGGGAATTTATTTAATGAGCACAAGATTCGTTGGGGAGATCGGGGAATTTTTTTTTTAAAGAGCGAGATTGGTTGGGGAGATCGAAGAAGTTAGTAGGGGGTTGAGATATTTTTCTCCCGTGAGATCGGAGGAGATGTTTTCTGATTTGGCGAGCAGGATTTTTCTTCTTCTGCGAGATCAGCAAGGTCGTTGGGGCGAGATTTCTCTTCTGCCAGATCAAGATCGGCAAAGTCGTTGAGAGCTAGATTTTTCTCTTCTGCCAGATCGGTGAGATCGCAGGAGATAGTTTTAAGCGAGACTTTTTTCTTTCTTGGAGAATGGATGAGAGATAGGGGTATTAAAATATATTTATAACGCTGGATTGGTTAGGATTCAGATGTTTAGATAGATTTCACCGACAAAGAAAAAGGTCAAAGGTAAGAAATGATTTCTGAATTTGAAACAATACCTTGGCTACTTTCACATATGCAACATTGTGCATAGAAAATCAAAATCAAGCACCACCACAATTAAGACAACACACTAAATATGCAAATAAATATTTGAGCTATGTGCAAAATGGAGAATAAAATGTCCCGAATCATTTGGTTGTGGACACATTAATCAAAACTAAGATCAACATATTTCTATCAGTTGTCCAAAAAGTAATCAGATATCGGCAATTCCTACATTATTTAAGTTGGTCAAGCATTAATTGAAAAAATCTAGTATGCAAGGGCTTGCACTATACAAGCCCTTCAAAGTAGATATTTCCAAAATTTGGGCAACATGATAAAATGGGATGTGATGTTCTGTAGATATAGAATCAAAATCTCTCTTTGTTAATTAATTATTGAGTCCCGGCAAAATTTACAATTTATCGTTAATTGAACATTTGTCATGCTAAATCAAGGGTCAAACAATATCAAAGTCACATAAAAATCGGTATACATATGCTTTGGATCATGAATTATAAAAATGAATGACACCGCTCGTTAAAAAAAAAATCATAAAGAGTTTCACATTTTATTATCATTACAACCCAAGCAAGAGAAAGAAAATATTAAGTAGAATAAATCATAAAGGGATGCAAATCAAAATCATTACAACCTAACTAGAAGAGAGCAAAATTATTAATCATGGTCATTTTTCTCGCTGCTAAAACTGAAATTTCGATTTTTAGTCAGAAATTCCATTATTTTCTCGAATATATTAAAAGGAGAATATCCAAAGACCTGGCATCTCGTCAACAAAGCATAAAATGCCACTCAATTCAAGATCAGACAAATAAACGCTGGGGATAACATATAATTAGGTAGTATAATAAGAGTCCCTAATACATGATTAATAACTAATCACAACGACAACAGTATACCAATTCATAAGCATTTTAATTAATTATGAGGGCAAGTATTGTTTGTGATCAGAAACCAGCCCATCCCGATGGCTGGCTCGGGTTCGCCTTCTTCACCTCACTCGGCAAAGCAGCAGAAGAAGCACTTCCTTTGACTGAACTCCTCAATACCCCGGGCCCAACACTGGACAAGGTTGAGCCCGCCTTGAAGCTATCATGACCGAATCCCCATTCATCGATGGAAGGGGTCAGAGATTGCGGTTTAGCGACATTCCGATGGCCGTTGGTTGATGTTCTGACCGACTTTGGAGGGGTGTTACTCTTCGGGGTAGTGGTTTGTTGCTTTGGTTCCTCAGTGAAAGCCGGCCATGGTTTCGAATCAGGAGAGGTGCTGCTTTCGAACATTCCTTGCTGGAGTTCAAAAACCGTTCCTTCGAGCTTCTCCCTTTGCTGCAACGGCGAAACAATAATAAGCAATTGTCAAAATTTTGGAATCACACCAAATCTCCGTAGAACGCCATTGACCTTTTTGTGTTTTACACGGAACTCTATTCAACTTTAATTCAGTAAGAACTGCATAACACACCATCAAAAGATTGCATTAAACACCTTGTATGTGGTGGTATATTTTTCAATGGTGTTATGCAGTAAACTTGGACAATTCAACGGTGTTTATGAAATTTACCCTTACTATAAACTTACAAGCAATATGCAACTTATATAGGAAAAAAATAGTTTTAAATAATAGATATTGTCCCTTCGTAATTTTAGGGTCACTTCCATCAAACTACCAGAGGTTATCCTATCAGAAGATGAAACTAGAAAATCTCTCTCTCTCTATCTCTCTCTCACACACACACAAACGAGAAATTTATCTTTTGCATTCATGGATTGTCTAAAGCTTCCCACTAGTAAGGTGAAAGATTGGTAGAAACTGATAAGAAAGAACCATATACATTTATGTTTCTTCATTATTTGTCCTTTATTTTTCTGTGATTCGTCATTATTTGATCCTTTTCTCTTCTATGAATCACAAGAGTTCCCTGGGTAAAAATTGTTATAATATATAATCACTGGTGTAAGCTTTAAAATCATGGATAATAGTTTCATACTTGCATCCACAATTTTGAAAATGCAACCTCTACTAGTTACTCTAGGAGCTAGAGGAGGCAGAAATGTTATCAAGTGTGCAAGCTCGAGCTTATGGGGACAATTGCTTATAGGGACAAAAAGGATGGTAAAAAATTCAGGTTAGAGAAATTAGGTTGCAATATAGACAATAAGGAGTGTGACAATAAACACAAAAAACGGAAGAAAAGAATTTACCAGAGTTTCTAGAGTTTTAGGACTCTCTTTACTCGAGACTGAAGGGATTGACGCGGCAAGGGCCCGCTTCATCTCCTGAAGTTCGTGCCTCTGTGAACGGCAAATTGCAGAAAGCTTCTCATATTTAGATGTAATTTCAGCTTTCTCCATGTTATCTTGCTTCAATTGTTCGCTCAACCTCACCACTTCTGCTTCCAATTCTTCCTCCTTTGCCGATCTGCTGTTTTTGTTAGTACTGGTAGTGATATCAAAGTCGGCCACAAAAGAGTTGAATGCCTCATTCTGAAAGGTCGGTTTGGTTTCAGTATGTGATGCCTTTTTCTCTGAAGAGAAACTTATTTCAAAGTCTTTATTGTTTCTGTTACTATTCTTGGATATCACTTGGTCAATAGGCTCTTCGTCAAACAAGGGACCCTTGTCTTCTGTAACTGGTGAATGTTGTGCATGATGGGTTGACCAAAATGCACCCATGGATCCCCCTGAACTCATCTTTGAAGTGCCATGGATAGACTGAGGTGAGATATTATGATTCTGCTCTTTTGATGGAGGAGGTGGAGGGCTTCTTCGAGGCATTGCTGGACTCCTCTTTTGAAACCCTGCATAATGGAGTATTTCAGCAAGCTCGGATTGCTTTAGCGAGGTTGAAGCTATATAGTCATATAACTTTTGATATTAACTGTTAGTAGCTGCAAGGATTCTTAATTAGATGGCCGATATGCACTTCTGCATTGTAAGTCCAAATTCCAAATATGATTATTTTAAGTACACGTATAAGGAAAAATTCAGGACGTTACACAGTTATGTCTTCACTTCTAAGCTTACATAGATATAACATGAATCCTAGTCATGGTAGGAGGATCGAGCTAACCTTCATCATGCACATTTGAAGCAGGAGAATGCATGTCACCTGCTGATGCAGGAGCAGATCCATCTGGTAAATCCTTCTGCAACTCCACAGGCAAGAGCTCATTAACACGGAACCACACCTATTGATGAAAAATGGTTCAGCATTAGAGAGGGGGGGAAAGACCAAAGCTTCTTTGCATCTCTAGGTTATACAGATGCAATGATCTATAACCAACCTAGATTCATGGAGGCAAAGCCCTTGCCTGCGTGATATCCGGTCTGGCGTCTGGAGAGGACTCGAGCATGTCCTTAATCAAGCTTGTTATGGAAGCACTATATTTGGGTATCTCTGGAATGCGATAGTTCCCATTTAAGATCTGAAGCTTCGATTCTCCATCAAATGCCAATTTGAAATAACAAATTCTATACAGAAGGCATCCAAGAGCCTGTTGCCCAAAAAAAAGGTTTATTTCCCACAAATTAACAGCTATAAACAAGTAATATTACCAAGACATTCTAGCCGTATGCAAGGGTGATTGGAAGAGCTGAGAAAAAAATCATCTCAATAATGTTCTAAATGCCAGCCAATTAAAGCAGGGACAGGGTTCCAGTCACTTGTATAGCTCAAAGTTACTCGAAGTTATCTTTTTAATATCTTACGCTATAATAATCAAACAAACAAAGAACAAACGGACGAGGTTGAAACTAATTGATTGATAAAAGTTTCATTTTAGAAAATGAAATTTGACATCGGAGAATAAATGGATTATGCTTACCCAAATGTCTACTTTTTCACTAATAACATCCCTTCTATATAGATCCCACATCTGCGAGCAAGCAACAAAAAAATGTATTAGGTTTGACACTTAATAACTGTCAAAGAGTGGAAGCAGATTGCTTCTTACCTCAGGGGCTCTATATGCAGGGGTCGTATACTTTCTGATATTATCTTCTTCAATACCCATCTCTTCAGGCCTGTCGAAGCATTTGTGATTAGTCGATGTGCTGCCAAAGTCACACAATTTCCAAGCTCCATCAGCTCCAAGCAAAACATTTTCAGTTTTAAGGTCCCTGCAGCATACGAGTGTTTGCATTAATAAGGACAGTGAAACATGTACAAAAGAACCGTTCCAACTTGGCATAGGATGTTTCTTTTCTTATTAATGACAAAGAAGGATTCACAAGGCCATAAAAGTTTGGTACTGTGCTTAATACTTGTGATTATAGGCTATAATATAAGTATTTTTAATTTAAGTATAAAATACACTCCAAGGATAGCTCAGGTGACACAAAAGTAGTATCAGTCTTTATTTATGCATGTGTGTGTGTACCCTGCACACACTCACCTTTTATGACTTCTATCATCTTTCCTTTAGTTTATGGGGGCATCACAGAGGCATATGCCAGGAGGGTTACCCATAAAGCCGACGGCATGTTGCAAAATTGTTCAAGTTTGGTAGATTGATTGTTCTCCATAATCTTAATTGAACACATTCCTTAAAGGGATAAGTCATAAACGATATTAGGTAACTAATCAAGAAAACAGATGATTGATCACAAGGTTAAGGATTAGGTACACCGCCTTTCAGTTAGGGACATGCAGGGATTAGAAAGGCCCACGTAATTGGATGCAATTCATCATGACGAAGAACACTGTAATTGATAATGACGCTAGCAAACAAATCAATATACCCATGCAATTTAATTTTTTCTGGTGATACTTTGTGTTGTTTTAAAAAAAGGGTAAATTGTCCACACACAAAAAAAAACCAGGCAAGTTTTTCCCGCTGATAAAAAACATTGGCCCCGAAGCGGTTGTCAAAAACCCATTGAAAAGTTTTCAGTTGTCAAAAAACCCGCCTACGGTATCAGTATAGTTGCTAGCTATATCTAATTTTTATGGGATATGTATGCAATCACTTACGATATGTATGCGCTAATTAGATATAACTGGCAACTATACAGATACCGCAGGAAAAAATTTCAAAGGGTTTTTGACAACAATTTCGGGGCCAAGGATTTTTTGTCAGCGAGAAAACCTGCCGGGGTTTTGACATCTGACCTAAAAAAGCATAAACACAATATAAAATGAAGGTGCCTACTTGCCTAGACAATTAAATGTTTGCCAGAGGGGAGTTGAATGTAAAAGATGTGAGGATTCAGAAGTTGGTGAGCAGGAGTTGCAAATAATGTCGGGAATTAAGAATCTGACTAGATAGTTTGATCATATATAAAGGCTCGATGAGGGTAGTAAGGTTCCTAAACCCCTTTTGATGATTCAGAAATATCCACATACCTAGAAGAACACTGTGAAGGGAAGGCCCAAGGGAAATTGAATCAAAAGGGAATCTGCATTAACAGTGTACACAGCTTTGTTGCATCAGATTTTAATGCTTTACATGGCAGGTATCTATAGACACGAATTAGGCAATTTTATACTCCCAGTCCCTAACCTGGCATTAACATAAACCGTGAATGATAGTGTAATACATACGGCAAATGAAGTTAGGCTGATAATTTGTATGAAAAGCTAGATAAATCTTCGTATGGAGAATTATAACCTAGTGCTGTGCTTCAAAACAAACATGATTCCTTGGCGGAAGTATTGATTTCTTTTCTTTCAGTGCCATGACTGGTTATCTTTAACCACATACTACCATGTCATGTCTATTATCAAATACTTACACGTATTAAGGAACAAAGATGGAAAACCGCAATGTGCCATTCCAAGAGTAGGCGGATTCTTCTTTTAGGAGCCAACCATGATACTATGATAGTTCACAAGTTTGTTTCTTTGACGAACATTAAAATATAAATTGCAAAAAACGGTTTTGCTCTCTGTAATAGATATGTATTATATAAGATTTATTAGTTTATGGCCACATTTTACTCTTTTCCAACACAAACAGCAAATTTCATAAAAGTAAATCGAGATTGGACCATTAAACAGTTTAATTTTACTAAAATTATGGCACGTCTAAATCCACAGAGAAATAAAGATGGACTATAATTGCATACCTATGAGCAATAGGCGGAGACTGGCAATGCATAGCAAACACCGCATTGCAAACATCCCTAAAAATCAAAATGATCTGTTTCTCCTCAAAGTACCCGACCCCTCTATTCTCCAACACCGTAACCAACGACTTCTTGCAAAACTCCATCACAAGCAACGCCTCCCTCCTCCCCATATCTAAAACAGTATGCGCCACAAGATTTACAACATTCGGGTGCCCTTTGAGCAACTTCATCACTGAGATCTCCTTCATTGCGAGATCCAACGATTCCCCGTCTTGGCAAATCATGTGCTTGAGCGCATACTGCTTCGATTGGTTCACAGCATCACGAGCGAGATAGACGCAAGAAAACCCGCCTTCTGCTATCGCATTTTGGACTTGGATCTTTACATTGCCGACATCAATTACTCGGCCTTCGAGACCAGTAGGCTCTTTCCCCGCGAAAGGCTTGAACCTCCACATGAGTGTAAGCTTCGATTCCCAATGAAGATGTTATGGATCTAAATAAAATGCAACAAAACTGGAGACAATGAGCTCCAAATTTTAAATTTGAACAAAATTACTGATCAAAGCAATTCATTGTTATCGCACGAGTAAGATCTAGAGCTTCAAGGTTGATGCAAACCCTAATTTCTATTGATCTATCGATCTTGCCCATATCTTTTACTCAATTCTCAAGAAAACGAAGAGAATCCAATAATTTTCCAAGAAAAGAACTCAGATCTCAGATTCTGAGCTCCAATCGAATGAGATAAAACCCTAAGATGCAAAGAATCACTCACCTACGAGATCTGGAGCTTGAGGATGCAGATCTGAGATCTAGTAAACTTTGCAGCGATCCCAAAGGTTATAGCTTTAGCTTTGAAGAGATTTTGTTATAAAAAAGCTATTTTAAAAACAATATGCTCTAGCTTTAGCTTCTTTTCAGCGTCAGCTTCTTTTCAGCGTCTTGTGAGCGACCAACGAAGGAAGTATTTATAAGGCTTATTTCATGGACAAGTTTGGGTAATATCCAAGAACCTCATGCAGCTCAGTCCTTATACGAAAACCCCTAAAATTGACATTCGTTGCTCCATTATCCTCTATCATGACTCACCCCCAAATAAAGATGGTATTGTCCGCTCTGACTAAAACCGTACGGTTTTGTCTCTTTGAATGAACCCGGGTGGATCACCCATCCCAGAATTTCTCTGGCTCAAACACGCTTAACTACGGAGTTTTTCAAACTCCGGAGTTCCGATTCATCCAAAAGGGGCCTTTGTATTATAAAAGTGGTATCATTCCATTTATAGTTCAGATCATGCACTCTTTCGAAATGGAATTCGACACTCCCCATTGTTCTGGTGGGTTCCCGTGTGCATCCGTATCGGTTATATCCCCATCTCGATACCGGATAACATCTCACTTCTCACGAGGTAGGTGATATTCAGCCCCAACTCCACCTGTGGTATTACATTCCCCCTACTTAGAACAATGGTTCGTCCTCGAAGCACAGACCTACTTTTGAGGGACCGGCTCTGATACCAACTTTGTTACGACCCATAATTTAGCACGTGACCGGCACTTAAATTACGCAACGCCTAAAGGCGTAACGTAAATCAAGTAAACTGAAACCCAGAAAATCTAAATCTTCTTGCAGAAAATAGTGGGGGTACAGTTTTGAAATAAAGGTATAATGAATCATGTTTTTCTTGAAATGCATAGCTAATGAAAATGATAATGCAAGTGGATTATACTATAGTTGAAAATATGTTTTGTCTTTAAAATTTTGGGCAGCACCTCCCTTATATATTTTGATCCAAAAACATATACACAACAATTGTAAGTCCACGGTAGCGCTCCGGCCGTCTAACAGAAGCCAAACCCCGGCGGTCTAACAGACGCTAAATGCGGAACAAAAACTTTTACAACTGGCGCTATCGCGTACTATAACCCGGATCTTCCATTAAAACTAAACTAACAAACTACAAAGTGGATAGAAATGTTATACCGAACGATCCGAGTCCTTCGGTCTTCAACCATCATCTCACGCTTTGTTGCGGCTGCTCTGATCTCCTGAATCTCCAGTCTTCCCGTCCAGGTGGCACCACGTCGACGGATCTTTAAACGGGCTCCCGCCTCTGAACCGAGGCAACTCGATCATCAAGTTTGCTAAAAGAGATGACCAAGATTGATGTAGAGAATGAGTAGAACACTTTGTCTCACTTCGTCCAAAGCCATGGACGAACGGTTAATGAAGTTGCCTTTTGGATCGGGTGAAATGAGAAATGAGGCTATCTAATTTCCATGAATCCAAAACTATAATCTTTTTCCCAAAAAATCAATCAACAGCCATCATCCTTTCACCAAGAGGTAGCCGGCCACTTATAGGGAAGGAGGAGGGTAAGTGTAGGAGGAAGAGAGTGACCATAAGCAAAGCTTCTCACAAAAGATCAAGAAGAAATATCTTAGCAAGAACAAAAAACCATTAATGAAAAGGTGACTCACTAATAACACCTCACCATTCAATTAATGCATAATGGTGACTTTCTAATCTAGTCACCACAACATGAAGCTTCCACTCATGACTCACTACATGACTCACCCTCAAGAAGAAAAGATAAATCCGCATTTAACCGAATGTTAAATACGGCTGATAGAAAACAGAAAACCGGCAACTTCCAAAAGTGATCCTGAAACGAATTTCAGGATAACCCCGTAACAGTATAAACATACCCGCATTTGTATTACGACCGAATACAAATGCAACTGAGACAAAAATATTATATCTACACAGTATAATACTCGGATCCGGCTTAAACCAAAACCCACCAGTATTATCTGCCCGAAATATGACACGTGCGTAAACGCACGTGCATTTTCCGAACCCTGCCATAAAACCATACGGCTTCTACAACGTTTCGCCCGAACTTTGGAAAGTGTCTGTGTGGGACTCTAATGACTCATCAACATACTGCTGGGTATAACCACTAGCACGTCAGAGGTACTAACTGTACATAACGGTTGCCTATGTATTGATTGGAAGGGAAGCTGACGAGCGAACTCATCCAGAAACCCTACTGAGCCTGACAGTGACAATATCCGTACAGTCCGGTCCGTTCGTCTAAGAGTATCGCTATTGAGTCTAGCGGGGTGGATAAAATCAGACCCCTAATAACGCGATAATTCGTGTCGGTATGAAGCCCATCACCTCCTGAGAAACTACTGATCCAAATCAGTAATTCTCTACTATCTCGGCCGAGAATTTCTAGTGATGGCCACCCGTGCACTGTGCGACATCAACCCCCAATACCGGGAGAGACGAATCCCCGACGATCCGCTCACTGCCTCCATGTGGCTCGGACTGTACCCAAAAAATACCTGTTTGCACGTCTCCTTTGAGCGTGGTAGGGTAGAAATCAAAGCACAGTGGGAACTCACACGAGACAAATGACGATCTCAGGTCGACAAACTAACCTGTACACATGTCACCAGGGAACTGCTATCTGACGATATATATAATACCAACTAGCATGTTCCCGGCGAGTCATATCCGGTGTACTCAATGAGCACCTGTATACATCTTAGGTGAACCAACTAACACCAATGGCTTGTGAGACCAGCCACCGCCCCTCATCGGGGTCTCGACTGTATACACTAGTTTACTATGGAGTATCGATGCCCTGTCTCAAAACTCCCACGACTAGGGACACTTTAAGGATGTGCTTATAGACCCCAGCTCTCATGTATATGATCGCCATCATACTGCTGGCAGTCAAGCAAGAATCCTATGGGCTCTATCAACATGCAATAGTGAACTAAAGCATGTATACGATGATAAAGACAAACCAGATAGCATACTATCATCTCGAGTAAGACGGTCATGTCGGTATAGGTCCTCCCTCAATCATTGCAATCACGTACCTGCGATCCAATAATTGACTTAGAGGGCACTATATCCAACAATCTCCCACTTGCACTTAAGGCTATTATTGCGATGACGCATACCCATAGCCTCAGTGAGTGGATCCGCCCTAATGTTTCTTTCTATGTCTCTCTTAATCTCAAGTTCGCGGAGAAAGCCATCTCCCGAATCGAATAATACCTGTCTTAGAATATGTCTGGATATCTGATGGGGCCTAGTTCATAAATGAACTCCAAATCCAAACTTCTTAGACTGTAATGATCACTGAACCTAATCAGTATCCAGCACCATGCCTTCCACAGTATCCTCTTGGACCACCTGTCCATAATACTGTCCCTCGTCAGAAGGAAAACTATAACTCTGACAATCACTCTGTCATCCAGGTCACCCTGGAAGCCTGGAATGATAACTGTCTCCACAAGGAGGCTGCCATTATCAAATCCATAGAACATCCATTCATGTTCTAAAACTGCTTCCTAATGTTTCTCCAGGATTGGATTAATATAAACTTATCGCATCTAGTGAAAAAACAACATCTGGTGTGGTACCTGACATTTTACGATTGACTCAATTGCCTAAGCAAGTGATCTGCCAATCATGCGCATCCTTCTCCCCTTTAGTCTGTAAGACACCTTTAGAGAGGGTGACTCCATCATCTGTAGGTACACCACCATGCCAGGAGTCATCTATTCTAAATACCATTAGAATACTGTCAAAGTACCCAAATTGGGAAACTACTCAATTCTAGATCTAAAACCATAGATCTAGTAATCAGAATGTCTGATATTATATCCATGTCCTTTGTGGAGAAACAACTGTGTGACGACCAAAGTACAACCGATCGTAGTATATGAATTTTACTTCCTACTTTGTGTATGTCATGCAAATACCAGGACATCACACCCTACAACCTTTCTTAATAGATCCATCCTCTATTCTGATGAAGTCAAACCTATGACTGTCACATCAAAATTAGATGATCTTATCTCCGCTATATCTGCTCAAGCCTATAAATAGACATAAGCTACTTGTCCACTATGCTTCCGCTGCTCCCACTGACTATGACAACTCTCTGGCAAAATAATATATACGTACACTTCTAAATCTAGTTTAGAACGACGCTATACATAACCTCATGCCGGGTCTCATAGCCTGGAACAACCGTAGTGTCAAGTATGGGTAAACTAGAACCTCCATGTCACCGTCCTTGAGGCTACCGGAGTACCTCTCGGGTGTCTGAGGTTACCCACCATATCTGCGGAGTAGCTAATGGAATGTCAAACCTGATTAAATATATAGGTCCTATTAAATTTTCCGTAATCATTTGCGGTTCTGGAATCACTTCTAGTTCTACCATACTCCCACTGCTGTTTTCTGAAAAAATTCATTTTACTAAAACTGTGGCGAGTCAAGAACAATATCACTATTGACCTTCCAGATGGTAGAAAATCAACACTCGTCGAAGCCAGGGTCAACCCACAAACTGCCATTACAGAAACGTGCCTTGAGTTATCCTGTGTCTGGTTTTAAGCATAAACTGGACAACTCCCCGAATCTTAACATAGTTAAGATATGAACCATTCTATATACAATATAGAAATAGAGGCACTAATTTAACTGGAACCAGATTCAAACCATGCAACTGTCTCCAGTGCATATCAAATCAATGGAGAAAGGCTAATTAGCATTACTCAACTTAGGAATATATCCAATTATGAGTAACATGAAAGAGAAAAAAATTTCTCAAAACCATTACTATCTACTGAATACCAATCACAAGTATCTACATCTTCAATCTCTTTAAAGAATCCTGATACTTGCGACATCTGGTTCTCTATTTTATTCTTATACCCACAACTTCTCAAAACTTAGACATTGTATTTCTACGAAACACTTGTCTAAAAACTTAGAGAAGTCACAAGTAAATAGAACATAGTACGCGGACCAACCCCTTTGTCCTGACAGACACTGGACAACATATAATACTCTGTATAAGTCCGCTGAGTTGAATAACTCAAAACCTGTGCGTCGTAGGTTGAAAACTGTACTTATGGTTAAGAACTACTCCGTTGTTCAATGCTCCTTACCCAATCGTATCTGATATAGGTAAAATGTCACGGACATAATCTCAAAAAGTTATATCTCACTTTATAAAAATAAACGTACAGATATATCATTTTGAAATTGGTGCACAACAACGAATATTCAAAACCAAATACATGCCGTCTGGCAAAAACTCAGGCGACTTCCTCAAATATCACCAATTACAACGAATTCCGATATAATGAGGATGATCACCTTATTCCCAATAACCTACTCCCAGTCATCATCTGTAAAACCATACAGATATGAGAATAAAACCTGGTAAATACATACCCTGCAGTAAGTATCTAATCGGGAAATCTGTTTTCCTTTAACAATGCACAGTGAAACTGAAATGTGAAAATGTTTCGTAGGGGTATCCTGGTATTCTTAGTAATACCTCTTCCATAATTCAATTCATGACTGTAACCGTATATTTCTTTGCCATCTCTCCAAATCCATTTATTTGTCTTTCGTCGTTACCTTCTGTATACCTTCGTTAGGCTAAATGGTTTTCTTTCTTCCCTACCGTTCGGCACCAGCCTATGGTTTGGAAGAAGACTATCCAGTAAACATAATAAGTGTACTCTCCTAATCCTAGGAGTACTCGCAACTTGAGAGAAGGTGATGATAAAAGAAAACTGAATAATACCTTATTCTATTTCTCCCGAACTGTGGAAAAAGCAAAGGTGAAATAGGAGTGGCGATGAAGTACGCGGTTTGGTCGTGAATGATAACAGCCGCAATTTACTTTGCTCTCTTTCTAATCCCTTTATTTTGTCTTTAGTTATTACCTTCTGTACACCCTACTTAGACTAATTGGTTTTCTTCATTCCCTACCCTTCGGCACCAGCCTATGGTTTGGAATAAGACTATCCAATAAGCGTAATAGGTGTACTCTCCTAAACTAAGGAGCCCTCGCAACCTGAGAGAGGGTGATAATAAAAGACAACCGAATAATACCTTATTCTATTTCTCCTGAACCTGGATCCATCCTCGAAGAAGTCCCTCCGAGTTCGTATATAACCATACGATGGATCTATCCAATGGAAGTGGATGTCCGTAGTAATACGGGGTGTTCTGATAAATACAAAGGGTAAAAGAAGGAGTGGCAATGACTTATGCAACTCAAACAATCCAAAAGCCAGTATTTTAAGAAGGTTCGGTCAACTTGGTTACTGAGTCATAGTCTAGGGTCGGTCAAAGATCGCTGCCAAAAAGAGAGAGAGAGAAAAGAAACACTCTGCGCGCACTCTAACCTAGATCAGAATGGTTATCACTTTATCTAATCAGGAAACCTCCCACTGTAATCTCAAATTCTCCTCTAAACCCGAAAGAAGAATTAGTCGGGATCACCCGAAGAGTAAACCAACTCATCAGTGAGAATCGGGATCCAAGTATCATCGCATGATAACTTGATGGAAGCCACTCAAGTTATCACACTCCAGAAGGTATGCGCATGCCTGGCAAGTTTCCTGTATGTTTGAAACTCCCGATGTGATTTTTTCCTCATGCTCTTATGACCTTGACTTTAGTCAACAAATCATAAGTCACATGTCAAGATCTACCGTCATTATCCAGGTTGATTTGAACCCACCCGTACATACCTTTGACTTTAGTCAACAAGGTAATACGACTGTCCCAAACCAACGCATCTACCAAACTCTATGCCTTGACTTTAGTCAACAAACATATCTTGAATACTACTGACTATCTATAAGAAACGACGGAGGGCTACGGCTGGTTTTTGGCGAAAAACCTTTAACGTAATGGACTTGATCTCGTTGAAGGAACTTGATAGCTTTTTATAAAATTATAGTGACGAAAACCTTTGCTAAAGAGGTCACTCCCGGTGAAGGGATCTCGGCTCTTTCCTCGTGGAATGAGGTGCAGGATATTCCAACTGAATACCTCGATGCAAAGCAACTTGTAATCGACTATATTGAAGTTATTACCCTGACGTAAACTTCTGCCCAAGGGGTCACTCCCGGTGAAGGGATCTCGGCCCTTGCCTCGTCGAATGAGGTGCAGAATATTCCAACTGAATACCGTTATGCAAAACAAAAGGAAACATCTTTGTAATAACACCTTTTAAAATTTGTTCCAACAATATCAAATATAGGTTTGTTTTATCCTTGCATTGATAAGAATAAATGCAGTCCCATCAATCAATCACACCAGAAAAGAACGAAAATATAATGTGCGTATATGCATCCGCATTTGCCTCTGGGTCCCGTCATCACCCGTTAGGTTACTTAACTAACGACAGAGCGGGGACTGGACCAGCGCGTATGTAAAACACTAATAGTATATATACCAATATACAGTAATCGCTCCAGGCGTGATAATATGCAACATTACAGAAAAGTAATAAGCATCACAGAACAATACAGATAATCTGGGATTCCCGGGTTTCACAGAGCCGCTACTGAAACCTGACGTTCCCCTGGTCGTGTGGATAGCCTGTGCAATGAAACCTAGACCCTTACGGGTGCGGCAAGTTACCCGCCAAAACCTGAAGCGAGGTAGCCCCTACAGCATAGTGAATGGACCACCCGGTACTTTACGGAATCCGGTAACTTGAGCACCCCACCTTGGGCCAACTTGTACCCCCTACGAGTGCGGCGAATAGTCTGCCAATTCTAGAGTGAGGTCCCTCTGCCTCTCAAAGCCATGAGATACGGACCCGTTGCCCTCCAGAATCCGGCTATCCGTGCACTCCGTCGTGAGGTAAACCTAGTACAGAAATAAAATATATACAACGGGTACATCGACCTCAGCCCAGTCGTGCCCCAAAAGAATATTATACAAACAGGCAGTGACGGAAGTCCACATGTTGGACGCTCGCCCCGCAATATCAAATCTACAAATAACCAAACTGCACTACCATTGCACACTGCTATCCACCACGACAAATCCGCAACATCACAGCACAACACAGAACATCAACGCGAATGTCACGTTCGCAAATCCGTCTAAAAGAGCTATAGCAATTAGACGCAATTTACCGCTCGAATGACATTCCCGGTCAGAGATATAATATAAGTGTTGCATACTAACAAGTTTAAAATTTCGATCGACAAAATTTCCCGAAGTGGGCCCCACATACATCTGGTGTACAGTAATAAAATCTGGGCCCAAAACAATATACCAAAAACCACAATTTACCATGGAAAGCTTACTGGAAAATTTTGATGCATTGTTCCCACATACTGGCCGCGGTTCCGCGGTCAAACCTCCGCGGACGTCATGTGGGATCACGTGCTCAAATTTTCCCAGTTTGCTTAGAAAACCCTGCTTTGTTTTTTGTGATATGCAAAATAATTTTTAGACTTGATTTAAAATCGACAGAAAGTTTTGCACTGAAAAATATGGTTTTCAAAATTTCGTTCGATCGATATTTTAAACGTGTTAGCACAAGTTAGTATAGCTTAATGGTGAGGCTCTGATACCACTGTAAGTCCACGGTAGCGCCCCGGCCGTTTAACAGACGCCAAATGCGGAACAAAAACTTTTACAACTGGCGCTATCGCGTACTATAACCCGGATCTGCCATTAAAGATAAACTAACAAACTACAAAGTGGGTAGAAATGTTATACCGAACGATCCGAGTCCTTCGTTCTTCAACCATCATCCCACGCTTTGTTGCGGCTGCTCTGATCTCCTGAATCTCCAGTCTTCACGTCCAGGTGGCACCACGTCAACGGATCTTTAAACGGGCTCCCGTCTCTGAACCGAGGTAACTCGATCATCAAGTTTGCTAAAAGAGATGACCAAGATTGATGTAGAGAATGAGTAGAACACTTTGTCTCACTTCATCCAAAGCCATGGAAAAATGGTTAATGAAGTTGCCTTTTGGATCAGGTGAAATGAGAAATGAGGCTATCTAATTTCCATGAATCCAAAACTATAATCTTTTTCCCAAAAAATCAATCAACAACCATCATCCTTTCACCAAGAGGTGGCCGACCACTTATAGGGAAGGAGGAGGGTGAGTGTAGGAGGAAGAGAGTGACCATAAGCAAAGCTTCTCACAAAAGATCAAGAAGAAATATCTTAGCAAGAACAAAAAACCATTAATGAAAAGGTGACTCACTAATAACACCTCACCATTCAATTAATGCATAATGGTGACTCTCTAATCTAGTCACCACAACATGAAGCTTCCACTCATGACTTACCACATGACTCACCCTCAAGGAGAAAAGATAAATCCACATTTAACCGAATGTTAAATACGGCTGATAGAAAACAGGAAACCGGCAACTTCCAAAAGTGATCCTGAAACGAATTTCAGGATAACCCCGTAACAATATAAACATATCCGCATTTGTATTAAGACCGAATACAAATGCAACTGAGACAAAGATATTATATCTACACAGTATAATACTCGGATCCGGCTTAAACCAAAACCCACCAGTATTATCTGCCCGAAATATGACACGTGCGTAAACGCACGTGCATTTTCCGAACCCTGCCATAAAACCATACGGCTTCTACAACGTTTCGCCCGAACTTGGGAAAGTGTATGTGGGGGACTCTAATGGCTCATCAACACACTGGCACTGGGTATAACCACTAGCACGCCAGAGGTACTAACTGTACGTAACGGTTGCCTATGTATTGATTGGAAGGGAAGCTGACGAGCGAACTCATCCAGAAACCCTACTGAGCCTGATAGTGGCAATATCCGTACAGTCCGGTCCATTCGTCTAAGAGTATCGCATATCAAGTCTAGGGGGGTGGATAAAGTCAGACCCCTAATAACGCGATAATTCGTGTCGGTATGAAGCCCATCACCTCCTGAGAAACTACTGATCCAAATCAGTAATTCTCTACTACCTCGGCCGAGGATTTCTAGTGATGGCCACCTGTGCACTGTGCGACATCAACCCCCAATACCGGGAGAGACGAATCCCCGACGATCCGCTCACTGCCTCCATGTGGCTCGGGACTGTACCCAAAAAATACCTGTTTGCACGTCTCCTTTGAGCGTGGTAGGGTAGAAATTAAAGCACAGTGGGAACTCATACGAGACAAATGACGATCTCAGGTCGACAAACTAACCTGTACACATGTCACCAGGGAACTGCTATCTGACGATATATATAATACCAACTAGCATGTTCCCGGCGAGTCCTATCCGGTGTACTCAATGAGCACCTGTATACATTTTAGGTGAACCAACTGACACCAATGGCTTGTGAGACCAGCCACTGCCCCTCGTCGGGGTCTCGACTGTATAAACTAGTCTACTATGGAGTATCGGTGTCCTGTCTCGAAACTCCCACGACTAGGGACACTTTAAGGATGTGCTTATAGACCCCAGCTCCCACGTATATGATCGCCATCATACTGCTGGCAGTTAAGCAAGAATCCTATGGGCTCTATCAACATGCAATAGTGAACTAAAGCATGTATACGATGATAAAGAAAAACCAGATAGCATACTATCATCTCGAGTAAGACAGTCATGTCGGTATAGGTCCTCCCTCAATCATTGCAATCACGTACCTGTGATCCAATAATTGACTTAGAGGGCATTATACCCAACAACAATATATATAGGCATACCCAAGCGGGAGCTAGCTCTTCGCCAACTGGCGGAATCACAATCACGCAATAACATATATACGACGCCCAACAGCGAAGAATCAACTCAGAAAGAACAATTAAAGAAAGCAAGACATCAAAAGTCAAGAAGCAAACAAAACCCATCGCTATAAGTCTCGTACAATACCCAAGTCTGACTAGGTCTACCAATATACAATTCTAATCTCTGATTTGATGTGATCTGATGTGATGGAGTTTATCTAGATACATGTCACGACCCGCAATTCGGTCCGTAACCGGCACTTAAACTACGTAACGTCTACAGGCGTACGTAACTTAAGTAAGCCGAAAACCCAGAAATCTAAACCACCCAAAACTGGATCAACGGAGAAACAAGTTTAAAAAAATATTTTAGAAGTCGCCATTTAAAATCTCTAACTCTAGTTTTCTTTCATAAAAAATTTCGGCAGCACTTCCCTTGTAAAACTAGCACCGAAAACGGGTACAACACAGATAATATAATAAACATCCCAAGTGGGAGAAAAATCACGCCCACCGGCGGAGACAATCACCACAACAAGTATACGACGCCAAAGCGAAGAAATATTAAAGAGAACGACTATAAAGGAAGTAAACATTTCCACAAATAACCTTCTTCTACGAGCACGGTTCCTAAAACCAATATAATACAACACTGATATCTCACAAGTCGTCTCTAAGTCAAATACAACAGGGGTAGATGGAGAATACTAGATCCAACCAAAATATACATTGTACAACGGATAACCGCAAACCCACCTATAATGCAACGGCCTCACTGCCCAAGGTAGCGGTATCCACAAAAGTAGTGATGATAAGCTGCCCTGCCGCGACTACTCAGAGGGTAAGTCCTGCAAAACACTGTGGCACAACGGGGGTGAGTTGCCAACTCGTGAATAGTAATTAACATCATACAGTAATCGCAAGTATGCACTAACAGCAATGATCAATAACATGTGAACTGATAGCATGAGTATGACAATATGAATATACAACTATCATGATATCCATATCAAGTGAATACTGAGTGCGGAATAGTAAATAATCTCATGCACATATCATAAGCATGGAAAACACGGTGTAACTCAGCAACACCCAAATCTCAAAATACTCAGATCGGCCCTCAAATCGGCCCTCAAATCCTGTACATCCCATGAAACCTGAGTGTCAAACGTCGACACTCAAAACATAATAAAACCAGTGCCTATCATCGACACATAAATACTGATATCCATACGTTCCTCGAAAACCAAGTATCCTACCTCGATACTTGCGTTTTCACGTATCGGTCTTTCTGATATCCATACGTTCCTCGAAACCCAAGTATCCCACCTCGACACTTGTATTTCCACGTATCGGTCTGTCAAACCCCATATATCTCTCGGAAAGTAAGTGCCCAACATTGACACCTTAATTTCCCATATCGCATCTCAAATGCATAAGTCCATATAATGTATCTCTCGGTTCCCAAGAATCCCAATCCAGAATACATATATATACAGCGTCCCATACCACTGATATATATGCAATACAAATCATGTAAATCCAAGTCCAAATACATATATATACAGCGTCCCATACCACTGATATATATGCTATAACAACTGTAATATCCAAACTCAGAATACATATATACACAGCGTCCCATACCACTGATATATATGCAATAAAAACTGATCATATAACAATAGCAAGGTATATGTGCGAACGAGTAATATAGCATGGTAGATGTGCGAACGAGTAATATAGCATGGTACACATATGAGCATGTAGGTATACAGGTATGTTCTATGTAATATGCATTGTCGCACAAGTATAACTGTTTAATGTCGCTAACTACTAGCAAGGTATACAATAAGCATTTGCATTGTGCGTGTCATGGCAATTACCGACAGGGTGTGTGTAGCATATCATTGGTGCTCGTGCAACATGGACTGTCGATAATAGTGCAGTGTACAGCAGGTACAATATCAATGCACAAGTAACTATATGCAACATGAATCATGCAATGTCTCTATATAAGCAAATAAGCATACGGCTAATATTATATCATGTCTAGCCCCAACGCGTAGCGCCATACGGGCGATTCCCCGTAGATGTTAAATCTACTCACACTGTGGTCTCCAGCTATGAAGATCCGACCACCTGCTTCCCTTTGTTCGCAGCGTCTGAAGTCCCCGCTTGCGACGCTATAATATCACAAATACAAGAAATAAAGCGAACATCTCAGAAGCAATCACAATAACGCAAAACTACGAATAATAAAACGCAACCATGCACTAAACTAACTCACGAATACACGTCTAGCGCAAACACACGAAACGATACCTAAACCCAAACTGAGTACGTCGCAGCACGACACACGACTCGTGTCGCAACACGTATCACGCGAACTCAAAACACACGATTATAGGTAATCGATCCCAGATTTTGTATACTGCATTTACTAACAAATTCAACAGTACCAAACAACCCAAAATAACAGCAGACAACACCCACAGAAACCCCACCCCAATCCTCACCAAGTCGGCCGGCGTCGCCGGCCCTCTCCTTAGGGCTCGTCGGCCCAAACCGGCGGGATGGGCTCCGTATCTCTGGTGGTGTCTCAGGTCAACCTGCACAGCTCACTGAAGTTGTTTCCTCAATCACTAAAATTCCCAGGTCACAGCAGATACCAATATCTTTAAAAAGACACTAAAAAACCGATATCGCCTCAATCGATATAAACTACGTTCTACGCAGAAATTAACGATCAAAACCACACAAAAACTACAAATTAACAGTAGAGGGGATATACCTAACAATATTACTCTCAAGTTCCAAGCTTCTCCCAACTCCAAGTGATCAAGAAGCAAGAAAATCCAAACCTTAAGGTATTTTGTGAATATTTTAGGGTATTTGAGGATTTTTGTGAGTTTGATTGATAAAATATGAGAAATAATGAGCAAGGGCAGTAGGGGATAAGGGAAATTCGGCCAAGTGATGAGGAGGTGGACTTGGTGAGGCTTTCCTAGCAATTTCCCTCACTTAATGCTCATTAATGCACTTGCACACATACACACACATGCATGCATCTATTTCCTTCTCTTTTCTATTTCTTTTTCTTTAAATTTCCAAGTTAAAACCTAGGCCACACAATATATTCCTAGGTGAAGTGAGAAGGATTTCTTTAACTTAAAGGTTTTAAAGAGAAGATCGCAAACGGAAATTTTCCCAAAATTGAATACCGCATTAAAATATTATTAAAAATTGGGAAAAAACCAAATTGAACCAAAACGTCCCATATACTCCCAAAGCTCGCGCACTAGCTTTATTTTTGCTAATCTAGGTGCTGGCAAGTCTATATGGGCGTTTGTTCACAGTCGGGTAAAAACGGAAAATACCGACAAACTTACCCTAAAACGGACAAAATCGCATAACGATTTCCAAAACGTTACAATCTCCCCCCTTATAGAAATTCGGTCCCCGAATTACAAATTCATACAAAACGTACCTTCAAAAAGATGGGGGAAACTCTTCCGCATCTCGCTCTCGATCTCCCAAGTGATCTCCTCACCAGTCGGACTACGCCACAGAACCTTTACAGAAGGCAAGTCCCTAGACCGAAGCTTCTTCACCTGCCGATCCAAAATAACTATCGGCTGCTCGGTGAACGAAAGATCACGCTCAAGCTGAACGGTCTCGTGCTGAATCATATGAGAAGGATCATGAAGGTATCTACGAAGCATCGACACATGAAAAACGGGGTGAACATCTGGAAAACTAGGCGGGAGCGCTAAACGATAAGCAACCGAACCCACTCGCTCGAGGATCTCGAAAGGACCTACAAATCTGGGACTGAGCTTCCCTCTCTTCCCAAATCGCATAACGCCCTTCATCGGAGAAATCTTCAGGAATACATGATCTCCCACTGCGAACTCAAGTCTGCGACGACGACGGTCGGCATAAGACTTCTGCCTGCACTGGGCTGCTCTCATCCTGTCCTGAATCAGCTGGATCTTCTCCGTAGTCTCCTGAACAAGCTGGGGTCCCAAAACCAAACTCTCACTAAGCTCGGTCCAACAGACTGGCGATCGACACTTCCTACCATATAAAGCCTCAAAAGGTGCCATCTGAAAAGTCTCCTGAAAACTGTTATTGTAGGAGAACTCAATCAACGGCAAGTGACGATCCCAACTGCCCCCAAAATCAAGCACACATGCACGGAGCATATCCTCCAGAGTCTGAATAGTCCGCTCCGTCTGACCATCTGTCTGCGGATGAAAAGCGGTGCTAAAACTCAATCTGGTACCCAAAGCTTCCTGAAGCTTCTGCCATAGACGGCTAGTAAACTGGGTACCTCTGTCGGATACTATGCATGTGGGAACACCGTGCAAACGCACAATCTCATCTATATAAAGCTGAGCGTACTGAGCATAGCCGAAAGTGGTCTTCACTGGAAGGAAGTGAGCCGCTTTCGTCAACCGGTCTACAACAACCCAAATGGAGTCATACCCTCTACTGGTCCTGGGTAGACCCACAATGAAGTCCATGGAAATCTGCTCCCATTTCCACTCCGGAATGGGTAAAGGCTGCAACTCTCCAGCCGGTCTCTGATGCTCAGCCTTGACTTGCTGACAAGTCAGGCACCTCGAAACGAAGTCCGAAATATCGCGTTTCATCCCTTCCCACCAGTAGAAGTCTCTCAAGTCTCGGTACATCTTGGTGGAACCTGGATGAACGCTAAAGGCCGACTGATGTGCCTGCTCTAGGATCTCGCGTCTCAAACCATCAACATCCGGTACACACAAGCGAGTCCCGCATCGTAGCACACCCTGGTCATCAATCGTGAACTCCGAAACTGTACCCCGTCGAACAAGCTCAAGAATCTCAGACAAACGAGCATCACTGGGTTGCGCCTCACGAATACGATCAACAAGTAGTGGACGGGCGCGCACATGAGCAAACTGTCCCCCAGTGGAGGTGAACTCGAACTGCACTCTACTATCACACAAGAGCTGCCAATCTGCAGAAGACTGATACCGAACGGCGCTCAGCTGGGACAAGCTACCCACGGGCCTACGACTCAAAGCATCGGCTACCACATTCGCCCTGCCCGGGTGATAAAGGATCTCACAATCATAATCCTTTACTAGCTCCATCCATCGGCGCTGTCTCAGGTTCAGATCTCGCTGCTGGAAGATGTACTTCAGACTCTTGTGATCCGTGAAGATCTGACACGACTCTCCATACAAGTAGTGTCTCCAGATCTTCAACGCAAAGACTACCGCAGCCATCTCAAGATCGTGAGTGGGGTAATTCTGCTCGTGCTTCTTCAACTGCCTGGAAGCATATGCAATCACCCTATCATGCTGCATCAAAACACAGCCGAGCCCCACTCGAGAAGTATCACAATACACAACGTAGCCTCCCGATCCAGAAGGTAAAGAAAGAACTGGTGCTGTCGTCAACCGAGTCTTCAACTGCTGAAAACTCTGCTCGCACGCATCAGTCCAGAGAAAAGGAACCCCCTTCCGGGTCAATCCAGTCAGCGGTGCAGCGATACTCGAAAAATCCTGCACAAAACGGCGATAATAACCAGCTAAGCCCAAAAAGCTGCGGACCTCAGTCACCGACACAGGTCTGGGCCAAAGCTGTACAGCCTCGATCTTCCTCGGGTCCACTAGAATCCCATCACTAGTCACCACATGACCCAGGAAGTCCACACGATCAAGCCAAAACGCACACTTTGAGAATTTAGCATACAGCTGGTGCTCTCTCAATATCTGCAAAGTAATCCCCAAGTGCTGCTCATGCTCCTCTCGACTCCTAGAGTAAACCAGTATGTCATCAATAAACACGATAATGAACTGGTCGAGGAACGGCCTGAAAATCCGGTTCATCAGATCCATGAACGCTGCTGGAGCATTGGTGAGTCCGAACGACATCACCAAAAACTCATAATGCCCATAGCGTGTACGAAAAGCAGTCTTCGGAATGTCATCATCCCGAACCCGCAACTGATGATAACCCGAACGCAAATCAATCTTCGAAAAATGTTTCGCACCCTGGAGCTGATCGAATAAATCGTCAATGCGGGGCAAAGGATACCTGTTCCGCACCGTAACACGGTTCAACTGACGATAATCCACACATAGCCTCAAACTGCCGTCCTTCTTCTTGACGAACAGAACAGGAGCTCCCCACGGCGAAACACTCGGACGCACAAGTCCCAAATCAAGCAACTCTTGCAATTGATCTTTAAGCTCTCTAAGCTCTGCCGGAGCCATCCGATAAGGCGGTATAGAAATAGGCTCCGTGCCAGGAATCAGATCAATGCAAAACTCAATATCGCGCTCTGGCGGCAACCCAGGTAACTCATCGGGAAAAACATCGGGAAACTCTCGCACGGTAGAAACCTGGTCCAACAACTCCACTGTGGCTCCAGTATCATGAATGAACGCCAAGAATCCCCGACATCCCCTCCTCAAAAGCCGACTAGCGCACAAAACAGAAATCAAGCTGTGAGGGGCGGCACTACGGTCCCCCTGCACAACGAACACAGACTCGCCGGGAAAACAAAATCTAACTGTCTTCTCGCGGCAGTCCACGGACGCATAGCAAGTAGCTAGCCAATCCATGCCCAACAACACGTCGAAGTCCAACATCTCCAGAAGGATCAAGTCGACGGGCAGATCTCTGTCACCAATATGGACGACACAAGATCGAAACACATAACGCGCAACAAACGACTCTCCCACAGGAGTAGTCACGATCAGCGGCTGATCCAGCAAACACGACTCTCGGCCTAACCTCGGCACGAAGTGCGTAGAAACATACGAATGCGTGGATCCCGGATCAAAAAGAACATGCGCATCAAAAGAACATACAGATAGAGTACCTGAAACCACGGCATTGGACGCCTGAGCGTCCTGGTGAGTCAAGGCAAAAACCCTAGCCTGACCTCTACCGGCTACTGGCTGTCCTCTGCCTCTGCCACCTTGACCTCTCGGTACAAAACCTCCGCGACCACGACCTCGCTGAACAGGAGTCTGACGCGGCGCAACTACAGGAACAAGAGGCAACGCTCTCTGAGGTGGAGATGGTGGTAAGGTAACCTGCGGTACAGCTGGCTCGTTCACACGTGGCTCTATACAATCTCGAACCCGATGACCCAAACTACCGCACCGGTAACATCCCGAAGCAAACTGCCGATCATCCTGAGGGTAAGAACCATAAAGTCTACCTCGTCCCGAACCGCCACTATCAGAACGGAAACTATCTCGACGTCTAAACGCCTGCCTCGCTGCCGGATCACCTATACGAACTCTTTTCGGTCCCGGAACAACTGATAACTCAGCTAGACGTTCCTCTACCGAAAGAGCTGCATCCACCGCTGCCGCATACGTGTCACAATGCTGAATGCTGATGGCTAAGAATATCTGGGTAAGTAGGCCTCGAACAAACCTCTTCACCCTCATCTCCTCAGTCGCCACCAGGTATGGAGCATATATCGACAGCTCAGTAAACAATACATCATAATCCGATACCGTCATCCCCGGCGTCTGACGTAAAGACTCAAATCTGCGCGCTCGCGCATCCCTGACGCTCGGTGGAAGAAAACGAACAAGAAACGACGTCACAAACTCAGCCCAGGTCATAGGAGCAAGACCAGCGGCTCTGCCCCTCTCCAACGACTCACACCACTTCTGGGCCATACCCTCCAGACGAAAACTGGCAAACTCTACCCATCTCTCGTCGGAACATCGGAGTGAGCGACAAATCCTGGCCATCCGGTCGATAAACGACTGCGGATCCTCGGTAACATCTGTACCCGTAAACACCGGAGGTCTCAGCCTCATGAAATCCGTCAACGACACAGCAATAACCTCCGGAGCTGCAACTGCGACTATCGGAACCGTAGGTACCATCGTAGCCTTCGCAGCGGGTAGAACAACTGCCTGCCCCTGCGCTCGGATGGTCTCTACCAAAGTCCCCACAATCTGGCGCAGATCCTGCATACCAGCTCCAATCATAGCAATATACTCCGGTACAACAGGCGTACCACCCTGGTCAGTCCTCGCCTCCGGCGAGTCAACTCTAACCTCGGCCCTCGCGGCCGCTCTCTGAGCCCTCGTAGTCTTCGGCGGCATATGGGCTATAAATTGAAACAAGATTCGATAAGGAAACGGAAATCGAATCACCAGATGTATATCAATCACGGAAGGAATATCAATCAACAAGTCCTAAGGTCACTTAGGCGGAGTACCGTGTCGTAAGTATGCCGCGGAACATACACACGCTACGTCACTCTGTTTAAGCTACCTACTCCATCATACCAAGGTCATCCTAGACTCCGAAAGGTAAAACCTAACGCTCTGATACCAACTTTGTCACGACCCGCAATTCGGTCCGTAACCGGCACTTAAACTACGTAACGTCTACAGGCGTACGTAACTTAAGTAAGCCGAAAACCCAGAAATCTAAACCACCCAAAACTGGATCAACGGAGAAACAAGTTTAAAAAAATATTTTAGAAGTCGCCATTTAAAATCTCTAACTCTAGTTTTCTTTCATAAAAAATTTCGGCAGCACTTCCCTTGTAAAACTAGCACCGAAAACGGGTACAACACAGATAATATAATAAACATCCCAAGTGGGAGAAAAATCACGCCCACCGGCGGAGACAATCACCACAACAAGTATACGACGCCAAAGCGAAGAAATATCAAAGAGAACGACTATAAAGGAAGTAAACATTTCCACAAATAACCTGCTTCTACGAGCACGGTTCCCAAAACCAATATAATACAACACTGATATCTCACAAGTCGTCTCTAAGTCAAATACAACAGGGGTAGATGGAGAATACTAGATCCAACCAAAATATACATTGTACAACGGATAACCGCAAACCCACCTATAATGCAACGGCCTCACTGCCCAAGGTAGCGGTATCCACAAAAGTAGTGATGATAAGCTGCCCTGCCGCGACTACTCAGAGGGTAAGTCCTGCAAAACACTGTGGCACAACGGGGGTGAGTTGCCAACTCGTGAATAGTAATTAACATCATACAGTAATCGCAAGTATGCACTAACAGCAATGATCAATAACATGTGAACTGATAGCATGAGTATGACAATATGAATATACAACTATCATGATATCCATATCAAGTGAATACTGAGTGCGGAATAGTAAATAATCTCATGCACATATCATAAGCATGGAAAACACGGTGTAACTCAGCAACACCCAAATCTCAAAATACTCAGATCGGCCCTCAAATCGGCCCTCAAATCCTGTACATCCCATGAAACCTGAGTGTCAAACGTCGACACTCAAAACATAATAAAACCAGTGCCTATCATCGACACATAAATACTGATATCCATACGTTCCTCGAAAACCAAGTATCCTACCTCGATACTTGCGTTTTCACGTATCGGTCTTTCTGATATCCATACGTTCCTCGAAACCCAAGTATCCCACCCCGACACTTGTATTTCCACGTATCGGTCTGTCAAACCCCATATATCTCTCGGAAAGTAAGTGCCCAACATTGACACCTTAATTTCCCATATCGCATCTCAAATGCATAAGTCCATATAATGTATCTCTCGGTTCCCAAGAATCCCAATCCAGAATACATATATATACAGCGTCCCATACCACTGATATATATGCAATACAAATCATGTAAATCCAAGTCCAAATACATATATATACAGCGTCCCATACCACTGATATATATGCTATAACAACTGTAATATCCAAACTCAGAATACATATATACACAGCGTCCCATACCACTGATATATATGCAATAAAAACTGATCATATAACAATAGCAAGGTATATGTGCGAACGAGTAATATAGCATGGTAGATGTGCGAACGAGTAATATAGCATGGTACACATATGAGCATGTAGGTATACAGGTATGTTCTATGTAATATGCATTGTCGCACAAGTATAACTGTTTAATGTCGCTAACTACTAGCAAGGTATACAATAAGCATTTGCATTGTGCGTGTCATGGCAATTACCGACAGGGTGTGTGTAGCATATCATTGGTGCTCGTGCAACATGGACTGTCGATAATAGTGCAGTGTACAGCAGGTACAATATCAATGCACAAGTAACTATATGCAACATGAATCATGCAATGTCTCTATATAAGCAAATAAGCATACGGCTAATATTATATCATGTCTAGCCCCGACGCGTAGCGCCATACGGGCGATTCCCCGTAGATGTTAAATCTACTCACACTGTGGTCTCCAGCTATGAAGATCCGACCACCTGCTTCCCTTTGTTCGCAGCGTCTGAAGCCCCCGCTTGCGACGCTATAATATCACAAATACAAGAAATAAAGCGAACATCTCAGAAGCAATCACAATAACGCAAAACTACGAATAATAAAACGCAACCACGCACTAAACTAACTCATGAATACACGTCTAGCGCAAACACACGAAACGATACCTAAACCCAAACTGAGTACGTCGCAGCACGACACTCGACTCGTGTCGCAACACGTATCACGCGAACTCAAAACACACGATTATAGGTAATCGATCCCAGATTTTGTATACTGCATTTACTAACAAATTCAACAGTACCAAACAACCCAAAATAACAGCAGACAACACCCACAGAAACCCCACCCCAATCCTCACCAAGTCGGCCGGCGTCGCCGGCCCTCTCCTTAGGGCTCGCCGGCCCAAACCGGCGGGATGGGCTCCGTATCTCTGGTGGTGTCTCAGGTCAACCTGCACAGCTCACTGAAGTTGTTTCCTCAATCACTAAAATTCCCAGGTCACAGCAGATACCAATATCTCTAAAAAGACACTAAAAAACCGATATCGCCTCAATCGATATAAACTACGTTCTACGCAGAAATTAACGATCAAAACCACACAAAAACTACAAATTAACAGTAGAGGGGATATACCTAACAATATTACTCTCAAGTTCCAAGCTTCTCCCAACTCCAAGTGATCAAGAAGCAAGAAAATCCAAACCTTAAGGTATTTTGTGAATATTTTAGGGTATTTGAGGATTTTTGTGAGTTTGATTGATAAAATATGAGAAATAATGAGCAAGGGCAGTAGGGGATAAGGGAAATTCGGCCAAGTGATGAGGAGGTGGACTTGGTGAGGCTTTCCTAGCAATTTCCCTCACTTAATGCTCATTAATGCACTTGCGCACATACACACACATGCATGCATCTATTTCCTTCTCTTTTCTATTTCTTTTTCTTTAAATTTCCAAGTTAAAACCTAGGCCACACAATATATTCCTAGGTGAAGTGAGAAGGATTTCTTTAACTTAAAGGTTTTAAAGAGAAGATCGCAAACGGAAATTTTCCCAAAATTGAATACCGCATTAAAATATTATTAAAAATTGGGAAAAAACCAAATTGAACCAAAACGTCCCATATACTCCCAAAGCTCGCGCACTAGCTTTATTTTTGCTAATCTAGGTGCTGGCAAGTCTATATGGGCGTTTGTTCACAGTCGGGTAAAAACGGAAAATACCGACAAACTTACCCTAAAACGGACAAAATCGCATAACGATTTCCAAAACGTTACAATACAATAGAACATATCAGTACGAGAGTGGGCACGATCCAACATGTGTCCCACCTACCAAAGCAAAGTATCCTGGAAGAAGTTGTGTGCTAGCGATACTTCAACTGATCCCAAGCGGTCATACTTGCAAGAACTGTGGCACAACGGGGGTGAGTTGCCAACTCGTGAATAGAAAATATCAACAAGTAGAAATCGTATAAAACAACGATTTCTTAGGTCACTATATCCTGAAGTTAATACTATGATATCTAAGGTGACCAAGTACGCATATATATATCAACAATCGAGTCAATGCAATGACATATATAATTAAACATCCGATATCATATGCCTGTATGCATGTGGATATCATCCACGTGTCCATCAACGACACATCAAATCATGGAAGCTGAGTGTCCAACACCGACACTCGAAAGATCATGAAAACATATGCATGTGTGTGTATATATATATATATATATATATATATATGAGAATATTAACCACGTATGTCCATCAACGGCACATCAAAATCATGGAACCTGAGTGTCCAACACCGACACTCGAAACATCATGAAACCCGTGTCCAGCATCGACACGTAAGTCCTTATATCTCAGGCGCCACATCCTCAGATCGGTCCTCATATCCATCTCATATCATAACTTCAAAACGGTATCCTCCGGATATCCGCCGAGTTCTATACAATCACCGGTAGGTAGTGTTCCCTCTATCAGGCTCATCGTCTACACCACAAAAATTATTTCTTGCCCCGGGGTACCATACCGGTCCACCATGTACCCGCAAACATCATCTGCCAACTCCTCGAATCGGGTCTCGAAAACAAGCTCAGAACTGAGAAAACTCATGGTGGACGTCTCGAAATATCATATCAAGAGAAACCGTGTTTTTAAAACAATACGCAATTTCCTTTGAAACATAACCACGGTTCTCAAATCTAGAGATCTCATGAAAACATCATCTCAAGCAAATAACCATAAAGTACGATATATGCAACATAGAGTAGTAATATGAGCATATCGGTATATCATGCAAGCATAACCATAGGAACGATATATGCAACATATAGTAGTAATATGAGCATATCGAGTATATCATGCGAGCATGTCAAGTGTAGTACTGAACAATGAATGTATTTTTACTTTTAAGATTAATATCATGATAGGGCAATTCTCCTGTGTAAATGGCACGACAATTCTACTGTATAAGTGGCATGACAATTACTGATGAAGAATGTGTGTGAGCCGGTAAATCTGTGTATGTGTAATATACGCATCAACGGTAATGATACAGGTGTACTAGCAATTGATATCATATAGCATTAAATACCGACACGTGGTATGTACATTACGAAGAGTAATATCCTACACAACAAGAACAATAATTGGGTGTATCTACACAAGAATCATACGGTCACTTTTAAACGATACGAATCATCGTTCTGAAAATAGGCATGGTTCAGGTGGAAATCTTTATATCGGCGATCCCGCCCCATAATATCCGATATGACAATAATCCTCGATCATCATCCTCAAATCACTAGCGTGGATCAATCATCCGACACATCTGATATCGTACGGAAATCCATCATACGGGGTCATCAAACAGAATAGGGAATCTATCGACCTATACAATAATAAGGGTACGGATTTTAAGTCTCGTACGACATATCACTCATTATACTTATAAATACACGCGCGCGCGCACGTGCGCGCGCGCGCACACACACACACATCTCAATCTCGTGTCGTGTTTATCGATCTCGAACTCATATCCTATCATTATCAATCCATACTTGTTCTCTTTCAATTCGTACCTATAATGATTCACTTCTCATTTCATATTCTCAAGCCAATATATATTTATTAGTGTCAACTTTAGTCATATCATATCTTACTAAATCCTATAATAAGATTATCTTAAGCTCGTAGCATACCCTTAATCAAATTAGAATTTATATCACAATCTTCCATATTAATGGTTGCGGGGGTGCTATACGCCATCCACCCGACTTCTTCCGTAGATATAAATCTGCTCACCTGCTAAACTCCTCGCTTAGCCAAAACCGATGTGCTTCGTCGTCTCGGAAGTCCACGCGAAGTACCTACAATCAATACACAATCGCAATGTAATTAAAACCAATATCCGAAAACCGATACGGCACACATTTCACTCATAGATTAAAACTTATAGCTTCGCATGCAAAATCAACCAAATAACCCTCGTCCGTTGACGTACAAACGTCCAACGACGCAATCCAAATCAAATCTAAAAACCCAATTTCAGAAATTGTATAACACAAAAACAGCAACATGAGAAATCACTCCCAGATTTTATCTCAGGTCAATTGGGACTAAAGAAGTAAGTATAGAGGATAAGTTATAGGGTAAGGGAGCTGAAGGCAAACACTCAACACCATAGGAGAAATGGGGTCCGGCGACATCGTCAAGAAATCCAGCCTCGCCGGTCGAACAGGGGCAGAATTGGTTCGTACTTCTGTGGTGGTCTTCTAGTTGTCTATCTAGGTTAATGGACTTATCTTTATCATCGTGTATTGCTTTAGGTGACCTTATAGGTCGCTATTACACATTGATAGAGCCCTTAGGATTCTTGCTTGACTACCAGCAGTATGATGACGATCATATACGTGGGAGCTGGGGTCTATAAGCACGTCATTAAAGTGTCCTTAGTCGTTGGAGTTTCGAGACTGGGCATCGATACTCCATTAGTAGACTAGTGTATACAGTCGAGACCCCGACGAGGGGCGATGGCCGGTCTCACAAGCCATTGGTGTCAGTTGGATCACCTAAGATGTATACACGTGCTCGTTGGGTTATGAGTACACCGGACAGAACTCGCCGGGAACATGCTAGTTGGTATTTTACCTGACGTCGGATAGCAGTTCCCTGGTGACATGTGGACAGGTTAGTTCATCGACCTGAGATCGTCATTTGTCTCGTGTGAGTTCCCACTGTGCTTTGATTACTACCCTACCATGGCTCAAAGGAGTCGTGCAAACAGGTTTTAGTTGGGTACAGTCCCGAGCCACATGGAGGCAGTGAGTGGATCGGCAGGGGTTTCGTCTCTCCCGGTATTGGGGGTGAGATCGCGCTGTGTCTAGGAGAGCCATTACACGAAGTCCTTGGCCAAGGCAGGAGATTTACTGGTAGGTATTCCAGTACTATCTCAGGGTGTTCTGGGCTACACTTCGACACGACTTGTACCGCTTTTGGGGGTCTGACTTTTACCAACCCCCTAGGCCCGCTATGCGATGCTCATAGATGAACGGACCGGACTGTACGGCTATTGTCACTGACAGCCTCAGTAGGGTGTCAGGATGAGTTCGCTCATCGACCTCCCTTTTGGTCAATACCTGGTAGCCCGTTATGTACAGCTAGTACCACTGATGAGCTGGTGGTTAAATCCACAGCCAAAGTATTGACGAGTCTTTAGAGTCCCCCACAGACAGTTTTCAAGTTTCGGGCGAAACGTTATAGAGGCCGTATGATATATGGCAGGGCTCGATCATATACATGCAGTAGTGCACGGATCATGATCGGGCGGATCATACTAGTGGGCTTTGGTTTAAGCCGGATCCTAGTATTAGATTTGTTGGATTACTTTAGCCTCATCGCATTCGGTCGGAAAGCGAATGCAGGTATGTATATACAGGTGAGGGGTATCCTTGTGATCCGTCACGAGTTTACTTTAGATGTTGCCATTGTTAGTTATATGTATGCCCTAGAGGCCATTACTATACATAGGATGTATATTGTAGTGAATGCTTGGACATATATAGGGATGACTTTCTTGCTCGATATGATAGTATGCTATCTGGTTACTCTTTACCTTAACGTGTACACTGATTGTCTCTCTGTTACATGTTGGTAAAGCCCTTATGATGTGTACTTAACTACCTGGACTATGATGCGGATCATACTAGTGGGGACGTGGTAGTCCATAAGTACATCCTTCAAAGTCCCTAGTCGTGGGTGTATCGAGACGGGGCATCGATATACAAGAGTAGACTAACGTATACCTTCTCGACCCATATAGATGGGCGATGGATGATCCCATATCCATTGGTGTTTGACATTAGAGATGATATACGGGTGCTCAGTGGAGACTGGGTACACAGGACGGACTCGCCGAGAACTCCCAGACGGTATTATACCTTACGTCAGATGGCAGTTCTCTGGTGACACTGGTGAAGGTTAGTCTGTAGACCCGAGATCATCATAGAGTCTTGTGTGATTCCCACTGTGATTTGACTTCCACCTTACCACGTCCAAGAGGGCGTGCAAAACGGTGGTTTTTGGGTACAGTCCCGAGTCACATGGAGGCAATGAGCGATAGGAGGGGTTTCGTCTCTCCCGGTATAGGGAGTTGATGTTGCGCTGTGCTCGATTGGCTATAACAGGAAGTCCTTGGCCAAGGCTGCTTTAGGGATTTACTGGTAAGTGTTACCAGTAGTTTCTCGACCCGTTATGAGCCTCATATCGACACGACTTATCGAGTTATTAGGGTCTGACGTTTACCATCCCTAGACGAGATATGCGACATATCAGACGAACAGGACCGGACTGTACGGTAGTGTTACTCGTTGGATTCACAGAAGTGTGAGCGGGGTTGCTCGTTGATCTTCTGATCGCTCAATACCCGGGTGGCCGTTACGTTTAGCAGACCGCTTGCGGCTTGTGGGTGTTTGATATGATCATCACCTGCTGCCGGCGTATTGACGAGTCTTTAGAGTCCTACACAGGGGTTTCCTGGCTCAAGCGAAACGAAATAGGAGCGCATATGAGATATGTGCAGGACCGAGAATAATACCAGTATGTGATACTGTATTCTATTCTCGCGATTTGTATCATTGGTCGGTTATATGTGATATAGCCGGGTTACCGAATCAAGTGTTGATTCGATACATTGACACACATGATATTAGTCGGTTATATGCGATATGACCGGATCGTTAAATCAAGTGTTGATTTAATGATTTAATGTATAATTATATATTTGATATATTACTTTACATTAACTAGTATTGGTTCACTTAAGATTGATTTTCTCACTTGAATGTGCACATTGTTTATATGTGATATATGCAAGTGTACATGTTTGTATCATGCTTGATGATACAAACAAGTTGTGTGTATGAGACTTGAACCATATCAAGGTTAGATTAGGGTTTACTATTTTTCTAAACAAATAACAAAAGAGTGTGACTTTGGTCAAAGTTATCAAGCTTTATGAAGCTTGATAAACATTGACAAAGTCAACTCTCTTTGTCATTTGTTCAAGATATTAGCTAACCCAACCCTTAACCCAATGCTATGGTTAATTCTCTACATGAGTTAAGCATGAGGGCTTAACTCAACCATGGTACCATGATTAAAAGTATAAGTGTTCATATTATTCTTTTAATGGATATAATTCTTTCTTCTTCTTCATCTTCATCAAGCTCACAAAAGCTTGAGAGCTTCAATGATGCCATGGGAAAAAGAGTGAGAAATCCAATTCTAAAGTGAACCCACTTCCTATTTCTTCATCCTCTACCACTTGCCAAATAGTATAGGGTGTTCTCTTCATAAATTTTTCGACCAATTGAAGGAATAGCTTGAGTTTGAGTCTCCCCGACGTTGATCATCTTCGGCCTCGAAGTCAATGACCTAGCCCAATCATTTCTCCGACGAAACCATCGCGAGAGTCCGGGATCCGATGATCGCAGCGGAGGGACGTCAACACGGAGCTAAAGAAGTGGAGGACCGGATCTACAAAGGTTGTAATCCCTTTCACTTAGCAATAAAGTTGTTTACTTGCTAGCTTTTCGCCTTTACTTCTAGTTAACGATCTATATTAGGGTTTCTCGGCACCGGAAAATTTTAATTTGGCATGGTTGATACCTTGTGGAACCTCTTGTGTATGCCTAGTAACCCTACAGTAGTATCAGAGCCTAGCTAGAGCTTTAGGCGAAGTGTAGACGAAGCTAGAAGTCCGATCGAACCCGATATCCCCCGATTTCACCCTCTCTGTACAAATTTTAAAACAGTGGATTTTTCCAAATTAAAAATTCTCAAAAATATCAGCAGGCAACTTTAAGGGTTACTGTGAAGCACGTGACTGTAATACGACAAAACCGCTGCGGAACCGCGGTCTTAACATGGTATTAGCGACGGTTCCGCGGCCGTATGTAAAGATCAGTGAATCATTTTTGCACAGTAACCTCAGTTGTTGTTTGCTGATTCTTTTGGGAAGTTTTATGTTTCACTCTAGAGTTGAGTTTTCTGGGGTGTATTGGGGACTCGATAATTCGATCGGATTATTTAACTTTGTTTATTAAGTTTTTCCGGATAATTTTAGAACATGTTAAAAAGTTCGACCGGATGTTAATACCCACTTTTTCCCCTGCCGGAAAATTTCCAAGTGTTGGATTTTTCCGTGGTTTAAGAACGTTCTAAGTAGCGCAAGTAACGCGATGGTCCCTCTAGAAGACAACAAACCTTAACTCAATTATGTGACCGTCTTGAACTGCCCTTTGAACCTTAGGGTTTGGGGCAGTACGGCGTGCCACATGTGAGGCGTTGGCTTGACCCTTCTACGGCTGGACCGTTGGTATTGTGGCATGAAGTGAATGTTTTTAAACTTATTTCAAGAGTTGAGCTGTATTCGGGAAAACGTGGGTGTTTGATTGTTCGATCGGAAAGTTTAAAATTTTCTATTTATCTGGAATGTGATACAATATTTGGAATCCACAAGTAGTTATGAGATAACTGATTTGGATGTTATAAACATAGCACTTTAGTCTCACTTGATCGGTTGCCACGGAATTTTGATGTGATCAAAAGTCCGTCGCAATCACGTAACGTACGCGGATACTCGCCGGGTAAACTTAATAGACAGCCATACTCCATAGCCCCGACCAAGTAACTGTAGGAGAACCCCGTCGCCGAAAGCATCCGTTCGGATGCTCGCGGTAGCGGTGTTCAGGCCTTGGTGCACTTCGTCGACGGTATCGGGGGTGCGTCCGTCTACTAAAGTTTGCGATGAGCATTCGATCAGATTATCGGGAATCTTGTTGAATTGCCCGATTTGATATTGAAAAGTGTTTTCGATATAGAGACTAAAATGCGGGGTTTATAATTGTGAGGCATGCGATGTCTAAGGGGGTTGCGGATTCCAACTGTTGTAGTTTTACACTTTCTTTTCTGTGACCGTAAGTGTAATATATGATATCGCCGATTTCGTTGCTATATGTCAACGACAATTAGGATGCGCACATTTACTTACGTTGATGACATGTGATGTTATGTGTTGCTGGATATGCTATATTGGATCGTCGTGTTTGAATAGCCGGGGGTTTTTATGTGAGATGAGAGTTTTTTTATTTTCATTCATGTAAAATTAATTGTATGTAATATTCTTTTATTGGGGCACTTCCAGGTTGCGGAAGATGTCACCATTTGTATATTATTTACTTTTCCGCACTAGGATAGACCCAGGAGGAGGGCACAAGTAACCAGGTTCTGGAGTCCAGTGGGAGACCAACTCGAGGAGTCGAGTCCGGGTCTCCTAACTCTAGAATTGGTAGGGTTACTTGCCTCTCTCGTAGGGGTCTAGGGGTGTGGGTTTGGCTATTCATCGCGACTGTGGAATCCGTGTTTTATACTGGCTCGTATTGAAAACACGGACGTCCTAGTATATCCAATGTTTCATATGTTTCTTCTTCTGCGATATCTGTGATGTGATCATTTGATGTTCTGTGATAAATACTGTATATAGTATATATGATATATTATATAGACGTTACTTATGTTTTGCACTCGCTCTAGCCCTGCCCCGCTCTGTCGTTAGTTACCTAACCTAACGGTGCACGAGGGGACATCGAGGCGAATGCGGATGGCATAAGTGTACGTCGTATTTATCTGTGATGTTTAGGTGATTTAAATGATGGGACTTCATTAATATAATTAATGAAAGAAAATAAACCTAAGATGTTGTGGAATCGAATTTTCAAAAACAGGTAGCTACAGTTCTTGCTTTGCATCGCGGTGTTCCTTGTAGAACATCCTGCACCTTATTCGATAAGGAAAGGACCGTGATCCCTTCACCGGGAGTGACTCCTTTAGCAATAACTGGCAGATGCTACAACCCTCGGTTTGTCTTTTGATTGCTTCTATAGTTTTTGCTTTGCATAACGATATATATGATATATCCTGCACCTTATTCGATGAGGAAAGGGCCGACGACCCCTTCACCGGGAATGACCCCTTTAGCAAAACTAGAAAAGCCTCAAAAACACTCCATTTTAAAATCATTTGATTCTAAAACGATATCAAGTTCATTACGCAATAGGTTTTCAGAAAAAACTGTCATAGCCCTCCGTCATTTCAGATAAGTACTAGTTAGTATTCGTGCTGCGGTAGTTTGGCCTCCGTCAAGGCGTAGTGTACGGTAGCTAACTAATGCTTATCTGCCAGCATATGATGCGATTGGATTAGGGTATTCGTACGGCATTATTTGGCCTCCGTCAAGGGTCGTGCGGGTGGGTTTAATTCAATCAGGAAATGACGAGTTGAACTTGACTAGCGGACTATGGGTAGTTTGGCCTCTGTCAAGGTCATAGGACGCTAGGGGTAAAATTTTATCGGGAATTTCAAGTGTTGAAATTTGCAATGAGATTGCATACCTTCTATGAAATAGTTGGATCCCGATACCCACTGCGAGTAATTGTTACTCCTGGGAGAGTTTTACACATTACAATTAGCTGATCAAGTAGGTGTCTAGAAAGGTGTCAACGGGGTTACGCCTCTGGGAAAACGAGGTTTACATTAATTAGGTTCGTGCGAAAGCACGGGGGACCTCCCTCAAAGTACCGACACTGGCCTGGCTGAAAGATTGGCGAACTTGTAGCATGTAATTAATCCCGGCTAGTCTTTCCTTTTAGGGTTTGAAGGAAGATTTGATAAAAACAGTGGGAGCCATCCTGATTAGATAAAATAATAACCAATCTGATCTTTCAAGAGCGCACGCAGAGTGTTTTCTTCTCTCTCTCTCCTGGTAGCGACCATATCATGCCTTAATCAAGATAATAAAACGGATATATTGACCGAACCCGCTTGTTATACTGAGCCGGGGAACGTTGGTTCCGCTCCAACTTATAATTGTTATAAGACAGAGCAGGAAATTGGGGAACACCAGATTTCCCTGTAAGTCCATGCTACCTCTCCCGGTACTTACGGGCATGTAGAATTTGATGAAAAACAATTTTCTAGAGGCGGTAACATGGACTCAAAACGGATCTTTGTTAAACTATCTACCTAACAACCTAACTAGGAGTTATTAACTACTCGGTTAGGGGGTTATACCTTTATTTCTTGAACTCCTTCGTCTTCAACTCTCGATGGTGTACGGATCGGCTTCACCCCGTTGTCTCCTTGCGCCGAAGATCGATCCACCCGAAAGCTTCCACCTTTGGCTTCTTCTTCGAACTTTGAAGAAACTAGTTCACTCGGTTTGCTAAACCTTGTGAACTAGAGTGAGTAGAGGAGAGTGTGTTGAGATTTTTCTCTATGGTTCTTGCTTCTCAACACATGAGACAAGTGAACCATAGACTAGAGAGAGGGAGAGCAAGAGGAAGAGAGTGAGAGCTCAAGCAAGAGAGAGAATGGAAATGAGAGAATGAGTAAGACTTTTCTCCCTTTGGCTCTCATAATCCAAAGTCATCATAACAAAAAATACCAATCAAGTATTATGTGATGGTTTAAGTCAAAATAGTCATATCATTTCATGCACTCATTTTGCACAAGATAAACAAGCAAGCAAAAGTCTTTGCCATGAAATGATAGCTATTGTCATGATGATGGTCAACTAGTCCAACCTAGTCAACCGGTCAACAAAGTCAACCCCTCAACAACCATGTCACTATAATACTTAATTAATATTATTGTTATTATATTTCATATTCTCATTAGGGTTTAGCAAAAATTCAATAGTCAACAGTCAACAGTCAACAACCCTAATGAGAATTCTCTGCCTCTGTCTCTCCGTCAACTGTGCATACACACCCGCATCCGCTTTCCGAGGAACACGAATACATACTAGATAAAACCAATACCAAAACGTATACTAGGATCTGGCTTAAACCAAAGCCCGCTAGTGTTAACTGTCCAGACACTAAACGTGCACAAGTGCACGGATGTGACCGAACCCTGTCGCAAAGCCATGCGACTTGTCACAAAACCATGCGACCCCTACTCTTTTGCCTAAAGGCGAATAGCTTTCTGTGTGGGACTCTAAAGACTCGACACTACGCTGGCAGTGGGTTTAACCACAGACCGCAAGCGGCACTAGCTGTGCATAACGGTCCCCAGGTAGATGCCGACAAGAAGACTGGCGAGGTGAAACCCATCTGAACTCCTACTGAGTCTGAATGTGACAGTCTCCGTACAGTCCGGTCTATTCGTCTGATACATCGCATGGCGGGCGTAGGGGGCGGTAAACGTCAGTCCCCTAATAGCGGTACAAGTCGTGTCGGAGTGAAGCCCAGAACACCCTGAGATAACACTGGAAACCTACCAGTATATCTCGCTTATCCTGGCCAGGGACTACTCGTGTAATGGCTCTTCTAGACACAGCGCGATGTCAACCCGCAATACCGGGAGAGACGAATCCTGTCTAACCGTCACTGCCTCTAAGTGCTTCGGAACTGCACCCAAAAACTACCTGTTTGCACGACTCCTTTGAGCCGTGGTAGGGTAGTAATCAAAGTACAGTGGGAACACACTCGAGGCGAAGTGATAGTGTCAAGTCAGCGGACTAAGCTGTACTCATGTCACCTGGGAACTGATAACTGACGATAGGTATAATACCAACCAATCAGTTCCCGACGAGTCCTGTCCAGTGTACTCGTAACCCAACGAGCACCCGCATACTATCTCAAGCACGACGCGCTGACGGCTGTGGGACAGACCGTCTCCCACACTGGGATGAGAAGCGCATATTCTAGTCTACTCCGGAGTATCGATGCCCTGTCTCGATAGTCCTGCGACTAGGGACCTGCATAAGGATGTGCTTATAGATTACCCAGCCCCCACTAGTGTGACTGCCATCACAATGCTGGTAATCAAGAAAAGATCCTAAGGGCTCCACTAATGTGTATAGGTGATATACTAAAATAAACACATGTACACATTGAAGTAGAAACAAACCAAGTAGTATACTACTATTTTGAGCAAGATTGTATATACAACTGTGAATATCCCAAGCTTCCATTAAGTAATATAAAAACTAGTATGATACAGTAATGGCCTCTAGGGAAGATACAATAACAATCTCCCACTTGCACTAAGGCCATGTACTGGCGTATCGAAGACCTATCATCTCGATCAGCCGCTCGAACTGAGTCTGGGGAAAGGCCTTGGTGAATGGATCTGCAGTGTTATCTTCTGAAGCAACCCTCCGAACCTCGATCTCCTGGTGATCCACGATCTCCCTGATCAGGTGATACCACCTCAAGATGTGTCTGGATTTCTGATGAGACCTGGGTTCCTTCGCTAAAGCTATAGCCCCGTTGTTGTCGCAATACAGAGGTATTGGATCAACAATGGACGGAACCACCTGAAGTTCTTTCAAGAACTTCCTCATCCAGACGGCTTCTTTTGCGGCATCAGATGCAGCGATATATTCCGTTTCCATAGTCGAGTCAGCAACGGTTTCCTGTTTGGAACTCTTCCAACACACCGCCCTTCCGTTGAGGGTAAAGACAAAGCCCGACATGGACTTGGAATCATCCTTGTCACTCTGGAAGCTGGAGTCAGCAAAGGCCTCGATCTGGAGGTCTTTTCCGCCATACACCAAGAACATCTCCGTAGTCCTTCTCAGGTATTTGAGAATGTTCTTTACCGCTCTCCAGTATTTCTCCCCAGGGTTTGACTGATACCGGCTTACTACACTCAGTGCATAAGCTACATCTGGTCTGGTACACAACATCGCATACATTATAGAGCCTACCGCAGAAGCGTAGGGTATTATAGACATGCGATCCCTTTCCAAATCAATCTTGGGAGACATCTCTTTGGAGAAGGTGATCCCGTGACAAGCCGGTAGATTACCGCGCTTGGAATCTTCCATACTGAATCTTTTCAGTATGGTGTCGATGTACCTGGACTGTGAAAGTCCTAATATCCTCTTGGATCTATCACGATGGATCCGGATCCCCAGGATGTATGAGGCATCACCCAGGTCTTTCATGGAGAACCTGTGTGACAAGAACCCTTTGACAGATTGTAGCATAGGAATGTCATTTCCTATCAAGAGAATGCCATCCACGTATAAAACGAGGAATACAACAGTTCTTGCTACAAATCTATTGTAGATGCATGGTTCAACTGGATTTTTGATAAAGCCAAATTCTTTGACCGTCTCATCAAAACAGATGTTCCAACTCTACGACGCCTGCTTTAGTCCATATATGGACTTAAGCAACTTGCACACCTTTCCGCTGCTCCCATTCTGAATGAAACCCTCTGGCTGGTCCATATAGACACACTCCTCTAAATTTCCATTTAGAAAAGCGGTCTTTACGTCCATTTGCCAGATCTCATAATCATGGAAGGCAGCAATGGCAAGAAGGATCCGAATGGATTTCAGCATAGCCACTGGAGAAAAGGTTTCGTCATACTCCAAGCCAGGTCTTTGACGGAAACCCTTTGCAACAAGTCTAGCTTTATAGGTCTCAACCTGTCCATCTACACCAATCTTCCTTTTGAAGATCCACTTGCATCCTACGGGTTTTACCCCATCTGGAGCAATGTCCAACGTCCATACTTTGTTGGTGTACATGGACTCCATTTCGGTCCGCATTGCATCCAGCCATTTTACCGAGTCAACGCTCTGAATGGCTTGCCGGAAGCTAGTAGGCTCATCATTATCAATGATGCAATCCTCTCTATCCCCGTTTATGAGAAAACCGTAGTATCTCTCGGGCGGATGAGACTGCCTACTACTCCTGCGGAGCGGCGTAGGAATGTCCTGTTCTTTTGAACCCTCTGGTTCTACTAAGCTTTCAGTAATAGTCCGTGGTTCTGGAATTTCTTCCAGTTCTATTTCGCTCCCACACTGTTTCCTTTTCTAAGAACTGGTGTTCCAGAAAATGGGCATTACGAGAAACAATGATCTTTTGTTCTTCTACGTAATAGAAGAGATACCCCCTGGAGTTCTTTGGGTATCCTACAAACTTGCACAGTACTGAGCGTGCCTCGAGTTCGTCCGCATGCTGCTTTTTGACAAAAGCCGGACATCCCCAGATCTTCAGATATTGAAGATAGGGTTTCTTCCCACTCCATATCTCATATGGTGTGGTAGGCACAGTCTTAGTCGGAACTCGGTTCAAAAGGTATGCGGCTGATTCTAGCGCATATCCCCAGAATGATCGTGGTAACTCAGTGTTACTCATCATGGACCGTACCATATCCAATAGGGTTCGGTTCCATCTCTCCGATACACCGTTATGTTGCGGAGTGTATGGAGGAGTAAGCTGAGAGAGAATTCCATTCTCTTTTAAGTAGTCCAGGAACTCGGCACTCAAGTATTCATTACCTCGATCCGATCTTAGAATCTTGATACTTTTGCCGGTTTGTTTTTCTACTTCAGTCTTATATTCCTGGAACTTTCCAAAGGCTTCGGATTTATGTTTCATTAAGAAGACATAACCGTACCTTGAAAAGTCATCCGTAAAAGTAATGAGTAAGAACAACCGCTTCGCGCATGTGTAGACATTGGACCGCACACGTCGCTGTGTACGAGACCCAAGAGCTCGCTCGCTCTTACTCCGTGTCCAGTGAACGAAGTCTTTGTCATCTTTCCTTTGAGACAGGATTGACAAGTGGCATATGATTGATATTCGAACGGATTCAAATATCCTTCTGTATGTAACTTCGTCAACCTTCTCTCATTGATGTGACCCAGTCTATAATGCCATAAGAAAGTCTGATTTATTTCCGGAGACTTTCTTTTGTGTGTATTCTGGACATTGAAAATCTGTGGTTGGTTTAATACGTATATACCAATTCTTAATGTACCTGACCCAATCAGAACTTGATTAAGGTGAATGTTTACAACATTACTTACAAATGCAAATTCATAACCTTCTTTAGATAATAAAGATACAGAAATGATATTACAAGTTGCATTGGGTACAAAATAGCAATTATGCAAAACCAAAACGTGTCCATCTGACAACCCCAGGTGATAGTCCCTCACGGACTCAGCATCCATGCTAGCTCCGTTTGCAACTTTGAGGGTCATGCACCTGCTTTCAAAAACCTACGCTTTCTCAACGCCTACAAAGAATTACAGCTATGAGATCCTGATCCGGTATCCAATACCCAGGACGTAGAGTTTATTGATAGACAGTTTTCAATAACATACACACCTGAAGCTGAAGCCGCAACCTGCTTCAGATCCTGTGTTCTGGCTTTCTAAGCCCTGCAATCTTTCTTCCAGTGTGCACTCTTATGACAGTAGAAGCATTCTTCCTTATCCACAAGCTTCCCTACTTTCTTTGTTGCTTTTGCCATTCCCTTCGTATCCACTTTACTAACACCGCCCCTTGGTTTGGCGGGAGCTTTGTTCTTCTTTCCCTTGGGTTTCGCCTTGGACCTAGAAGAGGAAGATCCGCCTACAAACAAAGTGGATGTTTCCCTACCTTTCTGTTGGGTGCCCTCTGCGCTCCACAGCATGTTGAGGAGTTCTGAAAGTTCAACTTCCTTTTCTTGCAAGTTGAAGTTCAGGATAAACTGGGCGTACGTGGAAGGAAGGGACTGGAGAATCAAGTCCGTATAGAGCTCATTCTCCAACGTGGTCCCAAGGTCCGCGAGCTCCTCTATGTAGCCAATCATCTTAAGCACGTGTTCCGCTACCGATGATCCGACGGCCAATCTTTCTGAAAACAACTTCTTCGACACTTCGTATCTTGCGATACGAGATTGCTCTCCATACAGTTCTTTTGTATGGAGAAATATAGATTCGAGGTCCATATTCTCGTGCCTCCTCTGATGTTCGTTGTCCATAGAGTCAAGCACGAGGTACTTGGCCTTCGCGCAATCGATCTCCCAAGTCTTACGGATTTCCTTATCCGCGACGCTGGAGGTGGGACCTGGGACAGGGGGAGCTTTGGTGGTAAGAAGATACCCCAGCTTGTCGTAAGTGATTGCCATTTTGACATCTGAGCCACTCTTTGTAGTTTGGCCCTGTCAGTATGTTTTTATCTAGAAGTAACTTAAGTCCAGTCATGTCGATTGGTCGCTGCAATTAGGAGAGAGAGAAGAAACACTCAGCATGACGCTCTTGCAAGTTTAGAGTGGTTTTTAGTTTGTCTAAACAGGATGGCTCCCACTGTCTCTCGAATCCCTCCTCAAACCAAAAAGGAAGAATTAGTCAGGATCAATCTCACCGTACAATTCTTGCTTAACCGTTCGGCCAGGCTGGTGTCGGTACTTCGAGGGAGGTTTTTCAACGCTTTCACGAAGTTCCTTAATTAAATAACCTCTTTTCCCTGTGGGCGTAGCCCCGCTAACACCTTTCTAGACACCTACTTGGTTTATAGCATTGATCGTTAAGTAAGAAATTTCCCGAGGAGTAGCATATACTCACAGGATCGGGATCCAAATATCATCGCGTGACAAAACTGAAGGAATCCTACCAGAATCATCACACTCCAAATGGTATGCAGCGCTAGCAAGTTTCAGTACTTATGAAACTCCCGATGTGGATTTTTGCCCCATGCTCTTATGACCTTGGCGTGAGGTCAAAATGTCATAAGTCACATGTCAAGTTCTTTCCATCATTATCCAGGTTAATTTGAACCCACCCGTATCTACCCTTGACGTAGGCCAAAATGGCAGTACGACTGTCTCAAACCAACGCATTCTATCTATGCAACAGATAAATATCCGGTAGATACCAATCACTATGCCTTGGCGTGAGGTCAAAATACATAGCTTGAATACTACCGAATATTTAACTGAAATAATGGAGGGCTACGAATGGTTTTGGCTAAACCGTGAACGTAGTGAACTTGATATAATCGATGGAACGAGATAGCTTTTAAAAGGAGTGGCTCAAACTCCGCATTTAAAAGTTTGGTTTTGAAAAGAACCGAGTGGTTTTCAAAGTGTTCCAACGACTTTTACTTGGTTTATTTTTCTTGCATTAGTTCTTTTAATGCGTGTTATTCTTGCATTAGTTCTTTTAATGCGTCCCATCATTTAATCCTACCATTGCAGAAAACAACCAAAATATGACGTACGCTTATACCATTCGCATTCGCCACGGGGCCCCGTCATTACCCGTTAGGTTACTTAACTAACGACAGAGCGGGGGCTGGGCTAGCACGGCTGTAAAACATAAGCAACACCTAAATAATATCATATATAGATATATTGCAATGATAGCCATTTCAGATCACAGATGAATACATTGGATATACTAGGAATCCGCAATTCGTACGAGCCTGTAACGAAAAGCAGATTACACGGTCGCGGTGAATAGCCAAACCCCACCCTAGACCCCTACGGGTGCGGCAAACTACCCGCCAAGTACCCGAAGCGAAGCAACCTCCCTCAACCTGTGAATAGGCCACTCGGCACTTCGAGATACCCGGTAGTTTGTGCACCCCACCTTGGGTCTATCCTAGGAGCAAAAACAGTAAAAAGAAATTATACAATGACGGCTACAACCCCGACCTGGTTGCGCGGCCATACAAATAATATTACATCAATTTACAAATTTACATGAATTGAAAGAAAAGAAAAGTCTCGTCTCACAACCCCCCGGCTATTCACCCGCGACAATCCAATGAATTCATATACACATACCAACATCATCACAGATCACAGATTTGTATAACCCCCACTAATCGACATATAGCGATTAGCAGACGTTCAATACAAATATCACATCACAGATAAATACCCGTCAGCTTAAGTCTTTAGAAACTCGATCAAAATACGGTTTTTAAAGCCCCAAAAACAAAATTTTCTTTCTGGAAAATCTGGGCTGAAAAAACATATACCAAAAATCCCAAAATACCCCACTAAGTGTTCTGCAGAGAAGACGATCCACAGCCGAGTTAAATCGGCCGCGGAACCGCGGCAATAGCAATCTATTGCCGCGTTTCCATAGCGGTTTGATGGGTTCTCTGGACCGTTTTTCTACAGTAGACTATAAAAACCCTGATTCGATTTTTAAAGTATGATTTATTATTTTTACAGCACTTTAAAAATTGACAGTAAGTTTGATTTCGGGGTGTATTTCGCGACTTTTTCTCCGATCAAATTTCTAGTTACTATGCTAACATGTTAGGGAGTGTTTAACTAGGCTCTGATACCACTGTAAGTCCATGCTACCTCTCCCGGTACTTACGGGCATGCGGAATTTGATGAAAAACAATTTTCTAGAGGCGGTAACATGGACTCAAAACGGAACTTTGTTAAACTATCTACCTAACAACCTAACTAGGAGTTATTAACTACTTGGTTAGGGGGTTATACCTTTATTTCTTGAACTCCTTCGTCTTCAACTCTCGATGGTGTACGGATCGGCTTCACTCCGTTGTCTCCTTGCGCCGAAGATCGATCCACCCGAAAACTTCCACCTTTGGCTTCTTCTTCGAACTTTGAAGAAACTAGTTCACTCGGTTTGCTAAACCTTGTGAACTAGAGTGAGTAGAGGAGAGTGTGTTGGGATTTTTCTCTATGGTTCTTACTTCTCAACACATGAGATAAGTGAACCATAGAATAGAGAGAGGGAGAGCAAGAGGAAGAGAGTGAGAGCTCAAGCAAGAGAGAGAATGGAAATGAGAGAATGAGTAAGATTTTTCTCCCTTTGGCTCTCATAATCCAAAGTCATCATAACAAAAAATACCAATCAAGTATTATGTGATAGTTTAAGTCGAAATAGCCATATCATTTCATGCACTCATTTTGCACAAGATAAACAAGCAAGCAAAAGTCTTTGCCATGAAATGGTAGCTATTGTCATGATGATGGTCAACTAGTCCAACCTAGTCAACCGGTCAACAAAGTCAACAAGTCAACAAAGTCAACCCCTCAACAACCATGTCACTATAATACTTAATTAATATTATTGTTAATTATATTTCATATTCTCATTAGGGTTTAGCAAAAAGTCAATAGTCAACAGTCAACAACCCTAATGAGAATCATCTGCCTCTGTCTCTCCGTCAACTGTGCATACACACCCGCTCCGCGTTCCGGGGAACACGAATACATACTAGATAAAACCAATCCCAAAATGTACACTAGGATCTGGCTTAAACCAAAGCCCGCTAGTGTTAACTGTCCGGACACTAAACGTGCACAAGTGTACGGATGTGACCGAACCCTGTCGCAAAGCCATGCAACTTGTCGCAAAACCATGCGACCCCTACTCTTTTGCCTAAAGGCAAATAGCTTTCTGTGTGGGACTCTAAAGACTCGACACTACACTGGCAGTGGGTTTAACCACAGACCGCAAGCGGCACTAGCTGTTCGTAACGGTCCCCAGGTAGATGCCGACAAGAAGACTGGCGAGGTGAAACCTATCTGAACTCCTACCGAGTCTGAATGTGACAGTCTCTGTACAGTCCGGTCTGTTCGTCTGATACATCGCATGGCGGGCCTAGGGGGCGGTAAACGTCAGTCCCTTAATAGCGGTACAAGTCGTGTCGGAGTGAAGCCCAGAACACCCTGAGATAACACTGGAAACCTACCAGTATATCTCGCTTGCCCTGGCCAGGGACTACTCGTGTAATGGCTCTCCTAGACACAGCGCGATGTCAACCCCCAATACCGGGAGAGGCGAATCCTGTCTAACCGTCACTGCCTCCAAGTGCTTCGGGACTGCACCCAAAAACTACCTGTTTGCACGCCTCCTTTGAGCCGTGGTAGGGTAGTAATCAAAGTACAGTGGGAACACACTCGAGGCGAAGTGACAGTGTCAAGTCAGCGGACTAAGCTGTACTCATGTCACCTGGGAACTGATAACCGACGATAGGTATAATACCAACCAATCAGTTCCCGACGAGTCCTGTCCAGTGTACTCGTAACCCAACGAGCACCCGCATACTATCTCAAGCACGACGTACTGACGGCTGTGGGACAGACCGTCTCCCACACTGGGACGAGAAGCGCATATGCTAGTCTACTCCGGAGTATCGATGCCCTGTCTCGATATTCCTGCGACTAGGGACCTGCATAAGGATGTGCTTATAGATTACCCAGCCCCCACTAGTGTGACTGCCATCACAACGCTGGTAATCAAGCAAAGATCCTAAGAGCTCCACTAATGTGTATAGGTGATATACTAAAATAAACACATGTACACATTGAAGTAGAAACAAACCAAGTAGCATACTACTATTTTGAGCAAGATTGTATATACAACCATGAATATCCCAAGCTTCCATTAAGTAATATACAAACTAGTATGATACAGTAATGGCCTCTAGGGCATATACACTAACATACTCCCTACTACCTTGTATATACAAAAAGGTAGTAGGGAGTATGGTGGTGATCCTCGTAGAGTACGTGGATGGCATACTCTTGATAGGGAAGTAGTTTCCTATGCTACGCTCGATCAATCTCCGCTTATCACAAGGATTCTTCATATAGGATCATAATGATACCTCCTGAATCCTGGATTTTAGATCTATGAGATAGATCTAATTGGATATTAGGATACTCATTAGTTGTAGTGAGATGGCATCAATTGATCCTGGGGAGAATCACTGGAAAGATTCCAGGGTGATAAGGATGACTGAATGTCAGTCGCAGGCATTGTCTTTACCCTCAGTAAAGGAACGGTATGTTGGAAGAGTTCCAAGCTAGATACCGTGGCAAACTAGAAGATAAAGGCTGGATACATCGCTACCAAAGATGCTACCAAAGAGGCAGTCTGGGTGTATATTAGTTCATGAGATGAACTTCGTTCCTCCCATTATGTGACAATGGAGTTGTGGTTTATGCCAAGGAACGCCCGTCCCATCAGTGATCCAGACATATTCTTAGGCAATATCACCTGATCGTGGAGATGGTTGATCTCCAGGGGATCGAGGTTAGGAGAGTAGACTTAGAGGACAACACGGCGGATCCACTCACGAAAGGCCTTTTCCCAGAGAGAGACTTTTATGGGATGGTTGAGTATGAGATACTACAACCGCTGCTATCAGATGGCCCTAGTGCAAGTGGGAGATTGTTAGTTATATGTATGCCCTAGAGGCCATTACTATACATAGGATGTATATTGTAGTGGATGCTTGGACATATATAGGGATGACTTTCTTGCTTGATATGATAGTATGCTATCTGGTTACTCTTTACCTTAACGTGTACACTGATTGTCTCTCTGTTACATGTTGGTAAAGCCCTTAGGATGTGTACTTGACTACCTGGACTATGATGTGGATCATACTAGTGGGGACGTGGTAGTCCATAAGTACATCCTTCAAAGTCCTTAGTCATGGGTGTATCGAGACGGGGCATCGATATACCAGAGTAGACTAGCGTATACCTTCTCGACCCATATAGATGGGCGATGGATGATCCCATATCCATTGGTGTTTGAAATCAGAGATGATATACGGGTGCTCAGTGGAGACTGGGTACACTGGACGAACTCGCCGAGAACTCCCAGATGGTATTATACCTTACGTCAGATGGCAGTTCTCTGGTGACACTAGTGCAGGTTAGTCTGTAGACCCGAGATCGTCATAGAGTCTTGTGTGATTCCCACTGTGCTTTGATTTCCACCTTACCACGTCCAAGAGGGCATGCAAAACGGTGGTTTTTGGGTACAGTCCTGAGTCATATGGAGGCAATGAACGATAGGAGGGGTTTCGTCTCTCCCGGTATTGGGAGTTGATGTTGCGCTGTGCTCGATTGGCTATAACAGGAAGTCCTTGGCCAAGGCTGCTTTAGGGATTTACTGGTAAGTGTTACCAGTAGTTTCTCGACCCTTTATGAGCCTCATATTGACACGACTTATTGAGTTATTGGGGTCTGACGTTTACCACCCCTAGACGAGATATGCGACATATCAGACGAACAGACCGGACTATACGGTAGTGTTACTCGTTGGATTCATAGGAGTGTGAGCGGGCTTGCTCGTTGATCTTCTGATCGCTCAATACCCGGGTGGCCGTAACATTTAGCAGACCGCTTGCGGCTTGTGGGTGTTTGATATGATCATCACCTGCTGCCGACGTATTGACGAGTCTTTAGAGTCCTACACAGGGGTTTCCTGGCTCAAGCGAAATGAAATAGGAGCGCATATGAGATATGTGCGGGACCGAGAATAATACCAGTATGTGATACTGTATTCTATTCTCGCGATTTGTATCATCGGTCGGTTATATGTGATATAGCCGGGTTACCGAATCAAGTGTTGATTCGATACATTGATACACATGATATTAGTCGGTTATATGCGATATGACCGAATCATTAAATCAAGTGTTGATTTAATGATTTAATGTATAATTATATATTTGATATATTACTTTACATTAACTAATATTGGTTCACTTAAGATTGATTTTCTCACTTGAATGTGCACATTGTTTATATGTGATATACGCAAGTGTACATGTTTGTATCATGCTTGATGATACAAACAAGTTGTGTGTATGAGACTTGAACCATATCAAGGTTAGATTAGGGTTTACTATTTTCCTAAACAAATAACAAAAGAGTGTGACTTTGGTCAAAGTTATCAAGCTTTATGAAGCTTGATAAACATTGACAAAGTCAACTCTCTTTGTCATTTGTTCAAGATATTAGCTAACCCAACCCTTAACCTAATGCTATGGTTAATTCTCTACATGAGTTAAGCATGAGGGCTTAACTCAACCATGGTGCCATGATTAAAAGGATAAGTGTTCATATTATTCTTTTAATGGATATAATTCTTTCTTCTTCTTCATCTTCATCAAGCTCATAAAAGCTTGAGAGCTTCAATGGTGCCATGGGAAAAAGAGTGAGAAATCCAATTCTAAAGTGAACCCACTTCCTATTTCTTCATCCTCTACCACTTGCCAAGTAGTATAGGGTGTTCTCTTTAGAAAGTTTTCGACCAAGTGAAGGAATAGCTTGAGTTTGAGTCTCCCCGACCTAGATCATCTTCGGCCTCGAAGTCAATGACCTAGCCCGAGCATTTCTCCGACGAAACCATCGCGAGAGTCCGGGATCCGATGATCGCAGTGGAGGGACGTCAACACGAAGCCAAAGAAGTGGAGGACCGGATCTACAAAGGTTGTAATCCCTTTCACTTAGCAATAAAGTTGTTTACTTGCTAGCTTTTCGCCTTTACTTCTAGTTAACGATCTATATTAGGGTTTCTCAGCACCGGAAAATTTTAATTTGGCATGGTTGATGCCTTGTGGAACCTCTTGTGTGTGCCTAGTAACCCTACAGCCGTATCTTTTTGTTGTTGTAAACATTTGGGTTAATGTTTACATATGGAAATTATGAGCTAGAAATCATCATTAGAAGCCTTAATTGTGACACATGCACAAGTGATGACTCATGGTCTCTTTCTTTGTGCATGCGTCGCATTATTTGATGGATTTGAGTCTTGATATGATAAGGAGAGAGAGAGGGGCTGCCATGATATAGTTTGGTCTTGTATTTTTCTCATAGACTTCTCACTTTCATGATCATCACAAGACATAATAAAAAAAAAGGGAACTTCTTCTTCTTCCTCTTCTTCTCCTTCCTCTAGATCATAATTTACATGGATGGAATCACCTTCAACCTCCATCCATACAATGGATGCAAGAGACAAAGTTGTCACAAACATTCTCTACTTCACCTTAGACACGTCGGCTAGCGAACTTCGTGCCCGAGTTGCTTCGAATGAAGCGGGAGCCCGTAAAAAGACTCGAAGATGTGGTGCCCTTTCCGACGAGGAGATCGAGACCGGAGATGCCGCGAGGAGCATGGCATGGTGGCCAAAGACCGAAGGACACGGATCGATCGGTATAGCTTTTCCAACCCTTCTCTTGTTGGCTAGTTGTAGGTTAATGGTTCGATCCAGGTTTTAAGCATACGATAGCGCCGGTTTAAAGTTTTGAAAAAGTTTTCGTTTCTGCATTTTGGCCTCGGACAAACGGTCGGGGCGCTACCGTAGACTTATATGGTATCAGAGCCACGCCATTAACCTTTACTAGCTTGCTCTAACGTGTTTAGAACTTCGATCGAACGAAATTTTCCAAAACTGCATTTCCAATTCTGAGTTTTTGTCGAATTTTTTTTGTCGTCGAAAAATTATTTTGAGTATGTCAGAAAATCAGGCAGGCTTTTCTAAGAAAACTGCAGAAATTTTGTAGGTTGATTTCACTGTAGCGCGGCGGAACCACAGCCGTACCCACGTTTTGGCCGCGGATCCGCCGCAGTACTGTAGCAACACTGCACCAAAATTTCTGCAGTGCTCTCTGACTTGGAAATGGGGTTTCTGGTATTTTTTGTTTGGGCCCAGATTTGTTTGAGTACTGGGTATTGTGCTTGGGGCCCACTTCGGGAAATTTTGTCGATCGAAAATTTTAAACGTGTTAGTTCACAGTATTTACATTATATCTGCGACCGTGAATGTCATTTGATCGGTAAATCTTGTCTAATTGCTATAGCCCTTTTAGACGGATTTGCGAACGTGACATTCACGTTGATGTTCTGTGTTGTGCTGTGAAGTTGCGGATTTGTCGTGGTGGATAGCCTGGATGCAATGGTAGTACAGTTTGGTTGTATTTGTACATTTGTTATTGCGGGACGAGCGTCCGACATGTGGACTGCCGTCACTGCCTGTTTGTATATTATTCTTTTAGGGCACGACCGGGCTGAGGTCGATATACCCGTTGTATATATTTTACTTTCTGTACTAGGATTACCCCATGGTGGAGTGCACGGATAGCCGGGTTCTAGAGGGCAACGGACCCGCATCTCATGGCTTTGAGACGGAGGGGGCTTCACTCTAGAATTGGCGGGCTATTCGCCGCACTCGTAGGGGGTACAGGTTGACCCAAGGAGGGGTGCTCAAGTTACCAGATTCCGTGAAGTACTGGGTGGTCCATTCACGTTGTTGAAGGGGGCTGCCTTGCTTCAGATTTTGGCGGGTAACTTGCCGCGCCCGTAGGGGTCTAGGATTTCATTGCACAGGCTATCCACACGACCAGGGGAACGTCGGGTTTCAGTAGCGGCTCTATGAAACCCGGGGATCCCAGATTATCTGAATTGTTCTGTGATGCTTATTACATTTCTGTGATGTTGCATTTTATCATGCCATGAGCGAATATTATATATTGATATATATACTAGTAGATGTTGTATATGTTTTACACCCGCGCTAGTCCAGTCCCCGCTCTGTCGTTAGTTAAGTTACCTAACGGGTGATGACGGGACCTAGTGGCGAATGCGGATGGCATATACGTACATCATATTTTCGTTCTTTTGTGGTGTGATTAATTGATGGGACTGTATTGATTCGGATAAATGAAAGCTAAACAAACCTATTCTGATATTGTTGGAACATTTTTCAAAAAAAAAGTTGTTATTGCAAGGACGTTCTCTTTTGTTTTGCACAGTGGTATTCGGTTACGAATATCCATTGTAGGGTTGCTAGGCACACGCACAAGGGTCTACGAGGCATCAACCATGCCCGATTAAAAATTAGCCGTGCCGAACAACCCAAAGCCGGATCTTTAAAACTAGAGTTTAGGTGAAAACAAGCATGTTAAACACTTTAACACTAAGTGAGAGGGATTACAACCTTTATAGATCTGGTCCTTCACTTCTTAAGCTCCGTGTTGAAGTCCCTTCGCTGCGATCATCGTGTTTCGAACTCTCGAGAGGCTCCGCGAAGAGAAAGGTGAAAGCTTGCTTCCGATCTTCGATAACAAAGATGATCTACTTTGAAGTTTCGTTAACACAAGCTCTCACTCTCTAAAAGAAGTGAACACCCTTATCTAAATGGCAATGATAGATGAGGATGACGAAGTAGAATTTTTGCTCTCTTTTGTTTTCATATTCTCACATATAAACATCACTTATGAAAAAGCTAGTGAAGCTTTTCATCAAGGAGGAAGAAGCAAGAAGAAGAGCTCATCATCCTTTTGTGATGAATAATGCAAAGATAATAATGATGAATAATGCAACCATGGTTGCTAAACCTTTGTAGAGAATTAACCAAGGGCTAGGGTTTGGGTTGGGTTAAAGCATGAGTCATTTGAAAATATCTTGCACAAAACAAAAAGAAATCTTCTAGAATCATCAAGAAGGAACTAACCCAAAACAAACCCTAACCTTGTTTAATCTCCACTAAACATGTTGCATTAGTTATCATATCATGTTACAATATTATATATCACATATATAATATTTATTGTAACAATATAAAATTATACAATTAACATATATCGCATATATATCAATGTATTACCCGAGCGAGAAAAAGAATCTTTTAGTGAGTTAATATTAGTTAATATTATATATCATATATATTATTATACATTAAATTATCGAATCAACACTTGATCCGACAATCCGGCTATATCGCATATAACCGACTAATACGATGACCCGGCTATATCACATATACCCGGTCGATATCTCATATCGCGAGAATCCAATACGGTATCACATACCGCACTATCCTCGGTCCCGCACATATCACATTTGTGCTCCTACTCCATTTTGCCTGAGCTAAGAAACCTCTGTGTAGGACTCTAAAGAATCGTCAATACGCCGGCAGTAGGCGATGATCATATCAAACACCCACAAGCTGCAAGGGGTCTGCTAAACGTAACAGCCACCCAGGTATTGAGCGCTCAGAAGATCAACAAGCAAGCCTGTACATTCTCCTGTGAATCCAATCAGTAACACTCCTGTACAGTCCGGTCTCGTCGTCTGATATGTCGCATATCTCGTCTACGGGTGGTAAACGTCAGACCCCAGTAGCTCGATAAGTCGTGTCGATATGAGGTCTATAACAGTTCAAGAAACTACTGATAACACTCACCAGTAAATCTCAGCAACTCTGGCCAGGGATTTCCGGTTATAGCCAATCGAACACAGCATAACATCAACTCCCTATACCGGGAGAGACGAATCCCCTCCTATCGCTCATTGCCTCCATGTGATTCGGGACTGTACCCAAAAGCCACCTTTTTGAACGCCCTCTTGGACGTGGTATGATGGAAATCAAAGCATAGTGGGAATCACACAAGACTCTATGACGATCTCGGGTCGACAGACTACTCTGTACCAGTGTCACCGGAGAACTGCCATTTGACGTGAGGTATACTACCATCTGGGAGTTCTCGGCGAGTCCGTCCAGTGTACCCAGTCTCCACTGAGCACCCGTACACCATCCTTGATGTCAAACACCGATAGATATAGGATCATCCATCGCCCATCATATGGGTCAAGATGCGTATACGCTAGTCTACTCTGGTGCATCGATGCCCTGTCTCGATACACCCTTGACTAGGAACAGTTATAGGATGTACTCGTCGACTACCGTGGCCCCACTAGTATGATCTCTTCATAGTCCCAGTAGTCGAGTACATATCCTAAGGGCTTTATCAACATATAACATAGAGACAATCAGAGTGCATGTTAAGATAAAGTACAACCAGATAGCATACTATCATGTCGAGCAAGAAAGTCCTCCCTACATATGTCCAAGCATCCATTACAATATACATCGTATGTACAGTAATGGCATCTAGGGCATACATACAACTAACAATCTCCCACTTGCACTAGGGCCATCTGTTGTGGTATCGCATACCCAACAATTAGCTGCGGTTGAAGTATCTCATACTCAACCCTCCCCAAAAAAGTCTCTACTGGGATAAAGGCCTTTGTGAGTGGATCCGCGTTGTTGTCCTATGTGTCTTCTCTCCTAACCTCGATCTCCCTGGAGATCAACCATCTCCATGATCAGATGATACTGTCTAAGAATTATATCTGGATTTCTGATGGGATGGGGGTTCCTTGGCATAAGCCACAACTCCATTGTCACACAATGGTAGGAACGAAGTTCATCTCATGAACTTATATATCCAGACTGCCTCTTTGGTAGCATCCTTGGTAATGATGTATCTTGCCTTTAATCGTCTAGTAAGTCACGGTATCTAGCTTGGAACTCTTCCAACATACCGTCCCTCCACTGAGGGTAAAGACAATGCCTGCGACTGACTTTCAGTCGTCCTTATCACCCTAGAACCTTTCTAGTGATTCTCCCTAGGATCGATTGATACCATCTCACTACAACTAGTGAGTATTCTAACATCCAATTAGATCTATCTCATAGATCCAAAAACCCAGGATTTAGGAGGTATCATTTTGATCCTATATGGAGAATCCTTGTGATGAGAGGAGATTGACCGAGCGTAGCATATGAAACTCCTTCCCTATCAAGAGTATGTCATCCACGTACTCTACGAGGATCACCACCATACTCCCTACTACCTTTTTGTATATACAAGGTTCATCTACCATTTTGATGAAGTCAAACTCTTTGACTACCACATCAAAACAGATGTTCCAACTCCGTGATGCCTGTTTTATCACATAAAACATCTTGCACACGTTTCTGCTGCTCCCACTGTCTATGAAGCCCTCTGGCTGTGTACTTATAGACTCTCTTTTCTAAAACATCATTTAGAAAAGCAGTCATGACACCCAACCGCCAGATATCGTAGTCATGGTATGTAGCCGTGGCAAGTAGAATCTGGATGGACTTAAGCATAGCTTTGAAAGTCTCAACTTTTCCATGTACACCAAGTAATCTTCTCAAGATATACTTGCTCCTGATGGGGATTTAACCCTTCAGATAAAGCAACCAAAGTCCATACTTTGTTGGTGTATAAGGATTCCATCTCCGATCGATAAGCATCCAGCCATTCTTAAAGAGTCCCACTCCTGATAGCCCGCTCGAAACTAGTTGGGTCATCATCTCATGATGCAATCCTCGCTCCCACTGTCATAGAGAAACCGAAGTATCTCTCAGGTGGGTGAGGAACCCTACTAGATCGGCGGAGAGGCTGAGGTTCGTTGGTTACTATTGAATCCTTCGGTTCTACCAAATCATCTGCTGTAGTTTGTATAGCTGGAACTCTTTCCAATTCTACCTCATGACCACTAATTTCTTCATAAGAAATTCCCTTTCACAAAGATGGCATGCTGAGAAGCAAAACATCTTTTGTTCCTCTGTTTGGTAGAAGATATTCCCTTGCGAATGCTTGGGATATCCAACAAACTTCGATAGAACTGACTTTGCTTCGAGCTTGTCCGGATTATGCTTTTAGACATAGGCTGGACAACCCCAAATCTTAACAAACTTAAGATATGGGCTCTTCCCATTCCATATCACATATGAAGTGGTAGGTAACTGATTTGATTTGAACCCTATTCAATAGGTATGCAACTTCTCAAGTGCATAACTCCCAAAAGGAGATAGGAAACTCAGTAGTACTCATCTTAGAGCACACCATATCACATAGGGTGTTATTGCTCCGCCCCGATACACCGACGTGCTGTGGTGTATACGGAGGAGTAATGCTGAGAGAGAATCTCATTCTCCTTTAGAATAGTCCAGGAATTCTGTGCTCAAGTATTCTCCTCCTTGATCTCATCAAAGGACATAATACTTATATCCGTATTTTGGTTCTCTACTTCTAACTTACATTCTGTGAATATCTCAAAAGTTTCGGACTTGTGTTTCAACAGAAACATACGTCTGAATCTTGAGAGATCATCAGAGAATGTAATGAAGTACAACGAACCGGTCTTGGCATATGTAGACAGGAGATTTTCATACATCAGCATGTATCAATCCCAAGAGTTCACTAACTCTTTCTCTGTTTCCAATAAACAGAGCTATGGTCATCTTATCTTTATGACATGACCGACAAGTTTCACAAGATGTAAATTCAAACAGATTTAAATATGCATCTAAATGTAACTTAGCTAGTCGGGTTGCATTGATATGACCTAGTCTACAATGCCTCAAGAAAGATTCGTTCATTTCTGAACACTTCTTTGTTAGCTATATGTATGCCCTAGAGGCCATTACTGTACATAGGATGTATATTGTAGTGGATGCTGGGACATATATAGGTAGGACTTTCTTGCTCAACATGATAGTACGCTATCTGGTTGCTCTTTATCTTAACATGTATACTTGCAGTCTCTCTATTACATGTTGATAAAGCCCTTAGGATGTGTACCCGACTTACTGGACTATGATGCAGATCAAACTAGTGGGGCATGGGTAGTCAATGAGTACATCCTTCAATGTTCCTAGTCGTGGGAATATCGAGACGGGGCATCGATATTCCAGAGTAGACTAGGGTATATCTTCTCGACCCATGTGATGGGCGATGGATGATCCCATATCCATTGGTGTTTGACATCAGAGATGGTATGCAGGTGCTCAGTGATGACTGGGTACACTGAACGGACTCGCCGAGAACTCCCAGATGGTATTATACCTCACGTCAGATGGCAGTTTTCTGGTGACACTGGTACAGCTTAGTCTGTTGACCCGAGATCGTCATAGAGTCTTGTGTGTCTCCCACTGTGCTTTGATTTCCACCCTACCACGGCTCTACTGAGTTGTGCAAACAGGTGGTTTTTGGGTACAGTCCCAATTCACATGGAGGCAATGAGCGATAGGAGGGGATTCGTTTCTCCCGGTATTGGGGGTTGATGTTGCGCTATGAACGATTGGCCATAACTGGAAATTCCTGGCCAGGGTTGCAGTGATATACTGGTAAGAGTTATCAGTAATTTCACGATTGTTATGGACCTTACATCGACATGACTTATCAAGCTACTGGGGTCTGACGTTTACCACCCCTAGGCGAGATATGCGACATATCAAACGAAAAGACCGGACTGTACGGTAAGTGTTGCTGGTTGGATTCACAGGAGTGTGAGCGGGCTTGCTCGTTGATCTTCTGATCGCTCAATACCCGGGTGGCTGTTATGTTTAGCAGACCGCTTGCGGTTTGTGGGTGTTTGATATGATCATCACCTGCTGCCGGCGTATTGACGAGTCTTTAGAGTCCTACACAGAGGTTTCCTGGCTCAAGCGAAACGAAATAGGAGCGCATATGAGATATGTGCGGGACCGAGAATAATGCGTGTATGTGATACCGTATTCTATTCTCGCGATGAATGTATCGATTGGTTGTATACGATATAACCTAGTTATCGAATCGAGGATTGATTCGATAAGTCGATACATTGGATATTAGTCGGTCATATGCGATATGACCGGATCGTTAAATCAAGTGTTGATTTAATGATTTAATGTATAATTATATATTTGATATATTACTTTACATTAACTAGTAATGGTTCACTTATGATTAATTTTTCTCACTTGTTTGTGCACATTGTATATATGATATATGTTTGTGCACTATTTTGTATCATGTTTGATGATACATGCAAACTTGGGTGTGTGTATGCTTTGAACCATGTTTAGGTTAATGGTTAGGGTTTTTATTTATTTATTTATTTATTTATCCCTTTTGGGAAAAATAAAATGGTGGAATTCTTTGTTTTTATTTGAAGCTTCATGAAGCTTTGAAAAGTTCAAACCATTTTGTTTTTTCCTAAACCTAACCATTCACCTAAACCCTAGTTTAGTCTCTACACTAGTTACACTAACCCATGATTGCTATATGATAAGATCACTTGATTTATTATTATTAATCAATTGATTTTATTGTTATCATCATATTCTTTTCTTCTTCTTCTTCTTATTCAAGAAGAAGAAACCTTGCTACCTCCAATGGTGCCATGATCAAAAGAGTCAGAAATCTAAATCCAAAGTGTACCCACTTCCTATTTCTTCATCCTCTACCACTTGCCATGTAGTAGAGTGTGTTATCTTCACAAGTTCTATGACCAAGTGAAGATGGAGCTTGATCTTGAGTTGCCTCGACGTAGATCATCTTCGGCATCGAAGTCGACGACCTAGCCCGCCCATTTCTCCGATGAAGCCGACGCTAGAGTCTGGGATCCGATGATCGCAGCGAAGGGACATCGTCACGGAGCTAAGGAAGTGGAGGACCGGATCTACAAAGGTTGTAGTCTCTTTCACTTTATAGCAAAGTAGTTTGCTTGCATGTTTCGCCTTACCTCTAGTTAACGATCTAGCATTAGGGTTTCTTTGGCACATACAAAAATTTGATTTTGGCATGTTTGATCTGTTGTGGAACCTCATGTGTGTGCCTAGGAACCCTACAGTGGTATCAGAGCCTTGCTAGAGCCTTAGGCGATGAGTAGACGAAGTTAGAAACCCGATCGAACCCGAAACCCTAATCCAAAATCCTTCTCTGTACATTTTTCCAAACAGTGGATTTTTCCAAATTAAAAATATGCAGAAAAATCAGCAGGCGTTTCTAAGGATTACTGTGCAGCACGTGAGCATAACTCTTCCAGATCACCGCGGAACCGCGGCATGAGCATGCCTCATGCGGCGGTTCCGCGGCCGTACTATCACCTTGTTCATTTCTGTTTGCACAGTAATATCTTTCTGTACTTGCTATGTTTTATGGGTATTTTTATTTTATACTAAAGAGTTGAGTTTTCTGGGTTGTATTGGGAGTTCGTAGATTCGATCGGATTGTCTAATTTTGTCTATGTGTTTTTCCGGGTATTTTAGAACATGTTAAAAAATTTCGACCGGATATAAATACCCAATTTTTCCCCTGCCGGGAAATTTCCAACTGTTGGACTTTTCCGTAGTTTGAGAACGTTCTGAGTAGTGCAAGTAACGCGATGGACCCTCTAGAAGACAACAAACATTAACTCGATTATGTGACCGTCTTGAACTGCCCTTTGAACCTTAGGGTTTGGGGCAGTACGGCATGCCACATATGAGGCGTTGGCTTGACCCTTCTACGGCTGGACCGTTGGTACTGTGGCATGAAGTGAATGTTCTTAAACTTATTTCATGTGTTGAGCTGTTTCGGGAAAACTTGGGTGTTTTATTGTTCCATCGGAAAGTTTAACATTTTCTATTTATCTGGAATGTGATACAATATTTGGAATCCACAAGTAGTTATGAGATAACTGATTTGGATGTTATAAACATAGCAGTTTAGTCTCACTTGATCGGTTGCCACGGAATTTTGATGTGATCAAAAGTCCGTCGCAATCACGTAGCGAACGTGGATACTCGCCGGGTAAACTTAATAGACAGCTACACCCCATAGCCCCGACCTAGTGACTGTAGAAGAACCCCGTCGCCGAAAGCATCCGTTCGGGTGCTCGCGGCAGCGGTGTTCCGCCTTAGTGCACTTCGTCGATGGTATCGGGGGTGCGGCCGTCTACTAAAGTTTACGACGAGCATTCGATCAAAATGTCGGGAATCTTGTTGAATTGCCCGACTTGATATTGAAAAGTGTTTTTGATAAGGAGACTAAAATGCGGGGTTTATAATTGTTAGGCATGTGATGTCTAAGGAATTCAGATGGTTAGGCATGTGATGTCTAAGAAGGTTGCGGATTCCAACTGTTGTAGTTTTACACTTTCTTTTCTGTGACCGTAAGTGTAATACATGATATCGCTGGTTTCGTTGCTATATGTCAACGACAATTGGGATGGGCATATTTACTTACGTTGATGACATGTGATGTTATGTGTTGCTGGATATGTTATATTGGATCGTCGTGTTTGAATAGCCGGGTTTTTTTTATGTGAGACGAGTGTTTTTCATTTTCATTCATGTAAAAACTTGTATGTAATATTCTTTTATAGGGGCACTTCCAGGTTGCGGATGATATCACCATTTTTATATTATTTACTTTTCCGCATTAGGATAGACCCAAGGAGGGGAGCACAAGTAACCGGGTTCTAGGGTCCAGTGGGAGACCATCTCGAGGAGTCGAGTCCGGGTCTCCTAACTCTAGAATTGGTAAGGTTACTTGCCGCTCTCGTAGGGGTCTAGGGGCGTGGGATTGGCTATTCATCGCGACCGTGGAATCCGTGTTTTATACTGGCTCGTATTAAAAACAAGGACGTCCTAGTATATCCAATATTTCATATGATATTTTCTGCTGCGTTATCTGTGATGTGATCATATGATTTGTTCAGATAGATATTATATATAGTATATATGATATATTATATAGACGCTGCTTATGTTTTACACCCGCGCCAGACCTGCCTCGCTCTGGCGTTAGTTACCTAACCTAACGGTGCAGACGGGTCATCGAGGCGAATGCGGATGGCATAAGCGTACGTTATATTTATATGTGATGTTTAGGTGAACTTAAATGATGGGACATTCATTAATGATATTAATAAAAGAAAATAAACCTAAAAGATGTTGTGGAATCGAATTTCAAAAATAAAACAGGTAGCTACAGTTCTTGCTTTGCATCGCGGTGTTCCTTGTAGAACATCCTGCACCTTATTCGATAAGGAAAGGACCGAGATCCCTTCACCGGGAGTGACTCCTTTAGCAATAACTGGCAGATGCTACAACCCTCGGTTTGTCTTTTGATTGCTTCTATAGTTTTTTCTTTGCACATCGGTATATATGATATATCCTGCACCTTATTCGATGAGGAAAGGGCCGACGATCCCTTCACCGGGAGTGACCCCTTTAGCAAAACTAGAAAAGCCTAAAAAACACTCCATTTAAAAACCATTTGATTCCGTAACGAGATCAAGTTCAAAGTGTTAAAGGTTTTATTAAAAACCATTCGCAACCTTCCGTCATTTTAGGAAGTAGAGTACTTAGTATTCGTGCTGTGTTTGTTGACCATAGTCAAGGCACAGTGTATGGTAGCTAAGTGATGTCTTCCTACACCGCATATGATGCGATTAGTTAGGACAGTCATATGGCTTTGTTGACCTTAGCCAAGGGTCATGTGGGTGGGTCTAATTAATCACGAAATGACGGGTAGAACTTGACTAGTGCTTATGATTTGTTGACCTTAGCCAAGGTCATAGGTGCTAGGGGTAAAAAACCATTATCGGGAGTTTCAAGTGTTGAAATTTGCAATGAGATTGCATACCTTCTATATGATAGTTGGATCCCGATACCCATTACGAGTAATTGTTACTCCTGGGAGAGTTTTGCACTTTGCAATTAGCCGATCAAGTAGGTGTCTAGAAAGGTGTCAACGGGGTTACGCCCCTGGGAAAACGAGGTTTATTCTAATTAGGTCTGTGCGAAAGCACGGGGAATCTCCCTCAAAGTACCAACACTGGCCTGGCTGAAAGATTGGCGAACTTGTAGAGTGTAATTAATCCCGGCTAGTCTTTCCTTTTAAGGTTTGAAGGAAGATTTGATAAAAACAATGGGAGCCATCCTGATTAGATAAAATAAATAACCAATCTAATCTTTCAAGAGCGCACGTAGAGTGTTTTCTTCTCTCTCTCTCCAGGTAGCGACCATATCATGCCTTAATCAAGATAATAATATGGATGTATTGACCGAACCCGCTTGTTATACTGAGCTGGGGAACGTTGGTCCCGCTCCAACTTATAATTGTTATAAAACTGAGCAGGAAATAGGGGAATACCAGAATTCCTATGCCGCCCAAACGAAGAAAGTGCATATGATGCATCTCCTTCGGGTGTGTTCATTATAAAGAACCGTTTCTCAGTGTCCTCTGCATCCTGGGTATCTGATACCGGATCAGGATCCCAGATATGTAATCTGTTACATAGGGCTACAGAAAGGCAGAGAACTGAGAACGGGTAATAAGTTTCATGTGACAGAAAACGGTGCAAGTGTTGCAGCCAAGTCTGTTGGTCACTATCACCCTGTATTGCCAATACATTGATTCTGAACAAATGCTATTAGATACCGAACCTGATATACAAAATCATATCAATCTCTTTATTCATTAAAGAAACGATATAATTTTGTATTGTTGAATATTGTTTTGAACATTTCAAAAGTTGATCGGTTCAGGCACGTTATCTAAAAGCATTGACGTTCTAAATCAAACTACAGTTCTTAGTATACAGAACACACACAAGAGGAAGAGTTCAGAAATGAACGAATCCTTCTTAAGGCATTGTAGACTAGGTCATATCAATGCGACCCGACTAACTGAAGTTACATTTAGATGCATATTTAAATTAGTTTGAATTTACATCTTATGAAACTTGCCAGTCATGTCACAAAGATTAGATGACCATAGCTCTGTTTATTGGAAACAGAGAAAGAGTTAGTGAACTCTTGGGACTGATACATAGTGATGTATGCAAGGTCCCCTGTCTACATATGCCAAGACCAGTTCTTTGTACTTCATTACATTCTTTGATAATCTCTCAAGATTCAGCAATATGTTCCTGTTGAAACATAAGTCCGAAGCTTTTGAGATATTCACAGAATATAAGTTAGAAGTAGAGAACCAAAAACCGGGTATAAATATTATGTCCTATGATGAGATCAGGGAGGAGAATACTTATGCATAGAATTCCTGGACTATTCTAAAGCGGAATGAGATTCTCTCTCGATATTACTCCTCTGAATATACCACAGCACAACGGTGTATCGGGGCGGAGCAATCACACCCTATATGATATGGTGCGCTCTATGATGAGTACTACTGAGTTACCTATTTCCTTTTATGGGGTTGTGCACTTGAGAAGTTGCATACCTATTGAACTGAGTTCGAATCAAATCAGTGCCTACCAGTCCATATGAGATATGGTATGGGAAGAGCCCATATCTTAAGTTTGTTAAGATTTGGGGTTGTCCGGCCTATGTCTGAAAGGCATAATCCGGACAAGCTCGAGGCAAAGTCAGTTCTGTAGAACTGGAAAGGTTCCAGCTATACAAAACTACAGCTGATGATTTGATAGAACCAGAGAATTCAATAGTCCCCGACGAACCTCAGCCTCTCCGCTGATCTGGTAGGGTTCCTCATCCGCCTGAGAGATGCTTCGGTTTCTCGATGACAGTGGGAGCGAGGAATGCATCATGAGATGATGACCCAACTAGTTTCGAGCAGGCCATCAAGAGTAGGGACTCTGTAAGAATGGCTGGATGCTTAGAGATCTGAGATGGAATCCATATACACCAATAAAGTATGGACTTTGGTTGCTATATCTGAAGGGTTAAATCCCCATCAGGAGCAAGTATATCTTGAGAAGATTACTTGGTGTGGATGGAAAAGTTGAGACTTTCAAAGCTAGACTTGTTAGTGGTTTTCGTCATCGACCAGACGTGGAAAATGATGAAACCTTTTCCAGTAGCTATGCTTAAGTCCATCCGGATCCTACTTGCCACGGCTACATACCATGACTACGATATCTGGTGGTTGGGTGTCATGACTGCTTTTCTAAATACTGATTTAGAAGAGAACGTCTATAAGTACACAGCCAGAAGGCTTCGTAAACTGTGGGAGCAGCGGAAACGTGTGCAAGATGCTTTACAGAATAAAGCAGGCATCGCGGAGCTGGAACATCTGTTTTGATGTGGTAGTCAAAGAGTTTGACTTCATCAAAATGGTAGATGAACCTTGTATATACAAAAAGGAAGTAGGGAGTATGGTAGTGATCCTCGTAGAGTACGTGGATGACATACTCATGATAGGGAAGAAGTTTCCTATGCTACACTCGGTCAATCTCCGCTTATTACAAGGATTCTCCATAAAGGATCAAAGTGATACCTCCTAAATCCAGGGTTTTGGATCTATGAGATAGATCTAAATGGATGTTAGGCTTCTCACTAGGGTTTAGTGAGATGGTGTCAATCGATCCTGGGGAGAATCATTGGAAAGGTTCCAGGGTGATAAGAACAACTGAATGTCAGACGGTATGTTGGAAGAGTTCCAAGCTATATGCCGTGGCAGACTAGACGATAATGGCTGATGACATCGCTATTAAAGATACTACCAAAGAGGCAGTTTGGGAGTATATTGGTTCATAAGATGAACTTGGTTCCTGCCATTGTGTGACAATGAAAGTGTGGCTTTGGCCCAGGAACCCCGATCCCATCAATGACCCAGACATATTCTGAGGCAGCATCACCTGATCATGGAGATAGTTGATCTCCAAGATGATCGAGGTTAGGAGAGTAAACTCAGAGGACAACACGGCGGATCCACTCACAAAGGCTTTTTCCCAGAGAGAGACTCATATGGGATGGTTGAGTATGTGATACTGCAACCACTGCTACAGATGGCCCTAGTGCAAGTGGAAGATTATGCCCTAGAGGCCATTACTGTACATAGGATTTATATTGTAGTGGATGCTGGGACATATATAGGTAGGACTTTCTTGCTCGACATGATAGTACGCTATCTGGTTGCTCTTTATCTTAACATGTATACTTGCAGTCTCTCTATTACATGTTGATAAAGCCCTTAGGATGTGTACTCGACTTCCTAGACTATGATGCAGATCATACTAGTGGGCCTGGGTAGTCAATGAGTACATCCTTCAATGTTCTTAGTCGTGGGAATATCGAGACGGGGCATCGATATTCCAGAGTAGACTAGCGTATATCTTCTTGAACCATGTGATGGGCGATGGATGATCCCATATCCATTGGTGTTTGACATCAGAGATGGTATGCGGGTGCTCAGTGATGACTGGGTATACTGAACGGACTCGCCGAAAGCTCCCAGATGGTATTATACCTCACGTCAGATGGCAGTTCTCTGGTGACACTGGTACAGCTTAGTCTGTTGACCCGAGATCGTCATAGAGTCTTGTGTGTCTCCCACTGTGCTTTGATTTCCACCCTACCATGGCTCTACTGAGTTGTGCAAACAGGTGATTTTTGGGTACAGTCCCGATTCACATGGAGGCAATGAGCGATAGGAGGGGATTCGTCTCTCCCGGTATTGGGGGTTGATGTTGCGCTATGCATGATTGGCCATAACTGGAAATCCCTGGCCAGGGTTGCAGTGATATACTGGTGAGAGTTATCAGTAGTTTCACGATTGTTATGGACCTTACATCGGCATGACTTATCAAGCTACTGGGGTCTGACGTTTACCACCCTAGGCGAGATATGCGACATATCAAACGAACAGACCGGACTGTACGGTAAGTGTTGCTGGTTTGATTCACAGGAGTGTGAGCGGGCTTGCTCGTTGATCTTCTGATCGCTCAATACCCGGGTGGCCGTTACGTTTAGCAGACCACTTGCGGCTTGTGGGTGTTTGATATGATCATCACCTGCTGCCGGCGTATTGACGAGTCTTTAGAGTCCTACACAGAGGTTTCCTGGCTCAAGCGAAACGAAATAGGAGCGCATATGAGATATGTGCGGGACCGAGAATAATGCGTGTATGTGATACCGTATTCTATTCTCGCGATGAATGTATTGATTGGTTGTATGCGATATAACCTAGTTATCGAATCGAGGATTGATTCGATAAGTCGATACATTGGATATTAGTCGGTCATATGCGATATGTCCGGATCGTTAAATCAAGTGTTGATTTAATGATTTAATGTATAATTATATATTTGATATATTACTTTACATTAACTAGTATTGGTTCACTTAAGATTAATTTTTTTCACTTGTTTGTGCACATTGTATATATGATATATGTTTGTGCACTATTTTGTATCATGTTTGATGATACATGCAAACTTGGGTGTGTGTATGCTTTGAACCATGTTTAGGTTAATGGTTAGGGTTTTTATTTATTTATTTATTTATTTATCCCTTTGGGCAAAAATAAAATGGTGGAATTCTTTGTTTTTATTTGAAGCTTCATGAAGCTTTGAAAAGTTCAAACCATTTTGTTTTTTCCTAAACCTAACCATTCACCTAAACCCTAGTTTAGTCTCTACACTAGTTACACTAACCCATGGTTGCTATATGATAAGATCACTTGATTTATTATTATTAATCAATTGATTTTATTATTATCATCATATTCTTTTTCTTCTTTTTCTTCCTTGCTACCTCTAATGGTGCCATGATCAAAAGAGTGAGAAATCTAAATCCAAAGTGTACCCACTTCCTATTTCTTCATCCTCTACCACTTGCCATGTAGTAGAGTGTGTTATCTTCACAAGTTCTATGACCAAGTGAAGATGGAGCTTGATCTTGAGTTGCCTCGACGTAGATCATCTTCGGCATCGAAGTCGACGACCTAGCCCGCCCATTTCTCCGATGAAGCCGACGCTAGAGTCCGGGATCCGATGATCGCAGCGAAGGGACATTGTCACGGAGCTAAGGAAGTAGAGGACCGGATCTACAAAGGTTGTAGTCTCTTTCACTTTATAGCAAAGTAGTTTGCTTGCATGTTTCGCCTTACCTCTAGTTAACGATCTAGCATTAGGGTTTCTTTGGCACATAGAAAAATTTGATTTTGGCATGTTTGATCTGTTGTGAAACCTCATATGTGTGCCTAGGAACCCTACATTCCTCTCGTGTGTGTTCTGTATACTAAGAACTGTAGTTTGATTTAGAACGTCAATACTTTTAGATAACGTGCCTGAACCGATCAACTCTTGATATAGGAAATGTTCAAAACATTATCCAACAATACAAAATTATATCCTTCTTTACTAATAAAGAGACTGATATGATTTTGTATATCAGGTTCGGTATCTAATAACATTCGTTCAGAATCAATGTATTCTGGTAATACAGGGTGATAGTTACCAACAGACTTGGCTGCAACACTTGCACCGGTTTCTGTCTCATGAAACTTATCACCCGTTCTCAGTTCTCTACCTATCTGTATCCCATGTAACAAATTATATATGCGGGATCCTGATCCGGTATCTCATACCCAGGACGTAAAGGATACTGAGAAACAATTCTCTGTAATGAACATACCCGAAGATGATGCATCAGTATGCACTTTTTTCGTTTGGGCGGCACGGGAATTCTGGTAATCCCCAATTTCCTGCTCTGTCTTATAACAATTATAAGTTGGAGCGGGACCAACGTTCCCCAGCTCAGTATAACAAGCGGGTTCAGTCAATATATCCGTATTATTATCTTGATTAAGGCATGATATGGTCGCTACCAGGAGAGAGAGAGAGAAGAAAACACTCATCGTATGCTCTTGCAAGATTAGATTGGTTATCTAATATATCTAATCAGGATGTCTCCCACTGTTTTAGTCAAATCTTCCTTCAAACCCTAAAAGGAAAGACTAGCCGGGATTAATTACACGCTACAAGTTCGCCAATCTTTCAGCCAGGCCAGTGCTAGTACTTTGAGGGAGGTTCCCCGTGCTTTCGCACGAACCTAATTATAGTAAACCTCATTTTTCCAGGGACGTAACCCCGTTGACACCTTTCTAGACACCTACTTGATCGGCTAATTGTAATGTGTAAAACTCTCCCAGGAGTAACTCTTACTCCCAGTGGGTATTGGGATCCAACTATCTCATAGAAGGTATGCAATCTCATTGCAAATTTCAACACTTGAAATTCCCAATAATATTTTATCCCTAGCAGCTATATGACCTTAACATAGTCAACAAATCATAAGTGCTAGTCAAGTTCAACCCGTCATTTCCCGATTGAATTAAACCCACACGCACGACCCTTAACATAGTCAACAAAGTCGCACGACTACCCTAATCCAATCGCATCATATGCTTATACAGATAAGCACTAATCAGCTACCGCACACTACGCCTTAACATAGTCAACAAACGTAGCATGAGTACTTATCTGAAATGACGGAGGGCTACAACAGGTTTTTAAGAAAACCCTTTGCGTAATGAACTTGATATCGTTGTAAAATCGAGTGAATTTTAAATGGAGTGTTTTTGAGGTTTTTTCTAGTTTTGCTAAAGGGGTCACTCCCGGTGAAGGGATCGTCGACCTTTTCCTCATTGAATAAGGTGTAGGGTATATCATATATACCACTATACAAAGCAAAAACTATAGAAATAATCAAAAGACAAACCGAGTTTGTAGCATCTGCTAGTTTCACTAAAGAGGTCACTCCCGGTGAAGAGATCTCGGCCATTTCCTTATCGAATAAGGTGCTGGATGTTCTACAAGGAACACCGCTATGCAAAGTAAAAACTAGAGCTACCAGTTTTAAAACAAGTTTCTACAACATCTTAGGTTTCTTTTTAGTTTCATTAATCTTATTAATGAAGTCCCATTTTGTTTGTGCTTCACAAGCATCACTTTTGAAACGAAATCTGCTATATAATATATATCTCATATATATAATATAAACATTCGTTTCAGGCTGTAATATGATCTTATCACAGAACATTGCAGCAGAAGAACATATATGAAATATTGGATATACTAGGACGTCCGTGTTTTAATATGAGCCTGTATAAAACACGGATTCCACGGTCGCGATGAATAGCCAATCCCACATCCCTAGACCCCTACGAGAGTGGCAAGCAACACTGTCAATTCTAGGGTTAGGAGACCCGGTCTCGACTCTTCGAGATGATCTCCCACTGGACCCTAAAACCCGGTTACTTGTGCTCCCCGCCTTGGGTCTACCTAATGCGGAAAAGTAAATAATATACAATGGTGACATCATCCTCAGCCCGGAAGTGCCCCAATAAAAGAATATTACATACAAATGAATTTTACATGAATGAAAAAGAAAAACTCTCATCTCACATAAAACTCCCGGCTATTCAAAACGCGACGATCCAATATAACATGTCACAGCAACACATAATATCTCATATCATCAACGTAAGCAAGTATGCGTATCCCGATTGTCGTTGATGTATAGCAACGAAGCCGGCGATTGTTCAGTCGATAAAACTGCACATTTGTAGTATATTTTTCCTACCATTTTTATATTAAAAAAGGACTTTATTATAATATATTATACATATGAGGGTTTATGTGTAAAAACATTATTTTCCATGTGTTAATATATTTAATTATCATTTGGTAGGAAAATGTATGCAAATAATATTATTGATCTAATCCTAGTAGAACAAAGTCTACTAAAATCTTATTTGCGTTGTTGTGCAGAATATTTCCAAGTTGTTATGAAAGATTTAACAAACAAATCAATTTGTTGAAGAAAACTTGCCAAATTAAGAAGCAAACTTGGAGACCAAGTCTGGCAACATCCACGAGAAGATTTCAAATATCTAAAGCTTCCAGAAATTGCCAAATGTCACAAGGATCTACCCACAAAAATATGATGAAGTGATCTCTACCTTTGGCCGCGGAACCGCGGCCAAACCCCCCTGTTGGCCGCGGATCCATGGCGGTTAAGAGGAGTTGGAAGCCGAGATTTTTTAGGGTGAATCTTTGCTAAATTTTACCAACTTTGGAAGCAAAGGATTTTGGTTTTAGGCTATAAAAGGGCACCGAGAGCCTCTTGGAAAAGTTATCAAGCCGACGAGATCACGAAGTCCAAGACGGCTCATGCATCCAGGCTGATCATCAACTGTTCGTCTACCTCCTTGGAAGAGATCGAGAAGCAAACTAGTCTTTGTAATCATTTTCTAAGGAATCAAAGTGTAATGAATATTGTTGATTAATAAAGGTAGCTCTTTTTCTTATTCTATTTCTTCGTAGTTTAATTATGCATTTTCTCTCCATCTCTTTTTCTCCCAACATGCGCGAGTAATTCTCCGCTTGTTAGGGTTCGTAGGATTAGGGTAGGCTAATGGATGATGAACATCCCTAAACCCTCTTTATGTCTTATAAAGTTTATGAACTTTATCCAAAGAATCATTAACATCCTAATCGGGCGCGCTAACAATTCTTTGTTAGTTCCGACCGCGATTAGAGATTAGATTAATGATTGTTTTGGTAAAGGCTAGATATGAACGGAGTTCCGTGTCGAGATAAGGGTTAAGAGTGGGATTCCTTTTCCCTCCAGAAACCCTAATCTACACGCATCACCGTCGTTCTAGTTTTAAATCTATTAAAGGATAAAAAGGGTAACTTTTAATTAATCATCCATAACTACTAAATCCTAACGAACCCTACAAACCCCTTCTTATATTAACTACATCCATAAATAATCTAGATCTATATTTTGCATTAGTGCTTAACATAGATCTATAAACCATTCTACAATATTCTTTATTCCCCCACTCTCTCTCAACACATCTAAAGTAAGAATAAAAGATTCAACGTTTTCCAGAGGACGACCCGTACTCATCTCGGTCTAGCTACACGCGACACCGTTCTGATTGCGGTTTAACTACAAATACACAATTTCACATCAATCAAATGGCGCCGTTGCCGGGGAAACGTGCGTAATTTTTTATTTTTACTATTTGTGTTGAATTCTTTGACGAGTCATATCATTATTAACACAAACTGCAAATTGTATATTTAACGATTATTGTGTGAATTTTTGCGAGGAAATCTGGAGTCACAAACTTGAGGAAACAGGAAGCAGAGACAATTTTAGAGATCCAGAGGAGCACAGATGGCCACAGAAAAATTTTCATCAACTGTTCTCTCCACATCGCGGCGGAACCGCGGCACATAGGGGCTTCCTGCGGCGGAAACGCGGCTGCTTAGGGGAATTAGGGCTTCAATCTTCTCTGGTATTTTCTTTCAACTCCTCCTCTCTCCTCTCAAATCCAATAAAATCTATCTTCTGCAGGATTCTTTGCAAAATTGCGCCGCTCAAAAATCTTTTTGCAAAAAGTTTTGTGTTTGGTTTTGTTTTGCATATTTAATACGGATTTTAAGGGGCAAAGACCAAATCAAGATTAGGTAGGGATTTCATCATCCTTCCTAAGCCCCACAAATCACAAACCTAGCATATAGAACAACCCTTCATTAATTTAAAAAATATCTAGACCAGACTCTAAGGACTGTCGAGCTCAATAGGAAAAAGACTAGTATAGGCATCGGCCGTTTATCCTAACTGACATTGCGGTGTCTAGGCTAGTGGTTTTTAATTAGGCCCACTGTAGTGGTGGTTCCTTCCCACTTACCTGGCCGTACTTGTCCGTGAAGAGGCGGTTTGAGGTCCTATTTCTAGCCTTAGTTAGGAGCTGTCTAGAGACTGGACCTAGGTAACCATAGTTCTAGGGTTGTGCATTTTTTTGTGATTTGTCTAAATCCGTCATTTTTCAAAACAAACCAATCACTTTCTCTCCTTTTTACCCCTTCCCCCTTCTTCTCTTCTTATAATGGGGGACCTAAACAGTAGAACACTTGCCGAGCTTTGCTGTCCACAACCAGATATCTCTTGTTTTCGAAATCCCTTCGGTATACCGTCCGGCTCTTCCATGTCCTTAAGAGATCATATAGAACAAGCAGGAAGAAACAGTTTCCCACCTCAATCTAGGTCTTATCAACCGTATCCTAATCCTACACCAGTTTCAGTTCATACCCAGAGTGAGGAAGCCCCTAGACGAATGTCCATTGCCGAGCACATAGCTAGGTCTAGAGGCCAAAGTTTCAACACGGACCAATATCAACCATCACCACCACTGTCCGGAGAAGAGTTTGATATGCGGTTTGTATATAGCCAACCAACCAACCCATATCAATATTCTTCTTATCATAATATTGATCCTACTCCTACCCAAGTTCCGCAACCATTCTATTCCTATCAATCCAATCCGACTTTTCCACCTACTCTAGACAGTTCTTCTAATCAGTAATTTGGGAGTTTTAATTATCCACAGGAATTTCAATCTTATACTGAAACCCCTTATCAGCCCAAGACTAGTCTGGAGCAGACATTAGAAAAATTTATGGAAATGTCGAACCAAATTATGAAGGATTTGGGTAAAATGACAGAACTGTACCTCCAAACTGAAATCCACAACTCCAGTTTCATAGATTCATCAAGTACACCAAATAGAATGACTGATAAGTTGTGTGACTTTGTAGTGTTTGATTTACCCAACTGTGAAGGGTCCCTTTCAAGTGAAACCATACCCAACCCTTGTGATCTCTACACCTCCACTCTTGAACCAAAACTGATTGAAAACCATACTTTTGATGAGGAGTTTGAGAATTTTAACCTTCACTTGAATGAGGTGATTGACGTTGGGGATATTTTGATTGATGAACCCAAAATTTTGGATGATTTTGGCCCACCAATTCATCAAATCCTTTCACTTCCTTCTGGTCATCATCTTGAGCCTTTAATTCTTCCCGAACCCCAAATATGTCTTGAAGTTGATGATAAAGGTATACCCGAAGATCAGATCGAAATACAGCCTCCATCTTCCACATCTGGTTCAGCAACACTCGACACACCGATTTGTTTACCCATTTCATCTTCTACTTTCTCCGGTTCTTCTTCTGTTCCTATAGTTTCAGTGAGTTTTGATGAATCACAATCCGTTAACTCAAGTTCACTAATACCAGAAATTCAACTTGATATTTTTGAAAATGAGGTAGATGAGTTTTTCGAGTCCTCTACCTCAATAATTTTTGAATCTAGTAGGATAAATTCTGGCACAAAACTCTTTGACAGCAAAATGTTCAATCACACTATTGATAAAAGTTTTGAAGAACTTTTTCCTGACGAACTTGAATTTTTAAACAATACGGATTTTGTGATTGATCAATCTCCACCTCTAGAGGTTGAACCGTCACCATTCCTTCTTTCTAATCATTCACATTCATCCTCATTCTTTCTTTTCTCTAATTTCAAACCCTTTCCAGACCACCTCTTATGCCTTCCCCACTTTTTCTTGAGTCGATACAACACATTCTTCCACCAACCTATACGATATACTGATAAAATCTTTGAATGGTTGGTGTTAACTTTTGGTCCTTGTAAAGCCTTACTTTGACCAAATGACTCACCCCCTCTTAAAATGCTTCATATTGTCTAACTCATGTTTGAGGGGGGGGTATATTTTTGGCTCTTGATCATAACTTTTGTCCTCAAATTTGTGTGCCAAAAATAAGTTTGGGGGAGCATTTTCACTTTCATATATTGTTGCCCCCATTAATAATTTCCTCCCAAGTCTACAGGTTTTTTTTTGAGCTTAACGGATGACATCAGTGAGAACACTGCTGTAAACAGGTTTGGGAGAGGTTTGTGCTTATTTACGCATCATATTTTGCATAAGCACAACATTTTCAAAAAAAAATTTTAAAAAAATTATTTTATAACAAAAGAGTAGAAAGTAAAAAATTACATCCAAAAGATAGGAATAGTTTAAGAAAACCAAGAAAATTAGAAGTTTTCTTAAACGAACTAGTAATAAGTAGTTATGAGCTGTTGTCCCAAGGGTTAGTAAGATGAAGGAAGTCACTAATCTGAGGATAAAAATAAGTCTGAAAAATAGTTTCTATTCTGGAAGCCGAACATTTGAATGTTGATACCCTACTATATGCACTTACACACGTCTTGAAACTCGGGATAGTAGAGGATACCTTGAAATGCTCTTGTCTAAAAGCCAAAGTTTGAAGGAAATAAAAAAATGAAGAAAATATAAAAATGGTGAAAAGAAAAAAATGAACACTGGTTTTGTTATCGCCAAGGCAGCAATAAAAAAATATAGCGAGGGTGCTTCATCACCTAGTGCCTTAGACCAACTGGTTTGGGAGTCACTGCTAAGCCTTAGGTGGTGCAAGACGAGAAAAATACTATCACCTAATCAGCAAGCACATAAGTAATCGGTCGGTTAGTACCTCAAGAAGTATTAACGGTCGCATGAAAATGTGTGAGCAAATCTAAATACTGAGGTAGATGGACAAGAGTATGATAGCTTGAATTGAATTCTCCGAGTGTAGGGATGTTCATTACAGGGTTATATGATCAATGTTTGGACGAAAGGTAGGAATGAAGAATAAAGACGATGTTTTATTGAGAGATGATGCGATTTCTAACATTTTTTCATGACTATTAAGATAGGGCTCATGACAACTAAAAAGCTAGTATAGTTGGAAACTCTTATTTTCAAAGTCTTTCATTTATGGTTCTTATCTTTATATGTAAATTTCACCATCTGTCTTTTATTATAGGATTTTGTGGGTGTAATCCGCCGAAAACCCTCAGGAGACAACACTCCTCCTACTATGGACACCTAGAGGTTTAACGGCTTGTTGCATGTGCTCAGTGCAATCGTGTTTGCCTACGAAAGTGTGCTTAGTTTTTCCTTTCTTTTTCTCCTTCTCTTGAATAAACTAGTTTGCTCGGGACGATCAAAGATAAGTTTGGGGGTATTTGTTCAGTCGATAAAACTGCACATTTGTAGTATATTTTTCCTACCATTTTTATATTAAAAAAGGACTTTATTATAATATATTATACATATGAGGGTTTATGTGTAAAAACATTATTTTCCATGTGTTAATATATTTAATTATCATTTGGTAGGAAAATGTATGCAAATAATATTATTGATCTAATCCTAGTAGAACAAAGTCTACTAAAATCTTATTTGCGTTGTTGTGCAGAATATTTCCAAGTTGTTATGAAAGATTTAACAAACAAATCAATTTGTTGAAGAAAACTTGCCAAATTAAGAAGCAAACTTGGAGACCAAGTCTGGCAACATCCACGAGAAGATTTCAAATATCTAAAGCTTCCAGAAATTGCCAAATGTCACAAGGATCTACCCACAAAAATATGATGAAGTGATCTCTACCTTTGGCCGCGGAACCGCGGCCAAACCCCCCTGTTGGCCGCGGATCCATGGCGGTTAAGAGGAGTTGGAAGCCGAGATTTTTTAGGGTGAATCTTTGCTAAATTTTACCAACTTTGGAAGCAAAGGATTTTGGTTTTAGGCTATAAAAGGGCACCGAGAGCCTCTTGGAAAAGTTATCAAGCCGACGAGATCACGAAGTCCAAGACGGCTCATGCATCCAGGCTGATCATCAACTGTTCGTCTACCTCCTTGGAAGAGATCGAGAAGCAAACTAGTCTTTGTAATCATTTTCTAAGGAATCAAAGTGTAATGAATATTGTTGATTAATAAAGGTAGCTCTTTTTCTTATTCTATTTCTTCGTAGTTTAATTATGCATTTTCTCTCCATCTCTTTTTCTCCCAACATGCGCGAGTAATTCTCCGCTTGTTAGGGTTCGTAGGATTAGGGTAGGCTAATGGATGATGAACATCCCTAAACCCTCTTTATGTCTTATAAAGTTTATGAACTTTATCCAAAGAATCATTAACATCCTAATCGGGCGCGCTAACAATTCTTTGTTAGTTCCGACCGCGATTAGAGATTAGATTAATGATTGTTTTGGTAAAGGCTAGATATGAATGGAGTTCCGTGTCGAGATAAGGGTTAAGAGTGGGATTCCTTTTCCCTCCAGAAACCCTAATCTACACGCATCACCGTCGTTCTAGTTTTAAATCTATTAAAGGATAAAAAGGGTAACTTTTAATTAATCATCCATAACTACTAAATCCTAACGAACCCTACAAACCCCTTCTTATATTAACTACATCCATAAATAATCTAGATCTATATTTTGCATTAGTGCTTAACATAGATCTATAAACCATTCTACAATATTCTTTATTCCCCCACTCTCTCTCAACACATCTAAAGTAAGAATAAAAGATTCAACGTTTTCCAGAGGACGACCCGTACTCATCTCGGTCTAGCTACACGCGACACCGTTCTGATTGCGGTTTAACTACAAATACACAATTTCACATCAATCAGCGATACACCACATACTACGCTTACGGTCACAGAAAAGAAAGTGTTAAAACTACAACAGTTGGAATCCGCAACCTCTTTAGACATCGCATGCCTAACCAAATGAATTCCTTAGACATCTTATGCCTAACAATTATAAACCCCGCATTTTAGTCTCATTATCGAAAACTCTTTTCAATATCAAGTCGGGCAATTCAACAAGATTCCCGACATCCTGATCGAATGCTCGTCGCAAACTTTAGTAGACGGCCGCACCCCCAAATGCCATCGACGAAGTGCACTAAGGCGGAACACCGCTGCCGCGAGCACTCGAACGGATGCTTTTGGCGATGGGGTTCTCCTACAGTCACTTGGTCGGGGCTATGGGGCGTGGCTGTCTATTAAGTTTACCCGGCGAGTATCCGCGTACGCTACGTGATTGTGACGGACTTTTGATCACATCAAAATCCCGTGGCAACCGATCATTTGAGACTGAACTGCTAGATTTATAATATTCAAATTAGTTATCTCATAACTACATGTGTATTCCAAGTATTGTATCACATTTCAGATAAATAGACAATGTTAAACTTTCCGATCGAATAAACAAACACCCAAGATTTCCCAAATAGTTCTCAACACTTGAAATTAGTTTAAAAACATCCATCACATGCCACAATACCAATGGTCCAGCCGTAGAAGGGTTAAGTCAACGCCTCACATGTGGCATGCCATACTCCCACAAACCCTAAGGTTTAGAGGCAGTTCAAGACGGTCACATAATCGAGTTAAGGTTAGTTGTCTTCTAGAGGGTCCACCGCGTTACTTGCAAGACTTAGAACGTTCTTAAACAACGGAAAAATCCAACACTAGGAAATTTTCCGGCAGAGGAAAAAGTGAGTTATTGATATCCGTTCGAACTTTTTAACACGTCCTAAAAATTACCCAGACAAACTAAACGAAGTTAAATTATCCGATCGAATCAACAAGTCCACAATACACCCTAGAAAACTCAACACTTGAGTATAATTAAAAATTCCCAGAAAAATCAGGAAGTACCAACGGTCATTACTGTGCAGAAACTAACCCTCAATCTACAGTAACGGCCGCGAAACCGCCGCTAATGCCTTGGTTTGGCCGCGGTTCCGCGGCTCAATAGTTGAGTTAGGGTGTCGTTTTTCACAGTAATTCCTAAAATACCCTGCTGATTTTTTTGAGCATTTTTAATTCAGAAAAAATCACATTTTTAGAAAATGTCCAGAGATGGGTATATATCGGGGTTTCCGGGTTCGATTGGACCTTAAACTTCGCCTAAACCTCAAGCTTGGCTCTGATAACACTGTAGGGTTGTTAGGCACACGCACAAGGGTTTACGAGGTATCAACCATGCCCGATTAAAAATTAGCCGTGCCGAACAACCCAAAGCCGGATCTTTAAAACTAGAGTATAGGCGAAAACAAGCATGTTAAACACTATAACACTAAGTGAGAGGGATTACAACCTTTATAGATCTGGTCCTTCACTTCTTAAGCTCCGTGTTGAAGTCCCTTCGCTGCGATCATTGTGTTCCGAACTCTCGAGAGGCTCCGCGAAGAGAAAGGTGCAAGCTTGCTTCCGATCTTCGATAACAAAGATGATCTACCTTGAAATTTCGTTAACACAAGCTCTCACTCTCTAAAAGAAGTGAACACCTGTAACGTTTTGAAAATCGTTTCGGTGAAATTTCGAAAAAATCGGTAAAATAAGGGGGTTTTCTGTAAAAAGTCAAAATGCAAATATCTTATTATAAAAATTAAATATACATATTCTATCTATGAATTTGCTAGTATTTGGTATTTATTGAGCGACTGGTGAAATTTCAAATTTTCTGAAAAAAAAATTTATTTTAATATTATTTTAAGCAGTTACTAATACATTTAATTAGGGAAAATTACAAATTTCAATGAGTTGAAACAAATTTTGTGCATCATAAAACATTAAATAAAATTTTATCATGTGGTTTTTGAAACGAAATCGTTTGCCAAAACGGTTTAGAAAATATCGAAGAAAAAGGCTTATTTTGTGAAAATAAAGGGGTTTTGGTACATATTGTATTGGTGTTTGGTGTTCATTGCTTCACACACACACACCCTCTCTCCTCCCCACCATGTGTCCGGCCCTATTTTTGACAGCCCACTCTCTCTTTCTCTCTCCAATCAACTCATTTTTCACCACTTTTAAAATGGAATAAAAAAAAAGAAAGAATGAACATGAAACTTTAATTAAAGAAGTATGAGTTTTGTTTGACTTTTGCTACAAACCTCATTCTCACTCTCTCTCCTCACTCATTCCTCCCCATTTCTGGCCGAGAGCTTCCATGAGCAGCCCCCCCCCCCCCAATTTCCCACTTCATTTCCACACAAAATTCCTTACAAATTCCATAAAAAATCAAATTAAAACCTCACAAATCCCAAATCTACCATTTACCCATTATTCTTCAACCGATCTAGCATGGATCTAGGAGCTTGGAAGCTACATTTGGAGGCTATGTTAGCATGCTAGATCTCAATCATGTTGAGGTATAAATCCTAAACCATAATGTAATTTTCGATTAATTACTTCAATGTAGTCTAATTAGGTGTTAAATTGTGGGTTTAATTGAATGTTTGGAAATTCAAGTGGGGATTTTGAATTGAAGCTAGGGTTTGAATTAAATTTGGTTCTTTATCATTAGCTTATGATTGTAATGAGGGGATTAACATGTAATTGAATGCAAAATCTAATTTGGTTACTAGTTGCTAATTTGTTAGTTTAAAAATGGTGATAATTATGCTAAATTGCTAACTAGGTTTTGGAAATTAAATAAAAATGTGGGATTAAAATATAGTTAGGATTTTTAGCACATCATTAAGGTTTCCATGAGTGGTTTAACCATTTAAAATATGCAAAACCAAGTTTAATTGTAAAATTGTGAATTTTACATTAAAAAGTGTTAAAATTGATACTTTTGCAAACTAGGATTTTGGAAATTATGCAAATTTATGTGATTAAATTATGGAAATGGTTTTTATGACTTATTTAAGTTATTTAATAAGTATTATGGCCGCTAGAATTGTTTAAACATCGAGTTTTGTACTAAAACGGGTAATTTTGCTTGCTAGTTTTTCGGAAAAACGGCTTTTAAAGCGAATTTGGGGTTTTTGTGAGTTTTAACCTATTTTATATTAAAATTAGTGTTCGTGAATGTGCAAATGAGTGTGATTGGATTTTTCTCGATGGTTTGACGTTTGTACATCGACATCGAGGTTTGGTTTGACTATTCTTGCATGCGTAGGCGATAGGTTTGGACCTATGCGTGATAGGCGTGCCGATTTGATTTTCGTATGCCGTTTCGATTTCGAATTTAGTTTTAATGCGATACGGTACGTTATGATATGTAGGTACCCCATGCGGACTTCGAGACGACAAGCAAGCGCGTGGCGACGTCGGCACCGGCGAGCGAGGACCAGGTGAGTAGATTTATATCTACGGGGAGAAGTCGGGTGGATGGCGTATAGCACCCCCGCAGTCCGTGGTGATGTATACGGATGCGTATACACACCAACAATTTATGATATGTTGTTAGGATTTATTATTGATGATTTTAGATGGATATTGGTGTTGGATTGGCGCATGATTACGAAACCTTAGGTAGTGGTTGCACCACACATACACACACACTCATATTTGCATACATTCTTCTTTCATATGTGCGTAAATGGGATTATATATTGATGTGTATATTTACACATGGGTATGGGACTATGTGTTTATATACTGGATTTGAGGATAGTAATTGGGATTTGAGATGAGTCGATGATATTGGGCTTGAGGCCAGAAGATCCGTGATGTGTTTTGGTTCGTATTGAGATATGATATGATGTTTTAGCGGGTCTTTTGACGTAGTGATTCTTACATGCATGCATACATAGATGGTATCAATATTGTACTAGACGTAGATCAGTACCCCGATCATGATATTTGATAAAGAGGATATCAGATGAATAGTATGATGAATGTGATATTGACCCGTACCCAGATTTGGGATGCCGTACGACGGATTTACGTACGAGTTATATTTTGATGATTGATCCGCACTCTTGACTTGGGATGTCTGATTATAGATATGGTATCGGATATGATATTATTGAGGCGGGATCACCGACTATACATATACAGGTAGGTATATGTATCGACTCAGATGATAGGCGGTTTCCTTACCTGTAGTTCAGCTTGTTGTTCAGCCGTATAGTTTAGTGTAGTTGTTAGATTAGATTAGACTCCTACCTATTTCAAAAACTAACGAATCGTGGGTATTTTAAAAGACAGCCCAAAGGATCCTACGGATATTTCAAAAGACTTATCTTTTCATAAAAACACCGTAGCCCCTATTTTCAAAACCCCCATGATTTGTGTTATTTCAAAAGGCACCATTTGTAGGACTTATATTAGATTATTACAGATTAGTTATCGTTATGTCTAGTATTCAGCTCCCGCACATTATTGCTGTTCGCTCTGCCTCGCATACTTATTTTGCTGCATATTCCATTATTGATAGCATGCTGTTAGGACACCAGCACCATTACCGATGATGCGTATGTACCACGTACACTTACTTGCCGGCTCACACACATCTTCATCGGTAATTGCCGTGCCACGTACACTTTAGAAATACTATTGCATTGACATAGGTTGTTAGCTAATAATTTAGACATGATATTAGTATACTCGCCTTATATGCTAGATTAGACATTGTAGATATTACTTGTTACTTCATGCATGTTAATATTCATTGTTATGCCACATTCATGGATTTTTATGCCGATATGCACTGTTTACATGCTATTGAGGATTGGATTCGGATTTCCATGAGATTTTCTGGATTTGGGGGAAAACCGCAAAACTTATATAAACTTCCTTCTCTCTTTAAAATAAAAAGTGCGGTTTTCCCATGATGTATGAGTCGTCCACCATGAGTTTGCTGATGGATTTCGAGACCCGATTTGAGGAGGCGGATGAACCGTTTCGGGTACATGGTGGACCCGGTAAGGTACCCCGGGGCAAGAAGCGCGTGATGATGACGATGTGAGCCTGGCAGGGGAGCACTACTTACCGGTGATTTTACCCGACGCGTCGGATATCCGGAGGATACCGTCGTGGTCTTGAGATGGATGGTAGGGGCCGGTCTGGACTGACGGCGCCCTAGATATTGGGATTGAGACATTGAGATTTCGAGATTTTGTGGTACAGAGACTATGATACAGAGATATCGAGATATTGGGATTACGTTTTGTGCCGATGCTAGGTACTGTTTTATGCTGATTTCATTATGATACCTCATTTTAAAAATACAAAGGAAATCTCACTAAATTATGAAAACAGTTCTTTATTTACATGTATTCTGTTTCATGCATTCATACCTCATTCATATGACATATTGTTACCCTTGGGCACTGACACGGGCACATGAGATTATACTCGGGTTAGATATTTACCCTAGTCATTGTTATAGACTGCTGGTTTTATTTGAGAATTATATATATTGATCGTATGACCTAGGATTGCGTCATGCATGCGATTTCTTTTCGTAGATGTTTTTCTATTCACGAGTTGGCAACTCACCCCCGTTGTGCCCCAGTTTCTTGCAGATTTGCCGTACAGGTTTCCTTACGGCTTTGCGGGCACAGTTTCGTTCGGGTGACTTTCTAGTAGGTGGGTTTTTTTGGTATCGTACCCATCATATTACCTTGTATATTATTATTCAGTTGTATCTAGAAGTTCCATCAACCAAACATGTAATTATTTTGATATAGAGACCAGTGATGTCGTTCCTTCGACCTTAGAGTCGCGCGTTGTATTTCTGTGGTTTTCTTATGGTTTTGAGTTCCCTTTTGAATTTTGATCATCGCCGTTGGTGTTGTATATTATATTGCTTGTGTGGTTGTGACCGTCGATTGACGAAGAGCTAGCTCCCGCTTGGGAATGCCTTTTTATTGATTTCGTATGCTATTCATGTTGTATCCCGTTTGGGGGCCAGTATTTACAAAGGAGACTCTACCGAAATTTTTAGAAAATACTTGATGTTTTTTTTTGAAACCCGCATAATTCGGCTTATGCTATTAAAGCTACTTATTTAAATTGGTTTTCCTACACTCTACTACTTTTCTTGGTTTGGATTTCTGGGCTTTCGGCTTACTTAGAATACGTACGCCTTGAGACGTTCGTAGTTTAAGTGCCGGTCATTTTCCGTACTTTCGGGACGTGACAACACCCTCATCTAAATGGCAAGGATAGATGAGGATGATGATGTAGGATTTTTGCTCTCTTTTGTTTTCATATTCTCACATATAAACATCACTTATGAAAAAGCTAGTGAAGCTTTTCATCAAGGAGGAAGAAGCAAGAAGAAAAGCTCATCATCCTTTTGTGATGAATAATGCAAAGATAATAATGATGAATAATGCAACCATGGTTGCTAAACCTTTGTAGAAAATTAAAGGGCTAGGGTTTAGGTTGGGTTAAAGCATGAGTCATTTGAAAATATCTTGCATAAAACAACAAGAAATCTTCTAGAATCATCAAGAAGGAACTAACCCAAAACAAACCCTAACCTTGTTTAATCTCCACTAAACATGTTGCATTAGTTATCATATCATGTTACAATATTATATATCACATATATAATATTTATTGTAACAATATAAAATAATACAATTAACATATATCGCATATATATCAATGTATTACCCGAGCGAGAAAAAGAATCTTTTAGTGAGCTAATATTAGTTAATATTATATATCATATATATTATTAAACATTAAATTATCGAATCAACACTTGATCCGACAATCCGGCTATATCGCATATAACCGACTAATACGATGACCCAGCTATATCACATATACCCGGCCGATATCTCATATCGCGAGAATCCAATACGGTATCACATACCGCATTATCCTCGGTCCCGCACATATCACATATGTGCTCCTACTCCGTTTTGCCTGAGCCAAGAAACCTCTGTATAGAACTCTAAAGAATCGTCAATACGCCGGCAGTAGGTGATGATCATATCAAACACCCACAAGCTGCAAGCGGTCAGCTAAACGTAACAGCCACCCAGGTATTGAGCGCTCAGAAGATCAACAAGCAAGCCTGTACATTCTCTTGTGAATCCAATCAGTAACACTCCCGTACAGTCCGGTCTCGTCGTCTAATATGTCGCATATCTCACCTAGGGGTGGTAAACGTCAGACCCCGGTAGCTCGATAAGTCGTGTCGATATGAGCTCTATAACAGTTCGAGAAACTACTGATAACACTTACCAGTAAATCTCAGCAACCCTGGCCAGGGATTTCCGGTTATAGCCAATCGAACACAGCACAACATCAACTCCCTATACCGGGAGAGACGAATCCCTTTCCATCGCTCATTGCCTCCATGTGATTCGGGATTGTACCCAAAAGCCACCTTTTTGCATGCCCTCTTGGACATGGTATGATGGAAATCAAAGCACAGTGGGAATCACACAAGACTCTATGACGATCTCGGGTCAACAGACTACTCTGTACTAGTGTCACCGGAGAACTGCTATCTGACGTGAGGTATAATACCATCTGGGAGTTCTCGGCGAGTCCGTCCAGTGTACCCAGTCTCCACTGAGCACCCGTACACCATCCTTGATGTCAAACACCGATGGATATGGGATCATCCATCGCCCATCATATGGGTCAAGATGCGTATACGCTAGTCTACTCTGGTGCATCGATGCCCTGTCTCGATACACCCTCGACTAGGAACAGTTATAGGATGTACTCGTCGACTACCGTGGCCCCACTAGTATGATCTCATCATAGTCCCAGTAGTCGAGTACATATCCTAAGGGCTTTATCAACATGTAATATAGAGACAATCAGAGTACATGTTAAGATAAAGTACAACCAGATAGCATACTATCATGTCGAGCAAGAAAGTCCTCCCTATATATGTCCAAGCATCCATTACAATATACATCGTATGTACAGTAATGGCCAATAGGGAATACATACAACTAACATCCAGCACCTCAGTCGACGAGGCAAGGGCCGAGATCCCTTCACCGGGAGTGACCCCTTGGACAGAAGTTTGCGTCAGGGCAATAACTTCACTATAGCCGATTGCCTTTTGCTTTGCATCGTGGTATTCAGTTGGAATATCCTGCACCTCATTCTACGGGGAAAGAGCCGAGATCCCTTCACCAGGAGTGACCTCTTTAGCAAGGGTTTTCGCCACAATATTTTTATAAAAAGCTATCTGGTTCCTTCAACGATATCAAGTTCATTACGTTAAAGGTTTTTCACCAAAAACCATTCGTAGCCCTCCGTCATTTCAGACGGGTAGCACTTAGTATTCATGCTATGTTTGTTGGCCAAAGTCAAGGCATAGTGTATGGTAGCTATTTGTTACTTTTCTGTTGCATAGATAGATGCGTTGGTTTGGGACAGTCGTACTTCCTTGTTGGCCAAAGTCAAGGGTAGGTACGGGTGGGTTCAAATTAACCTGGATAATGACGGGTAGAACTTGGCATGTGAATTATGATTTGTTGGCCAAAGTCAAGGTCATAAGAGCATGGGGTAAAAATCACATCGGGAGTTTTTAAAGAAACTGAAACTTGCTAGATATGCGCATACCTTCTTGTCACGTCCCGAAAGTACGGAACATGACCGGCACTTAAACTACGAGACGTCTTGAGACGTACGTAATCTAAGTAAGCCGAAAACCCAGAAATCCAAACCAAGAAAAGTAGTGGAGTGAAGGAAAACCAAATTAAAACAAGTAGTTTTAATAGCATAAGCCGAATTATGCGGTTTTTAAAAACATCAAGTATTTTCTGAAAATTTCGGCAGAGTCTCCTTTGTAAATACTGCCCCCCCAAACGGGATACAATATGAATAGTATACGAAATCAAAAAAAGGGCATCCCCAAGCGGGAGCTAGCACTTCGTCAATCGACGGTCACAACCACACAAGCAATATAATATACAACGCCAAGGGCGAGGATCAAAACTCAAAAGGAACTCAAAACAACAAGAAACCCATAAAAATACAACGCGCGACTCTAAGGTCGAAAGAATAACATCACTGGTCTCTATCTCAAAAATAATACATGTTTGGTTGATGGAACTTCTAGATACAACGGAATAATGATATACAAGATATAAAATGGGGGTACGATACAAGTAAACCCACCTACTAGCAAATCACCCGAAGGAAACTATGCCCGCAAAGCCGTAAAGAAACCTGTACGGCAAACCTGCAAGAAACTGGGGCACAACGGGGGTGAGTTGCCAACTCGTGAATAGAAAAACATCTACGAAAAGAAATCGCATAAATAACGCAATCCTAGGTCAATGATCATAACATATCCTCAAATATATGTATAACATGCAGCCTATAACAATGGCTAGGGTGATATCTAACCCGAGTGTAATCTCATATGCCCGTGTCAGTGCCCCAGGTAGCAATATATCATATGAATGAGGTATGAATGCATGAAAACAGAATACATGTAAATGAAGAACTGTTTTCATAATTTAGTGAGATTTCCTTTGTATTTTTAAAATGAGGTATCATAATGAAATCAGCATAAAACAGTGCCTAGCATCGGCACAAAACGTAATCCCAATATCTCGATATCTCTGTATCATAGTCTCTGTACTTCAATATCTCGAAATCTCAATGTCTCAATCACAATATCTAGGGCGCCGTCAGTCCAGACCGGCCCCTACCATCCATCTCAAGACCACGACGGTATCCTCCGAATATCCGACGCGTCGGGTAAAATCACCGGTACGTAGTGCTCCCCTGCCAGGCTCACATCGTCGTCATCACGCGCTTCTTGCCCCAGGGTACCTTACCGGGTCCACCATGTACCCGAAACGGTTCATCCGTCTCTTCGAATTGGGTCTCAAAATCCATCAGCAAACTCATGGTGGATGACTCATACATCATGGGAAAAACCGTACTTTTTATTTAAAAAGAGAGGAATCAGTTTGTATAAGTTTTGCGGTTTTTCCCCCAAATCCAGAAAATCTCATGGAAATCCGAATCCAAATCATCAATAGCATGTAAAACCATGAATATAGGCATAACAATGAATAACAGTATGCATGAAGTGACAAGTATTAACTACAATGTTAAGCTGGCATATAAGGCAGGTATACTAATATCATGTCAAATTACTAACTAACAAGCTAAGTAAAGCAATAGTATTTTCTAAGGTGTACGTGACAAGGCAATTACCGATGAAGATGTGTGTGAGCCGGCAAGTAAGTGTACGTGGTACATACGCATCATCGATAATGGTGCTGGTGTCCTAACAATATGATATCAACATTGCAATAAGAAATTATAACATAAGTATGCGATGCGAAGCGAACCACAATAATAAGCGGGAGCTGAATACAAGACGCAACTGTAACTAACCTGCATTAATCGAATATAAGTCCTACAAATGGTGCCTTTTGAAATAACACGAATCATGGGGTTTTGAAAATAGGGGCTACGGTGTTTTTATGAAAAGATACGTCTTTTGAAATATCCGTAGGATCCCTTGGGCTGTCTTTTAAAATACCCACGATTCGTTAGTTTTTGAAATAGGTAAGAATCGAATCTAATCTAACAACTAAACTAAACTAAAGGGCTAAGCTAACAAGCTGGACTACAGGTAAGGAAACCGCCGAACATCTGAGTCGATCCATATGCATACCTGTATATATATTAGTCGGTGATCCCGCCTCAATAATATCATATCCGATACCATATCTATAATCAGACATCCCAAGTCAAGAGTGCGGATCAATCATCAAAATATAGCTCTTACGTAAATCCATCGTACGGCATCCCCAATTCTGGGTACGGGTTAATATCATATTCATCACACTATTCATCTGGTATCCTCTTTATCCAAGATCATAGTCCATGGTACTGACCTATGTCTAGTACAATACTAATATCATCAATATAATCATGATCTGACTATTGATCGACAGTCTCGTACAAACCGATATCACAACCACAAAACAAATCTCATCGACTCAGCTCAATTCCAAGTATCGTCCTCATATCCGTATGTGAACACATAGTCCCATACCCATGTGAACACATAACTATAAAGAGTCCCATGAGCATATATAAATAGGAATGTATGAAAGTATGTATGTGTGTATGTATGTGTGTATGTGTAGTGCAACACTATCCTAGGGTTCGCAACACTAAAGTAATCCAACACACCAATATCCATCCTAAAATCGTTATTAATCCCAAATAACATATAATTGTTGGTGTGTATACGCATCCGTATACACCACCACGGACTGCGGGGGTGCTATACGCCATCCACCCGACTTCTCCCCGTAGATATAAATCTACTCACCTGGTCCTCGCTCGCCGGTGCCGACGTCGCCATGCGCTTGCTTGCCGTCTCGAAGTCCACATGGGGGTACCTACATATCATAACGCACCGCATCGCATTAAAATCCGACTCATGACCAAAACGACACACGAATCCCACATAGGTCAAAACCTATGGTTGCTTCCACAAATCAACCCAAAAACCCTCGACATCGGCGTACAAACGCCAGACCATCGAGAAAAACCCAAATACACTCATTTGCACATTCACAAACACTAATTTTAATATAAAATAGGTTAAAACTCACAAAACCCCCAAATTCACTTTAAAAGCTGTTTTTCCGAAAAACCAGCAAGCAAAATTACCCGTTTTAGTACAAAACTCGACGTTTAAACAATTCTAGCGGCCTTAATATTTATTAAATAACTTAAATAAGTCATATAACCCATAACCACAATTTAATCTCATCAAACTATATACGTTCAAAAAAACTAGTTTGCAATTTTACCCAAATTTCAACCATTTTAGCAAAAATGCATAAACAACAATTTAGTTTGGATTTGCATGATCTAAAATATTAAAATACAATTTAAAATGTTAATAATACCATGGATACCCTAATTAGATTTTTATCCCAATTGATTAATTAAATTCCCAAAACCTAGTTAACCAAATTAACACAATTAGCAAAATTTTAGACTAACAAATAGCAACTAGTAACCAATTTGGGTTTTGCATTGAATTGACATGCTAATCTACCCATTAAAACCATGATCAAACACTACAAACCCTAACTTGATCACAAACCACTCTCTTGAATTTTTCAAAATGAGCAATTCCAATCCAAACTATACATGAAAACTAAATTAACACTAATTTGAGCCCACTAAGCAAAGTAACCTCTTAAATTTGGTTTGTATAATAACTAGATAACAAAATAACTTAATTAACCTAATAATGGTTTTCCAAACCCTAATTCAACTCAAGCCATAAACTTTAAAAAAACTAGTATGCAAATAGCACTAAAATTAACACTAAAACAACTCAATTAAAGAAATCTAACAATAAGAATTTAAATGGGTAGAAATTATACCTTAAAAATCTAGAGATCTAGCAAGAAGAATTTGCCTCCAATGATGGCTTCATAACACCATGATTCAAGTTATAAAAGCTAAGGAGAATGGGATGAAGAATGGAAACTAATTTGTGAGATTTAGATTGGATTTTGGAGCAATTTTTTGATTAAAATTGAAGGAAATGAAAAGAGGAAAGTGAAGGGGGGAGGGGCTGCAGATTTTCGGCCAGGGGGTGATAGGGGGGATGGTGTGGGTGTTGTGCAAAATTTTCCAAGTCAACACCCCTCAAATCAAGGTACACTAAGCCTCCAAAACAATACATCTTAACATATACCTTTAAACTCTATTTCACACATACAAATGAGATGGAGAAAATTTTTGAGGGGAGGAAGTGGGCTGTTGATGGTGGGCTCGGCCATGGAGGGGTGAGGGTGTGTGTGAGTGATTACAAAAAGAATTACATGCAAAAAGACCCCCCACAATATCATATTTGCAAGTTTTAGTTCAAATAATTAAAATTTTAATTTTCCATCGATTATAACTAAATAGAACTTAAAATAAAATACTAAAAATTTATATTACAAACTAGATTTTAGTTGTCATGGTTCTATAGATTAAAATTAGCCCAAAGAAATTTGTATTTATCGCTAATTTAATGTATTTTTACCGGCTTAAAATAATATTAAAAAAAATTGAAAAATTAGGGAAAAATTTTAAATGACCAGAATTTTATAAGTAACTCATTAGCTACTAAAAACTAGCAATTACCTATCCAAATTAGGTATAATTAGGCCTAAACTGTAAAATAACAAAAAGACGATTTACGGAAAAATACCAAATTTTCACCGATTTTCGGGAAAACACCAAAACGACTTTTCAAGGCATTACAATCTTCCCCCCTTAAAGAAATTCGGTCTCCGAATTTAAATTAAAACTCTCCCCAAATACTAAAACATCTAAGCAAAACCATCCAGTCGTCGGGGCTCCGAAATCATAAGTACATAAAACAAATCGTAGCGCAGCGCATGCGCATGAAAAATGAGCATATAACTCAAAATCAAAACTCCGTCAAGTATCCTGCAATCATCGGAGTCAAGGTGAAGACACGAATGCCAAATCCAAAGCAAAACCGATATGTTATAATTCGGAACTATACATGTAAATATCTGAAGGAAATGCGTGCAAAACACACTCAGGTACTGTCCTCTGACTAGTCCTGCTCAGTACGAAACAAATTGCAATATCATGAAAATATACTGCTCCATAGGAATCAATCCCAAAAGTGCATATGAAAACCCTGTGCGTCCGGTGCACACGGAAATCAAAATCTATGAATGTGCCATACCTATGCATAGAAACAACATCAATGTGCAACAGGTGTGCACACAACATCGGTCATAGGCAACGTGTGTGCCTGACAGCAAAATCAGGTGCATCTGACATGCACAAAAAATATCGATTTAGTGCATCTGGTGTGCACCAAAATCACATCTCATAACATGCACCCGACATGCGCTAAAAATCCAAATCCGGTGCATTCATCATGCACGAAATCATGAAATCCAATATCAAGCGTCGAGCACGCGCAAAATCCAATTAGGTGCATAAAATGCACAAAACAATTATCGAGCATCACCCTCGAAATCGAAGTCCAGTGCATCCAAGTGCATAAAATACGAATCACTGCACTGCAGCATACGTGAACTATACCGAGTGCAAAAACCATATTATGTGCGTGCATACGCACGGAATCAACTCAACCGTATGAAACCCATAAAATCATAAACATGAGAAACTAAGGCACGAAAGCGATATCAAGTGCAACACTGTGCAAAGATCGTAAATCCTCAATCATCAAAATCAAATCATGCGAATAAATCACCCAAAACATCGAAATCAATAATGGCGGAATAGTCCCGCTCAAGTACACCCTCTAAGAATCTCTGGCCAACTGTCGTGATCACTCATAACGTATCTCATCGGCGATCCTGAACTCTGGCCTGCTGGTGTGCGTAACATGACCACTCCTGGGTCCAAGTCTTCTCCGTGGATTACCAATCTCACGATCCATCGGCTCATCGGCCCTGTCAAGGCAGCATATCACCGGCGTCGGCCTATGGCTCTCTGAATGCACGCGACACATCTGATCTTGGGTGCAAATATCATTGCATCAGTGGCCTGGAAGGATTCCTGCTCAAGGTCTCATCCAAGTCTCGTCTCTGCCTAACTGTCCGGAAGTCATCGCCCTTTACTACATCTGCTTCTTGCTCCGGAACGGCTGCATACTCATCACGACTGCTTCTGGAAGGTATATCCAAGTACAATGCCTCGGCATGTGCATCGCATCTCTGATGTCGGCAGAGTGGAACGTCATCATATCCAGATCTTGTACGAACCTCTTACTCCACTTTTCTCTAATGTCGACTGCTTCGGACTCGTCTCATCGCGGCTGCATGGACTGAGCTCCAACGGCTATCCTCGTACCTGGAGTCCTCCAAGAATGCATCTCACCACTTAGCATCCGAATTAAGTCGAGCCATCCGATCGATTCGTCGAAACCTCATAGTCCCCCAAGAGCTCAACATCTTGGGTACAGTATAATAGTATCGAGTACATACCACATCATCGATGGTCCAGCCATAGAAGGGCAAACCCAAGCCTCACTAATGGCGCCGCAGAACTGCCGCAAACCTGAAGGTTGAAAGGCTTTCACACGGTCATTAAGTCGAGTTAGGGTTTCATTCTTCTAGAGGGACCATAGAATTACCTGCCTGTCCTTCCGATTACTTTAAACTTGGAATAGTAGGTTTCTGACATTCGATCGTCTCTGTTGACTCTCAATGTCTCCGCGTGAAGTCGTCTCTAGCTGGAATCAATCTATCTGATGACCTCGCATCGGGGTAGGCGAACGATCCACATGTCCTAGTCATTCATCCTCGATGACTAGCGACCTTCTATCATCTCTTAGTACAACTCGTTCTGCACTAACTCCAGCATCTGGGGCAATATCTAATCGTTCGCAGCAATAACTGGCTCGCTCGTCTGCACGCTGAACAGTGCCTCGACCATCATGAATAAGCAACACACCAACGGTCATCAAAATCTGGCTGGCCTCTATCATTGGCTCAATCCTCTAGTGCTGATCGGTATGTCCAAGCAATCTCATACAGCGATCCATCCAACGCTCGTGGCGCGAAATCACAATCAAAAGACACATCTCAACAATCGTGTGTGGCCGGAATTATGTTCTGGTCAGTCCTCGTTCGTAACGAGCTCGTGCTGACCGCAACTCTGGCCGTAGCTCTCCCTGCCCATAATCGTGGCAGCAAAACCATAACTGGTACTGATGAGGCTAGATCGGAATGAATATAATACTGAGCAAAGAAATGTACATCCTAAGGCTCCTTAAGTGGAGTGGCGTGTCATAAGTATGCCGCGGAACATACCCACGGTACGTCACTCTACTTTAGTCACCTATTCCATCAACCAAGGGTCATCCTACGCTCCGAAGGTAAAACCTAACGCTCTGATACCAACTTTGTCACGTCCTGAAAGTACGGAACATGACCGGCACTTAAACTACGAGACGTCTTGAGACGTACGTAATCTAAGTAAGCCGAAAACCCAGAAATCCAAACCCAGAAAAGTAGTGGAGTGAAGGAAAACCAAATTAAAACTAGTAGTTTTAATAGCATAAGCCGAATTATGCGGTTTTTAAAAACATCAAGTATTTTCTGAAAATTTCGGCAGAGTCTCCTTTGTAAATACTGCCCCCCCAAACGGGATACAATATGAATAGTATACGAAATCAAAAAAAAAGGGCATCCCCAAGCGGGAGCTAGCTCTTCATCAATCGACGGTCACAACCACACAAGCAATATAATATACAACGCCAAGGGCGAGGATCAAAACTCAAAAGGAACTCAAAACAACAAGAAACCCATAGAAATACAACGCGCGACTCTAAGCTCGAAAGAATAACATCACTGGTCTCTATCTCAAAAATAATACATGTTTGGTTGATGGAACTTCTAGATACAATGGAATAATGATATACAAGATATAAAATGGGGGTACGATACAAGTAAACCCACCTACTAGCAAATCACCCGAAGGAAACTATACCCGCAAAGCCGTAAAGAAACCTGTACGGCAAACCTGCAAGAAACTGGGGCACAACGGGGGTGAGTTGCCAACTCGTGAATAGAAAAACATCTACGAAAAGAAATCGCATAAATAACGCAATCCTAGGTCAATGATCATAATATATCCTCAAATATATGTATAACATGCAGCCTATAATAATGGCTAGGGTGATATCTAACCCGAGTGTAATGTCATATGCCCGTGTCAGTGCCTCAGGTAGCAATATATCATATGAATGAGGTATGAATGCATGAAAACAGAATACATGTAAATGAAGAACTGTTTTCATAATTTAGTGAGATTTCCTTTGTATTTTTAAAATGAGGTATCATAATGAAATCAGCATAAAACAGTGCCTAGCATCGGCACAAAACGTAATCCCAATATCTCGATATCTCTGTATCACAGTCTCTGTACCTCAATATCTCAAAATCTCAATGTCTCAATCACAATATCTAGGGCGCCGTCAGTCCAGACCGGCCCCTACCATCCATCTCAAGACCACGACGGTATCCTCCGGATATCCGACGCGTCGGGTAAAATCACCGGTAGGTAGTGCTCCTCTGCCAGGCTCACATCGTCATCATCACATGCTTCTTGCCCCGGGGTACCTTACCGGGTCCACCATGTACCCGAAATGGTTCATCCGTCTCCTCGAATCGGGTCTCGAAATCCATCAGCAAACTCATGGTGGACGACTCATACATCATGGGAAAAACCGCACTTTTTTATTTAAAAAGAGAGAAATCAGTTTATATAAGTTTTACGGTTTTCCCCCCAAATCCAGAAAATCTCATGGAAATCCGAATCCAAATCATCAATAGCATGTAAAACCATGAATATAGGCATAACAATGAATAACAGTATGCATGAAGTGACAAGTAATAACTACAATGTTAAGCTGGCATATAAGGCAGGTATACTATTATCATGTCAAATTACTAACTAACAAGCTAAGTCAAGCAATAATATTTTCTAAGGTGTACGTGACATGGCAATTACCGATGAAGATGTGTGTGAGCCGGCAAGTAAGTGTACGTGGTACATACGCATCATCGGTAATGGTGCTGGTGTCCTAACAATATGATATCAACATTGCAATAAGAAATTATAACATAAGTATGCGATGCGAAGTGAACCACAATAATAAGCGGGAGCTGAATACAAGACGCAACTGTAACTAACCTGCATTAATCGAATATAAGTCCTACAAATGGTTCCTTTTGAAATAACACGAATCATGGGGTTTTGAAAATAGGGGATACGGTGTTTTTATGAAAAGATACGTCTTTTGAAATATCCGTAGGATCCCTTGGGCTGTCTTTTAAAATACCCACGATTCGTTAGTTTTTGAAATAGGTAAGAATCGAATCTAATCTAACAACTAAACTAAACTAAAGGGCTAAGCTAACAAGCTGAACTACAGGTAAGGAAACCGCCTAACATCTGAGTCGATCCATATACATACCTGTATATATATTAGTCGGTGATCCCGCCTCAATAATATCATATCCGATACCATATCTATAATCAGACATCCTAAGTCAAGAGTGCAGATCAATCATCAAAATATAGCTCGTACGTAAATCCGTCGTACGGCATCCCCAATTCTGGGTACGGGTTAATATCATATTCATCACACCATTCATCTGGTATCCTCTTTATCCAAGATCATAGTCCAGGGTACTGACCTATATCTAGTACAATACTAATATCATCAATATAGTCATGATCTGACTACTGATCGACAGTCTCGTACAAACCGATATCACAACCACAAAACAAATCTCATCGACTCAGCTCAATTCCAAGTATCATCCTCATATCCGTATGTGAACACATAGTCCCATACTCATGTGAACACATAACTATAAAGAGTCCCATGAGCACATATAAATAGGAATGTATGCAAGTATGTATGTGTGTATGTGTAGTGCAACACTACCCTAGGGTTCGCAATACTAAAGTAATCCAACACACCAATATCCATCCTAACATTGTTATTAATCCCAAATAACATATAATTGTTGGTGTGTATACGCATCTGTATACACCACCACGGACTGCGGGGGTGCTATACGCCATCCACCCGACTTCTCCCCGTAGATATAAATCTACTCACCTGGTCCTCGCTCGCCGGTGCCGACGTCGCCATGCGCTTGCTTGCCGTCTCGATGTCCACATGGGGGTGTTCATATCAGATTTTTGCATTTTCATACCGCCCAATTTTTGTCACATTGCATATCGGTAGATACTCTTGAGCCGTGTTTGCTAGTCAATTGCAGGATACAGGTTCTCGGTTCTAAAACGGTGAAATTAATGGAAAATACAAAAAAATCCGGGTTCCTGCCAACCACAGATAAAACACGGTCTCCGCTCTTCATCCGTATGTTGCCAGATACCAGTTTAGGAAGACAAAATGTCAAATCAATGTCATTCTCATGCACAAGGCTCAATGGTAGCACAAAATCCAAGAGATCTACGCGGAGCTCGAGGCAATCATGACAAAATCTTGACAAAAAGTCCACCTTTCCCTCAACAGAAATTCTGGAAAAATCGTGGAGCCAAATTCAGAAAATACATATACCAGAATAAAGGAGACATCAAACCAGGAAATCCCAAAAAAGAAGAAGCCCTAACTCCTCCAATGGGCCGCGGATCCGCGGCCAAAGGGGGGTTTAGGCCGCGGATCCACGGCCGTTCTGGCGCCGCTTGTACAGTGTTTTTGGGGGCATTTTAGTCTTTTCATTTTAGTTCTGGTGGTTGCCCTAGGTTTTCATTTTTTGGCGTATAAATAGCCCAGAACTTTGTGAAGGAAAAGGTCCATTCTTGTATTTTCATTTTTGCCTAGGTTTAGTGTTTTTCTTCTTCCTCTTCTCACCTCTTCTCCATTAAACTTGTAGTGAGCTTTTGAGTGAAGAGTGATGAATAAAGAAGACCATTTTATTATCATGCTTGTCTCCTTATCTTTATGCTTGTTGTAATTTTAATTCGTTAAGTAGTTGTTGTTATTTTCTTGTTGTTTCTTTCTTCTCTCTTTTTCTTTATCATTCATACGACAATGATACTTACGCTTGATCCTCGCCAAGGTGAGGTCGCAAATAGTTAGTCGTATTCTTCTAATCTCCTTCTTTCTATCTTCCTCTTTTGTTTTGTTTTGTTTTTCCTTATCATGAAGTGTGAGTAGTTTTTTACTTGTTAGGGTAGGATAAGGGAAGTTTGAGAGAAGGAAATCTCTCTCACTCTTTCCTTGCCCAACAACTTAAATCGACTCCCGTTAATTGAACCACAATCCGTTCCTTACGGCACCCTATCCTACATGATAGCGGTGATTCCGTAGTGAGACCCGTTGTGGTTGAATTAACTGGAGGTTATGGATAAGAGCCAAGAACGGACGGACAAGCACCAAAAGGAAGGACTTATGCGTTGGAAAGCCTAGCTTATACTCGCAAGTTCCTTCCTAGTCGTGCTAATCCCCGTTGTTGCCGATTACCGTAACACCGATATTAAGAGGGGCAACGAAAGATGTGGAGGCTCCTAACTCAAACTAACCTAATCCTAACCCTAACAAGCTCTCTTTAAATATCAACTCAACACTTAGATAATCCAACAAAATCTGAAAACATGACTTAACTCGTTAAAACACTTTGAAAAAGACTCCCATCTCCCTGCGGACGACCCGTACTCAACCAGCTAGCTACAAGCGAAACCGTCTTGATTGCGGTATTTAAACTAAAACTTGAACACGCACGTATCCTAACAATCAAATGGCGCCGTTGCCGGGGAGACGGTAGTTTATTTCCTTGTGTAATTTCGGGTTAACTTGTAAATTCAACCAAAACAAAAAAAAAACAAAAAAAAAATAATATACTTTGTAAAAGAAACCATCTTGTTATTCTTGATTAGTTTTTGTGCAAGTGTGCAGGAAAATACGAAGTTCAAGGTCGACGCCAAGGACGTCGGATAACACGGAGTTCAAGTACAGTGCCAAAGACGTGGGAAGATAGACCCACATTTCGCGGCTACACCGCGACGGACGAAACGAAGCATACGGTCTACTGTCAAGATCTGGAGCAGGTACAATGAGCAAGTAAAAATTCAGAAGATCCAGACAAGCAGAGGAGACCCATACCAGCAAGCTCAAGAAAAATGGTGCCCCAATTTCCTGTTCCTGCTGCGGATCCGCGGCAATAGAGGGCTTAGGCCGCGGATCCGCGGCCACTTGGTGCCCTTGGGCTGCCAAATTCTCTCTGTAAGTCCCTCTGCCTCTCCCCTCTCCTCTGGATTCCAATAAACTGTGTTTTCTGCAGCCTTCTTTGCGCAAACTCTTCTCCCCCTTCCAATAAACTGTTCTTGTGCAGGATTCTTTGCGCCGCAAATAAAAATTGTTTGCAGTTGATTTGTTACTGCTTTGCATTTCTTTAATACGGACTTAAGGGGCTTGAAACCAATCCAGATTGGGTGGGGATTTCATCACCCTTCCCAGGACCCCAAAAATCACTAAAGCATATGCATTGTCCATTGTAAATTAAAAAATACTAGACTTCAGCCCTAAGGACTTCGCGCTCATTAGGAGAAGATAAACCGTGTTTAGAACCTCGCTTAACCGTATATTGTTTACGGGGTGTCTAGGAAAGTGTTAAAGGCGCAACCGCCGAAAGAGAAAGGGTTATTTAATTAAGGAACTTCGCGAAAGCGTTGGACAACCTCCCCTTATCTCTGCACTTACCCGGCCTCGTGATCAGTGTATTTTTAAGCGTGTTTCTCGACACTGCTTAATTTCGACAATCAAGTTCAGGAGCAGGTCTAGTAGACCTAGGTTACCCTAGATCTAGGTGTGATTGTGCATATCTTGTTTGTGATTGCTTAAGCCGTATTTCCGTACATATTTCTGTAAATCTCTTTCTAAAAACAAACAAACAAAAAAAAAGAAAAAAAAATCAAAAACTTTTATAAAAACCTGCCCTTTTGTCGCCAAATCCATTTTCACCCACCACCCATCGCCTTTCTCCATTGACGTTTTCTTACCCTCACCTTCTTCGCTTTGACTATACTAAACTCGTTTAGTGTATGTCCGCTTGGACTCGGGACACTAGCGCCCGTCTAGTCCGCGTTACGTTAGTCGCGACCGACTACGCGATTGACTCCGAAGTCGATACTCCGTCCACTCCTCTTTCACCCCTTCCTTTGCCGGCCAACTCCGACGTTGACCGGAATTCTGTTCATACATCTTCACCTTCACCTTCACCTTCACCAACCTCTTCTTCCGCGATGTCGTGATTTAATCCGAACATATCTTTGACCACCGCTGGATTGGCTCCACCTCCTACGGAGACCAATCTCCCACCACCTCCGCCTGTTGTAGCGCCGCAGCGAATTGCGCTCCAGGATCGTTTCTATCCCACCCGTTCTGCACTTCCCACCTGCCTTTCTCTTCCTCCGGCCAATGGGGACAACTTTGAAATTAAGCCCCATTTCATCAACATGCTTCCACGTTTTCATGGGCTTGAATCTGAAGATGCCTATATCTTCATCAATAAATTTCAAAACGTCTGTGCCATGATGAAAACAACCTAGCTGTCGGACGATGCTATACGTCTACGGGTTATTCCGTTCACTTTATGCGATCTCGCTGAAAAATGGCCGTATAGCACCGCTTCCCACTCAATCACCAGCTGGGACGAGTTTGTTAAAGCGTTTCTGAAAAAATTCTATCCAAATCATAAGACCGCAAGAATTCGAAATGAAATCAACCAATTCTCCCAGCTTCCTTCTGAACCCTTCTGGAAGTGCTTTGACCGGTACAAAGACCTTCTTGTTCAGTGTCCTCACCACGGTATAGAGAAATGGCAACTTTGCCAAACCTTATACGAGGGACTGAACCCAGCAATGAAGCAGTTGCTGGAAACCATCTGTCAGGGCCACTTCCTGTCGAAATCTGACGAGGAAGCGTGGCAGTTCTTTGACGACCTTGCGGAGCAAACGCTACAGTGGGAGAGCACCAGACCGACTTCTTCTTCTTCTACCTCCACTTCTACCGGTCAGTCTAGGGTAGGAATCCACCAACTCGATGTCTCTATTGCGATGAAAGCTGAAATGGCTGCAATAACAAGAAAGTTTGAAGCGATAGAGAGCAAATTCTCTGCTCCTGCTCCCACCCCTGTTCTCCCCCTTCGTACCATCTGCGCTTGTTGTTCCGATCCTTCGCACTTGACCGAAGAGTGTCCTTACAATCCACCCTCGCAAGGACAGGATCAGGTTAATGCTGCCTTCCAGCAAAGATCGAGGAATGATCCATACTCTTCCACCTACAATCCCGGTTGGAGGAACCACCCCAATTTCGCCTGGAATCAGAATCAGAATCAATTCCAAGGCAACAATTTCCAAAGGGCCCCTCCACCGCAACAACAAGCGCCACAACAAACTCAACATCAATATCAGCAGCCCTTCCAACCCCAACCTTTCCAAAACCAGACGAACAACTTTGCACCCAACAACTCTTTTCCACCAAACAACTTTGTTCCGTCAAACAACGATAAGGTTTCCTCGCTCGAGCGAAGTCTGGAGGCGTTTGTTAAACAATCGACTCAATCCACCGCCAACATCCAGTCTTCGATTCAATCTTTAGTGCAACACACTGCCGCACACGGGCAAAGCATCAAAACCATCGAGGCCCAGATTGCACAGCTGAACGCGGCCTTAAGAGAGCGAGAGAAGGGGAAGCTCCCGTCCCAGCCACTTCCAAATCCCGGTCACCCACATAATGCACATGTTGCTCTTGAACAACAAAACTATAATGTGAGTGCCGTGACTACACTGAGATCGGGGAGGATGCTGCAAAACAACATTGGCAAACGGATCAACGATGACACCCCGGCCGCTGCTTCTTCTTCTTCTTCTTCTTCTCCTTCTTCTTCTTCTTCTTCTGAGCCTATTCTCCGCTCTTCACGAGGCTCTCCTTCCTCTTCTTCTCTGAACGGAGCCACTTCTCACTCCACGAAAACACCTATTCTGGGATCCGTTCCAACTCCACAATCTCCTCCTCCAGCATTAGACTCAACCAATTTTCAAACTGTTCCATTTCCAAAGCGGTTGAGTCTAATAAACAAAATCCTCAAATGGAGAAGATTCTGGAGTTATTTAAGCAAGTTAACATTAACATTCCTCTTTTAGATGCTGTCCAACAAGTCCTGTCTTACGCGAAAATCTTAAAGGACTTGTGCACGAAAAAGAGGAAGTCTCAGGTACCCAAGAAAGTTTTCTTGGCTAGTGCTGTGAGTGATGCCCTTACCCAATCTTTACCACAAAAACGGAAGGACCCTGGCTGTCCTACGATTTCAATTACCATTGGGGATAAGAACATCAACCGCGCACTATTAGATCTTGGTGCCAGTGTTAACTTGCTTCCGTATTCAGTATACGAGCAATTAGGCGTCGGAGAGCTGAAACCCACACACTGCACTCTCCAAATGGCCGACCGATCGATCACCCATTCTAGGGGTGAGCTAGAGGATGTGTTGATAAGAGTCGGGGACTTCATATTCCCCGTTGACTTCATTGTATTAGATACACAGCCTGTAGCTAACCCCCGGAATCAAATTCCGGTGATACTCGGTCGCCAATTTCTCGCAACCTCAAATGCTGTGATCAATTGTCGCAATGGTTCGATGAACCTCTCTTTTGGAAATATGACGATTGAACTCAACATTTTTAGGTTGGGGAATTAGCCCGCCGAACCTAATGCTCATATACTGGACGTCTGCTCGATCCAGGAGATCACCCCAGAAGAGTGTGAATTCGAGGAGTTTCTGTTTGATCACGATTATCTTGACGCCACTAGTGCGTTTCTCTTCGAACCTGCTGCTGTTTCTGCACCCGACAACGACTACGAGTGTTTCACGTTTTCAAACGATCTTAGCTGCGCACAACCCGAGTTTGAATCCTTCGACTTTTCGGATGAGTTACCTGAACCATCCAACTCGGTTGCCTACACTCGCTTTGAACCTTTGCTGGAGTCCTTTGAGTTCGAGACCTTCGCACCAGTCTTTCCTTCCATCGTTTCACCTCCAACGCTCGAACTCAAGCCGTTTCCGTCTCACCTTAAGTATGCTTACTTAGGTGAGAACGAGACCCTCCCTGTCATCATTTCGGCTTCTCTAGCTCCAGAGCAAGAGAAAGCCCTTCTCGCGGTCTTGCACAGCAACAGGCAAGCTTTTGGCTGGTCCATGGCGGACATCAAGGGGATTAGTCCCCTCATCGTTGAGCATCACATTCATCTGATGGATGATGCCAAACCAGCCCGGGATCCACAAAGACGTCTTAATCCAGTCATGAAGGAGGCTGTGAAGAAGGAGATCGTCAAATGTCTATATAGTGGTATCATTTACCCTATCTCTGATAGCCAGTGGGTTAGCACCATTCATGTTGTCCCCAAGAAGTCGGGCATCACGGTCATCACTAACGAGGCGAACGAGTTAATCCCTACTCGCACCCAAACTGGGTGGCGAGTTTGCATTGATTACAGAAAACTCAACGCCGCAACGCGGAAAGACCACTTTCCGCTACCTTTCATTGACCAGATGCTGGAACGATTGGCCGGACACGAGTACTACTGCTTTCTTGATGGCTACTCCGGCTATAATCAAATTCCCATCGCCGAAAAAGACCAGGACAAGACCACTTTCACTTGTCCTTTCGGCACGTTTGCATAACGACGCATGCCCTTTGGGTTATGCAATGCGCCCGCTACCTTCCAGCTGTGTATGATGGGAATTTTCTCGGACATGGTGGAAAAATTTCTGGAGATTTTCATGGATGACTTCTCCATCTTCGGCGATTCCTTCAACGAGTGTTTGCTGCATCTTGACGCCGTCCTTACCCGATGTAAGGACAAGAATCTCACTTTGAACTGGGAGAAATGCCACTTCATGGTGCGCGAAGGTATTGTCTTAGGACATATCATCTCGCAAAATGGCATAGAGGTTGACAAAGCAAAGATTGAGGTCATTTCCAATCTGCCTCCTCCCCGATGCGTCAGAGATATCCGAGCCTTCCTTGGCCATGCCGGTTTCTATAGACGGTTTATTAAGGACTTTAGCAAAATTGCTAGGCCCTTGACGCTTTTGCTGGCCAAGGACACGCCTTTCGACTTCAACTCGAGCTGTGTGACTGCATTCGAGTCACTGAAACGCTCACTCACTTCTGCTCCCGTTCTTTCTTCACCTGACTGGACGCACCCATTCGAGATTATGTGCGATGCATCCGACTTTGCCATCGGTGCTGTCCTTGGACAGCACATCAACAAGATGCCGCACGTAATCTATTACGCGAGCCGGACCCTGAACGACGCCCAACTTAACTATACAACAACTGAGAAGGAATTCTTAGCTGTTGTATTTGCTTTAGAAAAGTTCAGGCCCTACCTCATCGGCTCTCCAGTCATTGTCTACACGGACCATTCAGCTCTGCGCCATCTTTTTGCGAAGAAAGATGCAAAATCTCGATTAATACGTTGGATCCTCTTGCTCCAAGAGTTTGACCTTGTCATTAAGGACAAACGAGGATGTGAAAACGTAGTTGCCGACCATCTCTCACGACTTCCTTCTTCGCCTTCGCTTCCAATTCCAATTAACGACGTTTTCCCGGATGAACAACTCTTGGCAGTATCGTGCGAACCCTGGTTCGCAGATATTGTGAACTATTTGGCCACGGGATTACTACCGACCGAATGGTCTAGTCAGGACAGACTTCGCTTCTTATCCCAAGTAAAACACTTTTACTGGGACGAACCCTACTTGTTCAAGTACTGTCCCGACCAGATTATTCGTCGGTGTGTCCCTGATGAGGAATTCAAGAGTGTGCTGTCATTTTGCCACGATCAAGCATGTAGCGGGCATTTTGGGCCCAGAAAGACAGATGAGAAGATCTTGCAATGTGGTTTCTACTGGCCACAACTTTTCAAAGACGCTCACGACTATTGCAAGACTTGCTCCCGGTGCCAACACATGGGCTGGATATCCCGGAGAAACGAGATGCCGCTCCAACCGATCTTGGTTGTGGAGATTTTCGATGTTTGGGGGATAGACTTCATGGGGCCGTTTCCCAGCTCTTTTGGGAACTTGTACATCCTTCTAGCTGTTGATTACGTCTCTAAATGGGTCGAGGCTGTGCCCAGCCGGACTAACGACAACAAGGTTGTCGTTAGGTTCCTTAAAGAAAACATTTTCTCCTGGTTTGGGCACCCCCGAGCGATCATTAGCGACAATGGAAGTCATTTCTGCAATAGGACTTTCGAGGCCTTGATGCGGAAATACTCCATTAATCATAAGCTTTCTACGCCCTACCACCCCCAAACCTGCGGGCAGGCCGAAGTTTCAAATCGGCAAATCAAGCAGATACTGGAGAAGACGGTTTCCAAGAACCGTAAGGATTGGTCTCTGAAACTCACTGATGCCCTTTGGGCATTTAGAACCGCTTATAAGACCGACCTTGGCATGTCTCCCTATCGGCTTGTGTACGGAAAAGCCTGCCACCTTCCTGTCGAAATCGAGCATCGCGCATTTTGGGCGATAAAGGAGCTGAATCTGTCTATCGAGGATGCGGGCAGCCATCGGAAGCTGCAGTTGAACGAACTGAACGAGCTTAGGGATGAGGCTTACGATAACGCGGTTGTCATTAAGAACCGAACGAAGGCGTTTCACGATAAACACCTTTTGCGCAAAACCTTCGTACCTGGTCAGCAGGTACTGCTTTACGACACCCGACTTCACTTCCATCCTGGAAAGCTCAGATCTCGCTGGAAAGGGCCGTATTTTGTGCGGAATGTGTATCCGCAGGGCGCTGTGGATTTGGAAAATCCAAAGGACGGTTCACTTTTCAAAGTAAACGGACACCGATGCAAACCGTACCTTAGCGCCGAACCAACAGAGGAGCTCATGTTCTTACAGGAGCCGGTTTACCCTGCATGATCTTCCTCTGCCTACCTCCAAACTTCGGTTATCCAGCCAAGAACAGCGGACACTGTTCCAAATAAGTTTGATGGTATGTACAAACCATTTTGTATATATTTGTGTATATTCTTTTTCTTTTCTTTAAAAACAAAAACAAATAAAAATTTGTGTATCGCTAACCAACAATTTTGACCCTTCAAATGATCTCTTCATGCAATGACAGTGCGGACACTGTCCAGTTTAAGTTTGGGGGTACGCTCGGTACGTATTTCTTACCGTCGCATTCATATGTATATTTTTCATCTGCATATTAAATCCATAAAATCCATAAAAATCTGAAAATTTTCTAAAAACATAAAAACTTTTCTGTCAAGTTAGCTTGTGGAAGAACTTTGATTCAACATTTCGACGGTTTTGTTTGATAAAATAGGAATGACTAAATCTTATGTTTGGATTTTGAAAACCTAAAAGATAACTCTCCTTTGAAGTTAACTATAGCTGATATACGTCTTTACATCACACTACACGTGTCGTAAGATTTTGGGAATTAGATGACAAGTCTTTTATGTTTAAAAAACTTTTAAACAGATAAATGATTTTCTGAGGATCAAATAGGTTTGTTCTGAAATAAGTAATGTCAAGAATAGTTTATGAAGTAAAGCGAATATGAAGGAATGTTATTGATGCCGTAATTGGAGCTAAGTCTGAAAAATAACCCATCTGAAACTTGATTGGAATGATTACACACCAAACCCACTAAACACGTCTTTTATCCAAAAAAATAATTGAACTGCCGGTTATATCTCCGTTTGTATTAAATCATCTGATTTTCACGTCAAACTGTCTTTTGTTTTTGGACCTAGGTAACTTGAGTAATTAAGTCCGCTGGGGTGTTTCTACACCTAATGCCCTAAAACCAACTGGTTTGGGTGCATTGGCCCAAAGCTCGCTAAGAAGCCTAGAAAGTCCAGTTTAAAACAAAGTCAAGCAAGTGTTCTCTCCGAGTTAAAATTCCTAACGGTTCTTTGTGTGAGAATAATCTTGATAAAAGACAGGCTTTTAAAAAAATTTTTAACGGAGATATGAAGGTTTTACTCTTTGATAAAGACTATTGCACGTTCACAGAGGTGTGTATGAAATGAAAACAAGAAAAAGGTGGAGTGAAAAATACGACTTAGTTTCCTGTTAAGAAAGATAGAAATTCTGAAGTTGAAACCTTACTGGAAAACGAAACTTGAAAAATGCTTAACTCTTTATAAAACTTATGTGATCCTTTTAAAATTGTTATCTGGGCTTTATTGTGCGACATGATGACTTTAATCGATCCTTCTGGAACTTAACGACACTATTTGCACTGCACGTAAAGACATATAAAATCTGTAGTTAAATAAGATGCGAGGTGTGAAAAATAAAGGTTCGATGGTCTAGACTTAGGATTATAGAATTGTTATTTTCTAAAACAAAACTTTAGGGTTTGAATCTTAGTTATTTTACAAAACCAACTTGACCGGATTTTGTGGGTAGTATCCGCTGAAAACCCTCAGGAGACAACACTCCTCCTACTAGGGACACCTAGAGGTTTAACGGCTTGTTGCACATGCTCAGTGCAATCGCGTTCCCTGCGAGAGTGAGGTTAGGAAATATTTTGTGAATAAATGGGCTTTGCTCGGGACGAGCAAATGATAAGTTTGGGGGTATTTGTTCATATCAGATTTTTGCATTTTCATACCGCCCAATTTTTGTCACATTGCATATCGGTAGATACTCTTGAGCCGTGTTTGCTAGTCAATTGCAGGATACAGGTTCTCGGTTCTAAAACGGTGAAATTCATGGAAAACACGACAAAATCCGGATTCCTGCCAACCACAGATAAAACACGGTCTCCGCTCTTCATCCGTATGTTGCCAGATACCAGTTTAGGAAGACAAAATGTCAAATTAATGTCATTCTCATGCACAAGGCTCAATGGTAGCACAAAATCCAAGAGATCTACGCGGAGCTCGAGGCAATCATGACAAAATCTTGACAAAAAGTCCACCTTTCCCTCAACAGAAATTCTGGAAAAATCGTGGAGCCAAATTCAGAAAATACATATACCAGAATAAAGGAGACATCAAACCAGGAAATCCCAAAAAAGAAGAAGCCCTAACTCCTCCAATGGGCCGCGGATCCGCGGCCAAAGGGGGGTTTAGGCCGCGGATCCACGGCCGTTCTGGCGCCGCTTGTACAGTGTTTTTGGGGGCATTTTAGTCTTTTCATTTTAGTTCTGGTGGTTGCCCTAGGTTTTCATTTTTTGGCGTATAAATAGCCCAGAACTTTGTGAAGGAAAAGGTCCATTCTTGTATTTTCATTTTTGCCTAGGTTTAGTGTTTTTCTTCTTCCTCTTCTCACCTCTTCTCCATTAAACTTGTAGTGAGCTTTTGAGTGAAGAGTGATGAATAAAGAAGACCATTTTATTATCATGCTTGTCTCCTTATCTTTATGCTTGTTGTAATTTTAATTCGTTAAGTAGTTGTTGTTATTTTCTTGTTGTTTCTTTCTTCTCTCTTTTTCTTTATCATTCATACGACAATGATACTTACGCTTGATCCTCGCCAAGGTGAGGTCGCAAATAGTTAGTCGTATTCTTCTAATCTCCTTCTTTCTATCTTCCTCTTTTGTTTTGTTTTGTTTTTCCTTATCATGAAGTGTGAGTAGTTTTTTACTTGTTAGGGTAGGATAAGGGAAGTTTGAGAGAAGGAAATCTCTCTCACTCTTTCCTTGCCCAACAACTTAAATCGACTCCCGTTAATTGAACCACAATCCGTTCCTTACGGCACCCTATCCTACATGATAGCGGTGATTCCGTAGTGAGACCCGTTGTGGTTGAATTAACCGGAGGTTATGGATAAGAGCCAAGAACGGACGGACAAGCACCAAAAGGAAGGACTTATGCGTTGGAAAGCCTAGCTTATACTCGCAAGTTCCTTCCTAGTCGTGCTAATCCCCGTTGTTACCGATTACCGTAACACCGATATTAAGAGGGGCAACGAAAGATGTGGAGGCTCCTAACTCAAACTAACCTAATCCTAACCCTAACAAGCTCTCTTTAAATATCAACTCAACACTTAGATAATCCAACAAAATCTGAAAACAGGACTTAACTCGTTAAAACACTTTGAAAAAGACTCCCATCTCCCTGCGGACGACCCGTACTCAACCGGCTAGCTACAAGCGAAACCGTCTTGATTGCGGTATTTAAACTAAAACTTGAACACGCACGTATCCTAACAATCAGGGGGTACCTACATATCATAACGCACCGCATCGCATTAAAATCTGACTCATGACCAAAACGACACACGAATCTCACATAGGTCAAAACCTATGGTTGCTTCCACAAATCAACCCAAAAACCCTCGACATCGGTGTACAAACGCCAGACCATCGAGAAAAACCCAAATACACTCATTTGCACATTCACGAACACTAATTTTAATATAAAATAGGTTAAAACTCACAAAAACCCCAAATTCACTTTAAAAGCCGTTTTTCCGAAAAACCAGCAAGCAAAATTACCCGTTTTAGTGCAAAACTCGACGTTTAAACAATTCTAGCGGCCATAATACTTATTAAATAACTTAAATAAGTCATATAACCCATAACCACAATTTAATCTCATCAAACTATATACGTTCAAAAAAACGAGTTTGCAATTTTACCCAAATTTCAACCATTTTAGCAAAAATGCATAAACAACAATTTAGTTTGGATTTGCATGATCTAAAATATTAAAATACAATTTAAAATGTTAATAATACCATGGATACCCTAATTAGATTTTTATCCCAATTGATTAATTAAATTCCCAAAACCTAGTTAACCAAATTAACACAATTAGCAAAATTTTAGACTAACAAATAGCAACTAGTAACCAATTTGGGTTTTGCATTCAATTGACATGCTAATCTACCCATTAAAACCATGATCAAACACTACAAACCCTAACTTGATCATAACCCACTCTCTTGAATTTTTCAAAATGAGCAATTCCAATCCAAACTATACATGAAAACACTAAATTAACACTAATTTGAGCCCACTAAGCAAAGTAACCTCTTAAATTTGGTTTGTATAATAACTAGATAACAAAATAACTTAATTAACCTAATAATGGTTTTCCAAACCCTAATTCAACTCAAGCCATAAACTTTAAAAAAACTAGTATGCAAAAACAACTCAATTAAAGAAATCTAACAATAAGAATTTAAATGGGTAGAAATTATACCTTAAAAATCTAGAGATCTAGCACGAAAAATTTGCCTCCAATGATGGCTTCATAACACCATGATTCAAGTTATGAAAGTTAAGGAGAATGTGATGAAGAATGGAAACTAATTTGTGAGATTTAGATTGGATTTTGGAGCAATTTTTTGATTAAAATTGAAGGAAATGAAAAGAGGAAAGTGAAGGGGGAGGGGCTGCAGATTTTAGGCCAGGGGGTGATGGGGGGGCATGGTGTGGGTGTTGTGCAAAGTTTTCCAAGTCAACCCCCCTCAAATCAAGGTACACTAAGCCTCCAAAACAATACATCTTAACATATACCTTTAAACTCTATTTCACACATACAAATGAGATGGAGAAAATTTTTGAGGGGGGGAAGTGGGCTGTTGATGGTAGGCTCGGCCATGGAGGGGTGAAGGTGTGTGTGAGTGATTACAAAAAGAATTCCATGCAAAAAGACCCCCCACAATATCATATTTGCAAGTTTTAGTTCAAATAATTAAAATTTTAATTTTCCATCGATTATAACTAAATAGAACTTAAAATAAAATACTAAAAATTTATATTACAAACTAGATTTTAGTTGTCATGGTTCTATAGATTAAAATTAGTCCAAAGAAATTTGTATTTATCGCTAATTTAATGTATTTTTACCGGCTTAAAATAATATTAAAAAAATTGAAAAATTAGGGAAAAATTTTAAATGACCAGAATTTTATAAGTAACTCATTAGCTACTAAAAACTAGCAATTACCTATCCAAATTAGGTATAATTAGGCCTAAACTGTAAAATAACAAAAAGACGATTTACGGAAAAATACCAAATTTTCACCGATTTTCGGGAAAACACCAAAACGACTTTTCAAGGCATTACACTTCTGGAGTGTGATAACGTGAGTGGATTCCATCACGTTATCATGCGATGATAGTTGGATCCCGATTCTCACTGATGAGTTGGTTTACTTCTCGGGTGTTTCCGACTAATTCTTCTTTCAGGTTTGGAGGAGAATTTGAGATTATAGTGGGAGGTTTCCTGATTGGATAAATTGATAACCATTCTGATCTAGGTTAGAGTGCACGCTGAGTGTTTCTTTTCTCTCTCTCTTTGGCAGCGACCATGACCCGACCCTTGACTATGACTCAGTGACCAAGATTAACCGAACCTTCTTAAAACACTGACTTTTGGATTGTCAGAGTTGCATACTTCATTGCCACTCCTACTTTTACCTTTTTCTCCAGAACACCCCGTATTACTACGAACATCCACTTCCATTGGATAAAACCATCATATGGTTATATACGAACTCGAAGGAACTTGTTCTAGGTTAGAGGATGGTTTCCGGTTCTGGAGAAAATGAATAGGACTATTCAGTTGTCTTTTCCTTTTACTTTCTCTCAGGTTGCGAGTGCTCCTTGGATTAGGACGGTACACCTATTATGCAAATTGGATAGTCTTCTTCCAAACCATAGGCAAGTGCCGAACGGTGGGGAATGAAGAAAACCAATTAGCCAAACAAAGGTGTACAGAAGGTATTAAGTAAAGACAAATAAAGGGATTAGTAAGAGGGCAAAGTAAATTGCGACTGCTATTCACGACCAAACCAAGTATTTTCATCGCCACTCCTATTTCACCTTTGTATTTCTCCGGAGCACCCCGTATCACTACGAAGATCCACAGTTTATTGGATACTCCATCGTATGGTTATATACGAACTCAAAAGGACTTGTTCCAGTTCGGGGATGGATTCTGGTTCAGGAGAAATAGAAATAAGGTTTATTCAGTTGTCTTTTATCTTTACCTTCTCTCGGGTTGTGAGTGCTCCTAGGATTAGGACAGTACACCTATTACGCTTATTGGATAGTCTTCTTCCACATCATAGGCTGGTGCCGAACGGTAGGGAAGGAAGAAAACCATTTAGCCTAACGATGGTGTGCAGAAGGTAACGACTAAAGACATATAAAGAGATTTGGAGAGATGACGAAGAAATATACGGTTATAGTTGTGAATCTGATAATGGAAGATGCATTATTAAGAATATCCGGATACCCCTTCGAAACGTTTACATGTTTCAGTTTCACTGTGTATTGTTAAAAGAAAACTGATTTCCCAATTAGTCCTTGCTCCAGGGTATGTATTTACTAAGTTTGATTCTCACATCTGTATGGATTTACAGATGATGAGTGGGAGTAAGTTATTGGGAGTTGGGTGATCATCCTCATTATATCGGGATTCATTGTAATTGTTGATATTTGAGGAAATCGCCTGGGTTGTTTGCCGGACGGCAAATATTTGGTTTTGAATATCCGTTGTTATGCACCAATTTCAAATTGATATATCTGTACGTTTATTTTAATAAAGTGAGATATAACCTTTTGAAATTATGATCATGATATTTACCTATATCAGTGGATGGTTAGGTAAGAAGCATTAAACAGCGGTGTAATTCTTCTTAACCATAAGTACAGTTTTCAACCTACGACACACAGGGAATGAGTTATTAGACTCAGAGGACTTATACAGAGTATTGTATGTTGTCCAGTGTCCATGAGAACAGAGGGGTTGGTACTCGTACTATATTCTGTTTACTTGTGACTTCTCTAGTTCTTAGACATGTGTTTCGTAGAAATACAAGGTTAAGTTTTGAGAAGTTATAGGTATAAGAATAAAGTAAAGAACCAGGTGTTGCAAGTATCAGGATTCTTCAAGGTGATCGAAGATGTAGATACTTGTGTATGGTATTCAGTTGATAGTAATGATTAAGAGAACTTGCTTCTCTTTCAGGTTACTCATAATTGGAAGTACTCCTAAGTTGAGTAATGCTGATCGGCCTCTCTCCATTTAGTTGACATGCACTGGAGACAGCTGCATGATTTGAATCTGGTTCCAATTAAACCAGTACCTCTGTTTCTATATTGGATATAGAATAGTTCTTATCTTAACAATGTTAAGGTACGGGGAGTTGTCCAGCTTATGCTTAAAACCAGACTCTGGATAACTCAAGGCACGTTTCTGTAATGGCGGTTTGTGGGTTGACCCAGGCTATGATGAGGGTTGATTTTCTACCATCTGGAAGATCAATAGTGATATTGTTCTTGACTCGCCACAGTTTTGGTAAAAATGGATTTTTTCAGAAAACAGTAGTGGGAGTATGGTATAACTGAAAGTGATTCCAGAACCGCAAACGATTACTGAAAATTTGATAAGAACCTAAATATTCAATCTGGTTTGACATTCCATTAGCCACTCCGCAGATATGGTGGGTAACCTCAGGCACCCGAGAGGTACTCCGGTAGCCTCAAGGACGGTGACGGGAGGTTCTTGCTTACCCAGACTTGCCATTTCTGTTGTTCTAGACCGTGAGACCTGGCAGGAGGATGAGTATAGCGTTGTTCTAAACTAGTTTTAGAAGTGCATGTGTATATAACTCTGCCAGAGGGTTGTCGTAGTCAGTGGGAGCAGCAGAAGCATAGTGGACAAGTAGCTTATGTCTATTTATGGACTAAAGCAGATAAAGCGGAGATAGATCATCTATTTCTGATGTGACAGCCATAGGTTTGACTTCATCAGAATAGGGGAAGGATCTATTAAGAAGGTAGTAGGGTATGATGTCCTGGTATATGGATGACATACACATAGTAGAAAGTGAAATTCCTATACTACGGTCGGTTATACTTTGGTTGTGACACAGTGGTTTCTCCACATAGGATATGGATATTATATCAGATATTCTGGTTACTAGATCTATGGTTTTAGATCTAGATTTGGGTAGTTTCCCAATCTGGGTACTTAGACAGCATTCTAAAGGTGTTTTAGAATGGACGACTCCTGGCACGGTAGTGTACCTACAGGTGATGGAGTCACCCTCTCTAAAGGTGTCTTATAGACTAAAGGGGAGAGGGATGTGCATGATTGGAAGATCACTTGCTTAGGCAATTGAGTCAATCATGAGATGTCAAGTACCACACCAGATGTTGTTTTTGTACGAGATGCAGTAAGTTGATATTAATCCTATCCTGGAGAGACATTCGGAAGCAGTTTTAGAACATTAGTGGATGTTCTAGGGATATGATAACAACAGCCTCTTTTAGGAGACAGTTATCATTCCAGGCTTCTAAGGTGACCTGGATGACAGAGTGGCTGTCAGAGTTATAGTTTTTCCTATGACGAGGGGCAATATTTTGGACAGGTGGTCCAAGCGGATACCGAGGGAGGTGTGGTGCAGGATACTGATTAAGTTCAGTTGACGATACAATCTAAGAAGTTTGGATTTGGAGTTCATTTATGAACTAGGTCCCATCAGATATCCAAACATATTCTAAGACAGGTATTGCTCATTTCGGGAGATGGCTTTCTCCGCGAACTTGAGATAAAGAGAGACATAGAAAGAAACATCAGGACGGATCCACTCACTGAGGCTATTCGTCGAACGCAATAGTTTCGCAAACGGGCTTTGTGAGACTGATTAGTAGAGGAGTTGGGTGTTCGGTATCACACGGGCTGTGAGTATGCGACATCGCAATAATTAGCCTTGAGTGCAAGTGGGAGATTGTTGGATATAGTGCCCTCAGAGTCAATTATTGGATCACAGGTACGTGATTGCAATGATTGAGGGAGGACCTATACCGGTAGGACAGTCTTACTCAAGATGATAGTATGCTATCTGGTTTATCTTTATCATCATGTACTGCTTTAGGTGACCTTATAAGTCGCTATTACACATTGATAGAGCCCTTAGGATTCTTGCTTGACTACCAGCAGTATGATGGCGATCATATACGTGGGAGCTGGGGTCTATAAGCACGTCCTTAAAGTGTCCCTAGTCGTGGGAGTTTCGAGACTGGGCATCGATACTCCATTAGTAGACTAGTGTATACAGTCGAGACCCCGACGAGGGGCGATGGCCGGTCTCACAAGCCATTGGTGTCAGTTGGATCACCTAAGATGTATACAGGTGCTCGTTGGGTTATGAGTACACCGGACAGGACTCGCCGGGAACATGCTTGTTGGTATTTTACCTGACGTCAGATAGCAGTTCCCTGGTGACATGTGTACAGGTTAGTTTATCGACCTGAGATCGTCATTTGTCTCGTGTGAGTTCCCACTATGCTTTGATTACTACCCTACCATGGCTCAAAGGAGTCGTGCAAACAGGTTTTAGTTGGGTACAGTCCCGAGCCACATGGAGGCAGTGAGCGGATTGGCAGGGGTTTCGTCTCTCCCGGTATTGGGGGTAAGATCGCGCTGTGTCTAGGAGAGCCATTACACGAAGTCCTTGGACAAGGCAGGAGATTTACTGGTAGTTATTCCAGTAGTATCTCAGGGTGTTCTGGGCTACACTCCGACACGAATTGTACCGCTTTTGGGGGTCTGACTTTTACCAACCCCCTAGGCCCGCCATGCGATGCTCATAGACGAATGGACCGGACTGTACAGATATTATCACCGACAGGCTCAGTAGGGTGTTAGGATGAGTTCGCTCATCGACCTCCCTTTTGGTCAATACCTGGTAGCCCGTTACGTACAGCTAGTACCACCGACGAGCTGGTGGTTAAATCCACAGCCAAAGTATTGACGAGTCTTTAGAGTCCCCCACAGACAGTTTTCAAGTTTCGGGCGAAACGTTGTAGAGGCCGTATGATATATGGCAGGGCTCGATCATATACGTGCAGTAGTGCACGGATCATGATCGGGCGGATCATATTAGTGGGCTTTGGTTTAAGCCGGATCCTAATATTAGATTTGTTGGATTACTTTAGTCTCATCGCATTCGTATTCGGTCGGAATGCGGATGCAGGTATGTATATACAGGTGAGGGGTATCCTTATGATCCATCACGAGTTACTTTAGATATTGCCGTATCATTTTGTTGTTGTAAACATTTGGGTTAATGTTTACATATGGAAATTATGAGCTAGAAATCATCATTAGAAGCCTTAATTGTGACATATGCACAAGTGATGACTCATGGTCTCTTTCTTTGTGCATGTGTCACATTATTTGATGGATTTGAGTCTTGATATGATAAGGAGAGAGGGGGGGCTTCCATGATATAGTTTGGTCTTGTATTTTTCTCATAGACCTCTCACTCTCATGATCATCACAAGACATAAGAAAAAGAAAAGGGAACTTCTTCTTCTTCTTCTTCTTCTTCCTCTTCTTCTTCCTCTTCTTCTCCTTCCTCTAGCTCGCAATTTCCATGGATGGCATCACCTTCAACCTCCATCCATACAATGGATGCAAGAGACAAAGTTGTCACAAACATTCTCTACTTCGCCTTGGACACGTCGGCTAGCGAACTTCGTGCCCGAGTTACTTCGGATGAAGCGGGAGCCCGTAAAAAGACTCGAAAATATGGTGCCCTTTCCAACGAGGAGATCGAGACCGGAGATACCGCGAGGAGCGTGGGATGGTGGCCAAAGACCGAAGGACACAGATCGATCGGTATAGCTTTTCCAACCCTTCTCTTGTTAGCTAGTTGTAGGTTAATGGTTCGATCCGGGTTTTAAGCATACGATAGCGCCGGTTTAAAGTTTTGAAAAAGTTTTCGTTTTCATATTTTGGCCTCGGACAGACGGCCGGGGCTTTACAGTAGACTTACAAGAAATACCCCAGATAGCTCCAGATACCTTGTAGGCCTTAAGGTTTCACAAAACCGACACGGAACAATTCTAACTTCGTGTATCGAGTTCTAAACTCAATTTCAGGCTAGTAAATCAATCTCTAAGGTCTTGTAAACCTCCACTACACCTCTATTAACCACTTAATAGCAACTTGCAATTTTCTAAGATCACATATCCTATTTAACTGAAATTCTAAACTAAAATACGATATTGAACACAAATACATATCTAAAGTGAAGGGATTACCTCATTTGCCACTTGTGAAAATTCTTGAATTGCCTAAAGTTTTCAAAATCCAAACTTGAATGGTTCTAAGGGTTTAGGATAGGGTTGTGCATGTTTTTAATGAAGGGGGTATGAGGTTTTTGAAAAGGAATGGAGATGATGCATGGGGGTAGTGAGATGAATGAGATGAAGCAATTGAGTTGAGGAAACAATGGAGGAGGAAGGAAAAGGGGCAGCCAACTCTCTCTTAGGCTCACTCTCTCTCACAAAATATCTCCCCCTACATTCACTCTCTCACACAAATATCAATTTTGTTTTTCATGCATAACTCCTTTTCACACTTAACTCTTTATTTTCCTTTGCTTTTCTTTTCTTTTCCTTTCTCATTCTCAACTCATTCTCTTTCTCACAAACTCACAAATACAACACAATGCAACATGCACATGACATGGTGCACAAGTTATGAAAAATGTAAAAACACGGATTTGACCAAAAATCCAATAAATATCATTATAATAAATAAAACATTTTAATCTCCGATAAATTTCCAAATATTTGTATATACTTATACCATTTTACGAAAAATCCCTATTCGCAAATCGAATAGCTTTCACGAAATATATTATTTTAATATTAAATTTCCAAAAATAATATTTTATATTTTCTGAAATGTTACAGCCATCCCCCTTAAATAAATTCGGTTCCCGAATTTAAATTTAAATCCCCAAATACTAAAACATTTCAATAATCAGCTCAAATCAACGGGGCTCCGAAATCACGGAAGATACAGAAATACCACATTGCATCAGGTGCGCCTGAAAATGAGTACGAAACTCAAATCAAACTCCATCAAGCATAACACAATCATCGGAGTTATAAAGGAAATACGATATCGAATTTCACCACCGGAATTCAAATGCACTAGCCAAAATCATAATACATATATAGCACGCATCTTTGTAAAATTATTTTGAAAGTTGAATAACTCATGCTAAATCTTTTCCAAATCACCGTGCTATGAGTAGCTCACGGCACAAGTGGCGGACGATCATTTGTAAAGTAGTAAATATATACTTATATATGTTTTGCTCAAATTATACGTCCTGCCTTTTTGAAATATCCCAGAAGGTTCTCTTTATAATATTTCGTGTCACTCGCGGACAAGTAGGAAATAACGAGACTATAGCCCATTTTTTTGAAAACCTCTTGGTAAACTTTTCATGCATGCAAAAGTACTCAGACACTGTCCTCAGACCAGTCCTGCTCGGCTACTATACAATATAGTATCTATCATCAAAACGCAATACTCATAAATAAAATCAGCCTCAAAAGGCGTATCTAACATTACATGCGTCTGGTGTGCAAGGAAAACCAAATCCAATACAAGTGCCATTATATGCACAAAAGCAAAACTAAGTGCAACAGGTGTGCACGAAAGCATCTGTCCAGTGCAACGGATGTGCACGACAACAATATCAAATGCATCTATATTACATGAAAATCTCAATCCAGTGCAACTAACATGCACGAACGAAAATCCTAAATCAAGTGCATCCAATCATGCACGAATAAAAATCTCAATCGAGTGCACTCGGTGTGCACAAAATCTCATATCATGCGCCCAACATGCGCGAAAATTCAAATCAAGTGTGTCCGGTCCGTATAAAACTTCCAGTGCAATAGTATGCACGATAACGAATATCAAGTGCAGACGCTCACGAAAACATAAATCTGGTGCAACAAGTGCACAAAATACAAATCTGGTGCAACCAATGCACGAAAACTCATCAATATCTCAAATACATATTAAAACAACACCGAGTTTATCAAGGTGTATAGAACCATAAACGTGTGCAACTGTGTGCACAAAACATGAATCAATGCACTGCAAGCAGATATCAGCTATACGGAGTGCATAAGTAAAGGCAAGTGCATATAATATGCACGAAATCAAATCGACAGTATCGAATCCACGAAACCATAAATACGTGCAACGAAGGCATAAATCGATACCTAGTGCAATAGATATGCACAAATCATAAATCTCAATGTAGCGGTGTTTAAAACATAAATCAAGTGCAATAACTGTGCACAAAATATAAATCTCCAATAAGTGCAGCCATGGCGCACAAAAACATAATCACGAAACCCAATCATCGAAACTCAAGTCCAACCGATAAAAGTGTGATACTCGGATCACGAAACACAATCGCAATAAATGACATTAAGGTACACCTCTTACAATGTCGAAAAATATGCCGGTGCGCCCAAACTGGCTGAGCAAGATCATCTACTTGCCTTCTGCTCACGGTCTGACATCTTCGATCTCTGGGTTCCCTGTTATTCTATGCATTACCAATCTTGCAATCCTTCTGCTCGTCGGCCCGGTCAGGTGTACTAACGGAACAGTCCCGCTCTGGAACTCCTCTGATCACCGTTTGGCCAATCAACATGACCACTCTCAAACGGCACATTACTAACGGCGGCATCCGGCCCTTTGAATACGCACGCTATAACTGATCCTAGGTGCAAGTCTTATCGCTGCGGTGTCCTGGAAAGAACCTGCTCATGGCTTCTTCCAATCTCACCTATGCCGAACTATACGAAGGTTGGCACTCTTGCGTAACTCTTTTTTCATAACCGGACAGCTGTGTCCTCAGCACGGCTTTCCTCTGGAAATTGGCTGTATCTAACGCCTCTGCACACATATCAATCCTTTGATATCAACGGAGAGTAACAACCGCTCGTTAATATCTCGCATGAACCTTTTATTCCACTCGTCTTTATTATCGTCCACTTCGACGTCATCTCTTGCTGTCTACATATTGCAATTCATTCTCGGCTATGGTCAATCTGGTGTCTCTCACACGAACTCGAAATTACAAACTCGGTACCTTCATTACTCTGTGAAAGATATCTAGCCGAACACGTTCTCGGGAACTCGTCCAAATCATCGAAGGAATACACTTTATTCATCCGTTCTCGATCAACTTACAATATCATAATCTCTGAGGTATGATGTACATCAACAGTCCTTTCAATCTGGCAGCCTCTATCAATGGCCCGATCATCCGGTGGAAAACCGAATACTTGCCTCAACGAGAGATCACAACACAACACTATATCTACACGTCCCTATGTCACCAGAAAACAATATGGTCAGTTCTCGTCCATGACGAGCTCGCCCTGACTGCAACACTAGCAGCAGCTCAATCTGCGCTCAAACCATGGTGACAGGAACCTCAAGCAGGTATTGAAGAAGATAGATCAATGAATGAAAGAAATCAACAGATCCCAAATGGATATATGATTATAGGAACAAATAATATCAAAGATCTCAAGATAAGTACATCCTAAGGTTTCTTAAGTGGAGTATCGTATCGTAAATATGCCGCGAAACATACGTACGGTACGTCACTCTACTCAAGCTACCTACTCCATCAATCAAGGTCAACCTATGAAACGAAATTTCGGGTTTAATACCCCCCCGTTAAGTCTAAGTTCCGTAAGGTCAAGCCTAGGTTCCGAAATATAAATGCCCTAGACTCTGCATAGTCAAACCCAGACTCAAACCAAGGTCAAACCTAGCACTCTGATACCAACTTTGTCACGACCCACCCTCGAACACATATGGTATTGTCCGCTCTGGCTGAACCCTCACGGTTTTGTCCCTTTGAATGAACCCGCAATGAATGAAAGAAATCAACAGATCCCAAATGGATATATGATCATAGAAACGAAAAATATCAAAGATCTCAAGATAAGTACATCCTAAGGTTTCTTAAGTGGAGTATCGTATCGTAAATATGCCGTGGAATATACGTACGGTACATCACTCTACTCAAGTTACCTACTATATCAATCAAGGTCAACCTATGAACCGAAAGTTCGGGTCTAACCCCCCCTCCCCCCCCGTTAAGTCTAAGTTCCGTAAGGTCAAGCCTAAGTTCCGAGACAGACATAAACCAAGGTCAAATCTAACGCTCTGATACTAACTTTGTCACGACCCACCCCCAAACACAGATTGTATTGTCTGCTCTGACCGAAGCCGCACGGTTTTGTCCCTTTGAATGAACCCGGGGCTACCTTCCCAATATGTCACGACCCACCCCCAAACACATATGGTATTGTCTGCTCTGGCCGAAGCCGCACGGTTTTGTCCCTTTGAATGAACCCGCAATGAATGAAAGAAATCAACATATCCCAAATGGATATATGATCATAGAAACGAATAATATCAAAGATCTCAAGATAAGTACATCCTAAGGTTTCTTAAGTGGAGTATCGTATCGTAAATATGCCGCGGAATATATGTACGGTACGTCACTCTACTCAAGTTACCTACTACATCAATCAAGGTCAACCTATGAAACGAAAGTTCGGGTCTAAACCCCCCCGTTAAGTCTAAGTTCCGTAAGGTCAAGCCTAAGTTCCGAGACAGACTTAAACCAAGGTCAAATCTAACGCTCTGATACTAACTTTGTCACGACCCACTCCCAAACACAGATTGTATTGTCTGCTCTGACCGAAGCCGCACGGTTTTGTCCCTTTGAATATATGTACGGTACGTCACTCTACTCAAGTTACCTACTACATCAATCAAGGTCAACCTATGAAACGAAAGTTTGGGTCTAAAGCTCCCCGTTAAGTCTAAGTTCCGTAAGGTTAAGCCTAAGTTCCGAGACAGACTTGAACCAAGGTCAAATCTAACGCTCTGATACTAACTTTGTCACGACCCACTCCCAAACACAGATTGTATTGTCTGCTCTGACCGAAGCCGCACGGTTTTGTCCCTTTGAATATATGTACGGTACGTCACTCTACTCAAGTTACCTACTACATCAATCAAGGTCAACCTATGAAACGAAAGTTCGGGTCTAAACCCCCCCGTTAAGCCTAAGTTCCATAAGGTCAAGCCTAAGTTCCGAGACAGACTTAAACCAAGGTCAAATCTAACGCTCTGATACTAACTTTGTCACGACCCACCACCAAACACAGATTGTATTGTCTGCTCTGACCGAAGCCGCACGGTTTTGTCCCTTTGAATGAACCCGGGGCTACCTTCCCAGTATGTCACCCATCCCAGAATTTCTCTGACTCAAGCACGCTTAACTACGGAGTTTTTCAAATTCCGGAGTTCTTCAAACTCCGGAGTTTTGATTCATCCAAAAAGCGCCTCTGTGTTACAAGAGTGGTATCATTCCATTTATAGTTCAGATCGTGCTCTCTTTCGGAATGGAATTCGATACTTCCCATTATTCTGGTGGGACCCCATGTGCATCCGTATCGGTTACATCCCCGGTTACATCCCATCTCGATACCGGATAATATCTCACTTCTCACGGGATAGGTGGTATTCAGCCCCAACTCCACCTAGGGTATTGCATCCTCCCACCACTTATAAATGGCTATATGACCCCATGTGACAAATTAAATATTTTTAAATCCCAATATTATCCTACTTCTTCATTATAACAGCAAGCTCTCTCTTCCCTCCCACTCCTCTTCCCCTCCCCCAAACACTGCCGCCGAGCGCATCCGCCGTCACAAAGATGGCCTGAAGCCCGCCCTTCCGTCTCCTCATGCCCACTTTCCTTTTTCTCTCTCTAAAATTCTCTCACCAAAAAAATAAAAACAGCTCAGCCGCAGCACCATCACCACGTCCACCTTCACACTCAATTTGCATGCATTTAATGATCCAAAGAGCAAGTCCCATCTCTTAAAAATCTCATATTTGCCTCCCTCATTGCTTATAGCCATAGATCGAGGATCCCAACAAGGAAAGAACAAATGTTGACAATTTGCTTGGTGGAAAATTTCCCAAGAAAAGGTAAAAATCTCATCCTTTTTAAAGAAATTTTCGTTTCGTTGTTGTTTGATTCGAAGAGAAGGAGAGGGGATGATGCTGATGGGTTCTTTCTTTCTTTCTTTTTTTTGCAACAAATATTGTGAGAAAAGTAAAGAAATGTACATTAGCTGTTCGACTAAATACGCATAAGAAATCATCTTAGTTACTTATGAAACCAAGAACAGAGAGAACGTGCGATCAAGATAGGATAAGCCAACGTGAACGGCCTCAAGCTCCCATCATCGGCTCTGACATAGAACTCGGCAAGAAATCAACAAGTGATGCATTGATCGTTCAATTCAAACTGTTGAATAAGGGAATTGCTCTCAAGTAAAGTGCTGAGCATGCAGCATTTTGATTATATGGTTGAATGTAAACTGTTGTCTTAATGTGTATTAGGCTTCAATGTATATTTTTTTTATTTTTACTTTCATTTGTATAAACCTCAATTCAAACTGTTGCATTAAGCAAATCTAAATTTTATCTTTATATTTGTTAAATTGTACTGATATGTTCAATTCCATTTTTTTTTACACCGCGCATGTCAGATTTCAATGCGAGGGGATTGATGTTGATCAAAAATAGGTTTTATGTTTATTGTTTGTTATTTTCATTCAGACAATTGCACAAACATCTTATTTAAAGTAATATCGGTGCTCACAACAAATTTTTTGTATAGGTATTTACACACATATCTTATTCTAATAAAGTACTAATATTGTGCATACATGATCATTTGAGCATTTATGCCAACAATTTTAAAACACCATTATTCAAGTAATTGCACAAAAATATTTCAAATACGATCATTTTGACATTTATACAAACACTTTGCAAACATAAATATTTAAACAATTTCATCAAGATATTCCAAACATGATCATTCAAATATTTACACGAACATCTTCCAAACACAGTCATTTAGTTAATTGATCAATGATATTCCAATCACCATCATTTAAACATTTACATACACATTCTAATCACCATCATTAATCAAACATAGATTTTCCACAAAAAAAAACATAATTATTTTCATACATAGAAACATTTATTCAATATATATTACATCTTAAACAAATTTACTGACCCTCACAAGCAAATGAACAAAACACCAAAGTAGCAACCAATAATAGGAACATCCTGATACATGAGTGAGTGTAAATCGTTTTTCTGGATAGTTGAGAAATTTCTTGGCTCTTCTAAAATATGCGGAGTTAGTGTGGACGCTTGCTTTTTGGCTCTTGTGAAATCTACAGAGTTAGTGTGGACGTTTGCTTACGGCTAATTCTGAAATCTGCGGAGTTAGTGTGGGATGCTTGCTTTTCTATACGCATAAATCAAGAGGATATCTTGCATTGACATTCCATCAAACACCTTTTGAGCAAGGATACATGAGAGGGAAATGATGTCTAAATATGAATTACACTAACTCAATAATTTTTCTCCATAGAGGGAAGGAACAAAAATTAACAATTATAAGTGATCTTTCTAAATGAAATGAAATTAACAAAATTGACAACCCATCCTTATTCAGTTCCAATCAATACCCATCATCAACAAAATTGGCAAGCATAACGAACATGAATTCATCATCAAAACACAATCTTTTTGCACACAAACCCACAAATGATCAAAAAAAATTGCAAGGATTAGAATGAAGCTTAGCAGTGAGATCGTCGGTGATGAGGACGAGGGGTTGAAGACCTCTGAAGTGGAGATCTGACACCATCCAAACCACCGATTGGGGCCCACCCTCCATGTCGATCACGCTTCTCGTCCTCTCCTTTTCGCTGATGCCGCTGCTGGTGGATTCGGCAGCGGAGATCGATGAGAGCAGCAACAGTGATGCGATGATCACCCATTCGAGCATCGCTATTTTTTGCTTGATTTCATTTAATTTCTGAGAGAGAGGAGAGAGAGAGAGTGATGGTGAGAGGGACCTCCCCCGAGATCCCATTAACTCCAGCGGCGGCGAAGACGGTGAAGGAGGCAACTAGGGGGTCGCGGAGTACTTGCAATATCCAGAGAGAGAAAGGGACGGAGGGAGTGACGGTGGAGAAAAGACAGATGGAGGAAAGGAGGAGAGAGAGGACGGGGATGAGGAAATGAGGCAGAGAAGAGGGAAGAGAAGTAAGAGATAGTTATTCTAATTTGAGAAAGATACGAAAGGGTATTTCAGTTATTTCACATAAAATTTAACAGCAGAGAGCAATGGGACAACGATTGTCAATTTTATGTGATTTTCGTCTAACGACAGAACTACGTGAGGGTTTCTGATATTGCCCCAAATTCCGAAGGAACTTCCGTGAAATAAGCCTATTTATAACTTAAGCATGCCTATGACCTGGCCACGTGTCATGCGCGTCATCCCAGTAACGGGTTGGGTCTAAGCGGGCGGATTTTAACCACGAAAGCAGAACCTAAAAATCTAGCGTTCTTGAGTTTTGGATTCGGGTGTTGGATCGCAAAAGGTTAAGGGTAATTGAATTACAAAAGGAATATGCATAAATTAATAAATACTAGGACTAAAAAAGTGGGCCTGAGGCCCTATGTGAGAAAGCAGACTCATGCGGGCGAGTGGGTCCCACTCTTGCCTGCATGCGTTTTGCCTATATTTCGTGGGAAATGTCTCTCGGGAACTCCCATGCCTAATAACCTCTAAATACTAGTATTTTGCATGTGTAATGCGCGTACATCATTATTAAAGATGAAGGCAAGATAACAAAATATCAAACATAGAGCATCATCATTTTTTTTATATCACGAGGTTAAATTTAAAGTTTGCTTTCACTCTTTTAATTTGGAATGTTTAAATTTGATCTTGTATGTCTTTTTTTGCCACATTAGATTTGTATTGTCACTTGTGTTTTTGTTTGTGTATGTCGCTTTTTGCTAGTGATGTGAGAGAGAGCCAGAGGTGTCATGTGCAACTTTAGAAAATGGTAGAATTTTTTTGAATGTTTCCTTTAAAAACATTAAAAATACCACATCCGATGCCCCCCCAAACCAACCCACCCACGCCCTCGCACCTACAAAAAAGAAAAAAAAAGCCCCAAAAGGCTGGGAAGTTCTTTGGTGCTTCCCACCAAAGAATCTTGTGTGTCAGAGAGAGAGAGAGAGGCGCAAAATATGGGAAGCACCAAAGAATAACCCCAAAAGGCTACCTTATGTTCTAGATACAATAGTTGAGATAACTATATCCAGCTTCTTACTTTTGTAACATACAGGTAATGTAATTGTTATATTTCGTTACAGAATTTTGAAGCTCTAATTGGGATGAAAGTTTAATTTGATAAGGATATGCATATGCTTACAGTTTACCCACTTATAGGTAGGTGCACCCTTGGTAAATATTAGATAAAAAATAAGAGGACCTAGGGTTCTTAAAAAATGTTCATATGATGGGTAAACTATTTAAAGAAATAAAAAGCAAGGAACGATAAGAAAAGAGAAGATAATAGAAAAGAAAAGACCAAATTTATGGCCTTGTGTGAGATTTAATGAACATTGCAACAGTTTGAAAGATAGAAAGTGATGATGCTCGGTATTGGCGATCTCCAGGATCAGGACACGTGGCAGGTGGCGTGTCCTCGAACTCAGAAGAAAGAGCCCACAGGGGCCGACCCGGTCATCCTATACCCGACCTGCAAACACAAGCTGGCCCTCCTCAGGCCCCCCTGCAAATTGGCCTCTTCGGTCTTGCAGCTTGTCTCGAGCTGCCACAGGACCAAGACTTCTCGGCCTCCTCGCTCGCCCCCGAGTTCCCGCCGAGGCCGTCTTCCTCGGCCCTCCGACCAACTCCACCACTCCCAGGCGTAACCGCTGCTCCGCAAATCTCGCCATGCGCGGATTTTATGCCGGCAACTTCCCACGTTCCACGCCATCACGATCCCCATTAATGGGCGATCCGCTCTCTACGCGGGCGTGACGTCGGGAGCGTAACTGCCGGTGAGATTCCCGTGCTTGCTGCTGCGTGCCGCCACCGTTATATAAACCCGCATCACAGAGGGGTCAAGTAAGCCATTTTTTACTCTTTTAAGCCGTTACTCTGCTCGGATCTCATCACTAACTTGAGCGTCGGAGGGTCCTTGGTTGTACCAAACCACCCCGGGACTTCTTTGCAGGTACTCGGCACCAACTCCCTCACTTCACCTATTCCACCAAAACACATTGAGACCCACACGCAACGGAAGGTAACCACCTAAGTCCATCAGGAGATCAGCGGAAGACAACATTTAACGGAGACCCGAAAAAGACCTCCATCAGTTGGCGCTGTCTGTGGGAAACGAAACTCCACAAAAACATAAGTTGGCCTTCCGATCTCCGTCCACATGGCGTGCGATCACCCTAAAGATCCAGGTGCCAGCCGCCGCCTCCCCCTCATCGGAGGCGCAGATGGACTTCCTCCGGCGACCATCATCAATGCCCTCGCCGGCCGAATAGACCGACTAAAGTCCAAACGGCCAGGCCAGGGCCCCCGATCGCCGCTCCTCTGCCTCCAGAAGACTCTGCCCTCATCGGCACGGCTGACCACCGACAGGCTACGCCCCATGGCCACAGATCTCACGGGCCGATACTCGTCTGCTGGGCGATCATTGGGCCTCCTCTGGCGGAATCGAAACGACGCGACTCTGGTGCTTCGCCTCCCCGCACAATCGATGCGCATGCTATGCGCACGTTCCCCGCGGCCGTTCCTGCTCCCCATACCTGCAACTGGATGGTCGGGCGAAACCTCTTGAAGAATCAGCCGAGCAGCTACCCTGCTCGGTAGCTTCCCTACTCGCAACGCCAGGGATCAAAGCCCTCGCCAAGAGGCAACCCAGCAGCTACCCTGCTCGGTTATCCCTGGTGGGTAGCTTCCCTACCGCAACGCCAGGGATCAGAAAGTCCTCCTAGAGGCAGTCGAGACCGAGGATCCCTCGCTAGGCTATCCCTGGCGGGTAGCTTCCCTACCGCAACGCCAGTGATCAGAAAGTCCTCCCAGAGACAGTCGAGCCCGAGGATCCCTCGCTCGGCTATCCCTGGCGGGTAGCTTCCCTACCGCAACCCCGGGGATCAGAAAGTCCTCCCAGAGGCAGTCGAGCTCGAGGATCCCTCGCTCGGCTATCCATGGTTGGTAGCATCCCTACCGCAACGCCAGGGATCAGAAAGTCCTCCAAGAGGCAGTCCAGCCCGAGGATCCCTCGTTCGGCTATCCCTGGCGGGTAGCTTCCCTACCGCAACGCCAGGGATCAGAAAGCCCTCCCGGAGGCAGTCGAGCCCGAGGAACCCTCGCTCGGCTATCCCTGGCGGATAGCTTCCCTACCGCAACGCTAGGAATCAGAAAGCCTTCCCAGAGGCAGTCGAGCCCGAGGATCCCTCACTCGGCTATCCTTCAGGACAAAAGCCCTCGCCAAGAGGCACCGGACAGTAACCCTGCCCGGCCAAGGGTCCTTGGTAGGCTTCTTACAGCCTCTCCCGTGCTAAGGACCAATGTCCTCCCAGAGGCAGTCGAGTTCTTGCTCGGCTATCCCCGGCTGGTAGCTTTCTACCACAACCGACAGGGATCAAAGTCCTCGCCGAGAGACACTGGGCAGTAACCCTGCTCGGTCCCCGTCCTGAAGGATCAAAAGTCCTCCCAGAGGCAGTCGAGCCCGAGGATCCCTCGCTCGGCTATCCCTGGCGGGTAGCTTCCCTACCGCAACGCCAGGGATCAGAAAGTCCTACCAGAGGCAGTCGAGCCCGAGGATCCCTCGCTCGGCTATCCCTGGCGGGTAGCTTCTCTAGCGCAACGCCAGGGATCAGAAAACCCTCGCCAAGAGGCGCCGAGCAGCTACCCTGCTCGGCCATCCTTCGCAGGCCTCTCACGGCCCCTCCAGCATCAAGGATCAAAGCCCTCGCCAGGAGGCACCGAGCAGCTACTTTGCTCGGCCATCCTTCGCAGGCCTCTCGTGGCCCCTCCAGCGCCAAGGATCAAAGCCCTCGCCAGGAGGCACCGAGCAGCTACCCTGCTCGGCCATCCTTCGCAGGCCTCTCGTGGCCCCTCTAGCGTCAAGGATCAAAGCCCTCGCCAGGAGGCACCGAGCAGCTACCCTGCTCGGCGCATCCCCAGCGGACATCCTCCTGCCCATCAGACGCCGATGGTCTGAAGCCCTCGTCGCGAGGCCGTCGAGTTCCTTCTTGCTCGGCGCATCCTCAGCGGGCATCCTCCTGCCCGTTAGACGTTGATGGTCTGAAGCTCTCATCGTGAGGCCGCCGAGTTCCTTCCTGCTCGGTGCATCCCCAGCGAGCATCCTCCTGCCCATCAGACATTGATGGTCTAAAGCCCTCACCGCGTGGCCGCCGAGTTCCTTCTTGCTCGGCGCATCCTCAGCGGGCATCCTCCTGCCCGTCAGACGCTGATGGTCTGAAACCCTCATCGCGAGGCCTCCGAGTTCCTTCCTGCTCGGTGCATCCCAGCGGGCATCCTCCTGCCCATCAGACGCTGATGGTCTGAAGCCCTCATTGCGAGGCTGCCGAGTTCCTTCCTGCTCGGCGCATCCCCAGTGGGCGTCCTCCTGCCCATCAGATGCTGAGGATCTCAAGCCCTCATCGTGAGGCCGTCGAGTTCCTTCCTGCTCGGCGCATCCCCAGCGGGCATCCTCCTGCCCATCAGATGCTGAGGATCTCAAGCCCTCATCGCGAGGCCGCCGAGTTCCTTCCTACTCGGCGCATCCCCAGCGGGCATCCTCCTGCCCATTAGACGCTGAAGATCTGAACCCCTCATCGTGAGGCCGCTGAGTTTCTTCCTGCTCGGCGTATTCCCAGCGGGTAGCTTACTACCCAACAAGAGACATCAGGTCTATCCAAGTTCGAGTAATGCCCCATCGACTTCGAGGCCATGGAGATGCCTCCTTCTCAGCATCGCTTGGCACACTTGGCAAGTGATCGAAATCAACTTGGCGACCGATCGCTTCGCTTGTCGTTCCCGCACTGGGCTGCATCCCATCAGACGCCGCAGGTCTGTACACGCCGCGTCGGCCAACCGACGCTTGACATGCAGACAGTCTCTTCAGTGACAGGATGCACAAACCGGCACACCTTCTTTAAATGCAGAGATCTCACCTCGGGAGGCCCGGCAGACCACTCCTGACCCGACCCGCTGACTGGTCAGGACAAGAGTGGGGGGCTAATGATGATGCTCAGTATTGGCGATCTCCAAGATCAGGACACGTGGCAGGTGGTGTGTCCTCGAACTCAGAAGAAAGGGCCCACAGGGGCCGACCCGGTCACCCTGTACCCGACCTGCAAACACAAGCTGGCCCTCCTCACGCCCCCCTGCAAATTGGCCTCTTCGGCCCTGCAGCTTGTCTCAAGCTGCCACAGGACCAAGACTCCTCGGCCTCCTCGCTCGCCCTCGAGCTCCCGCCGAGGCCTTCTTCCTCAGCCCTCCGACCAACTCCACCACTTCCAGGCGTAACCGCCGCTCCGCGAATCTCGCCATGCGCGGATTTTACGCCGGCAACTTCCCATGTTCCACGCCATCACGATCCCTATTAATGGGCGATCCGCTCTCTACGCGGGCGTGACGTCGGGAGCGTAACTGCCGGCGAGATTCCTGCGCTTGCTGCTGCGTGCCGCCACCGTTATATAAACCCCCATCATAGAGGGGTCAAGTAAGCCATTTTTTACTCTTTTAAGCCGTTACTCTGCTTGGATCTCATCACTAACTTGAGCGTCGGAGGGTCTTTGGTGGTACCAAACTACCCCGGGACTTCTTTGCAGGTACTCGGCACCAACTCCCTCACTTCACCTCTTCCACCAAAACCCATTGAGACCCACACGCAACGGAAGGTAACCACCTAAGTCCATCAGGAGATCAGCGGAAGACAACATCTGACGGAGACCCGAAAAGGACCTCCATCAGTTGGCGCCATCTGTGGGAAACGAAACTCCACAAAAACAAAAGTTGGCCTTCCGACCTCCGTCAATATGGTGTGCGATCACCCTGAAGATCTAGATGCCAGCCGCCGCCTCCCCCTCATCGGAGGCGCGGATGGACCTCCTCCGGCAACCGTCATTAATGCCCTCGCCGGCCGAATAGACCGACTAAAGTCCAAACGGCCAGTCCAGGGCCCCCGATCGCCGCTCCTCTGCCTCCAAAAGACTCTGCCCTCGTCGGCACGGCTGACCACCGACAGGCTACGCCCCATGGCCACAGATCTCACTGGCCGATACTCGTCTGCTGGGCGATCATTGGGCCTCCTCTGGCGGAATCGAAACGACGCGACTCTGGCGCTTCGCCTCTCCGCACAATCGATGCGCATGCTACGCGCACGTTCCCCGCGGCCGTTCCTGCTCCCCATACCTGCAACTGGATGGTCGGGCGAAACCTCATGAAGAATCAGCCGAGCAGCTACCCTGCTCGGTTATCCCTGGTCGGTAGCTTCCCTACTCACAACGCCAGGGATCAAAGCCCTTGCCAAGAGGCAACCCAGCAGCTACCCTGCTCGGTTATCCTTGGCGGGTAGCTTCCCTACCGCAACGCCAGGGATCAGAAAGTCCTCCCAGAGGCAGTCGAGCCCAAGGATCCCTCGCTCGGCTATCCCTGGCGGGTAGCTTCCCTACCGCAACGTCAGGGATCAGAAAGTCCTCCCAGAGGCAGTCGAGCCCGAAGATCCCTCGCTCGGCTATCCCTAGCGGGTAGCTTCCCTACCGCAACGCCAGGGATAAGAAAGTCCTCCCAGAGGCAGTCGATCTCGAGGATCCCTCGCTCGGCTATCCATGGCGGGTAGCATCCCTACCGCAACGCTAGGGATCAGAAAGTCCTCCAAGAGGCAGTCAAGCCCGAGGATCCCTCGCTCGGCTATCCCTGGAGGGTAGCTTCCCTACCGCAACGCCAGGGATCAGAAAGCCCTCCCAGAGGCAGTCGAGCCCGAGGATCCCTCGCTCGTCTATCCCTGGTGCGTAGCTTCCCTACCGCAACGCCAGGGATCAGAAAGCCCTCCCAGAGGCAGTCGAGCCCGAGGATCCCTCACTCGGCTATCCTTCAGAACAAAAGCCCTCGCCAAGAGGCACCGGACAATAACCCTGCCCGGCCAAGGGTCCTTGGTAGGCTTCTTACAGCCCCTCCCATGCTAAGGACCAAAGTCCTCCCAGAGGCAGTTGAGTCCTTGCTCAGCTATCCCCGGCTGGTAGCTTTCTACCACAACCGACAGGGATTAAAGTCCTCGCCGAGAGGCACTGGGCAATAACCCTGCTCGGTCCTCGTCCTGATGGATCAAAAGTCCTCCCAGAGGCAGTCGAGCCTGAGGATCCCTCGCTCGGCTATCCCTGGCGGGTAGCTTCCCTACCGCAACGCCAGGGATCAGAAAGTCCTCCCAGAGGCAGTCGAGCCAGAGGATCCCTCGCTCAGCTATCCCTGGCGGGTAGCTTCCCTACCGCAACACCAGGGATCAGAAAACCCTTGCCAAGAGGCGCCGAGCAGCTACCCTGCTCGGACATCCTTTGCAGGCCTCCCACGTGAAAGGTTCCTAAGAACACTATAGAGGTCTCACAAGGCATCAACCATGCCAATTTAAAATTTTATGGGTGCCGAGAAACCCTAATACGGATCGTCGGCTAGAATTCTAGGCGAAACACGAATCTAGTTAACAACTTAACTAAAGATAAGAAGCTACAACCTTTGTAGATCCGGTTATCCACTTCCTTGGTTCCACGTAGTCATCCCCTCACTGTCCATCTCGAATCTCGGACTTTCGCGTCAGCTTCATCGGAGAAATGAGCGGAATAGGTCGTCGGCTTCGTGCCGAAGATGATCTACGTCGAGGTTGCACAAGTTCAAGCTCCAACTTCACCAAGTTGTGAAACTTGTGAAGAAAACACCCAAAACAACTTGGCAAGAGGTAGAGGGTGAAGAAATAGGAGGTGGGTTCACTTTAGAATTGGATTTCACTCACTTTTGCTCAAGTTGCCATTGATGGACTTAAGCTTTTCTTGAAGAAGAAGATGATCAAGATGAAGAAAGAATATGATAAGTTCTTTTAAAATGAAAAAGAAAACAATACTTATCATATCCTAACTAAGGTTAAGTGTAGAGAATAGACCATGGTAAGTGGGAATGGTTAGGGTTAAGCATGAAGACAAAATGGTCTCTTTAGTCAAAACTTCATGAAGCTTCAACAAGCTTCATGACAAAAAGAAACCATTTTATTTTCTTTTATCCATTTAAATAAATAAAGAATGGATAAATAAATAGATGAATAACTCAAAACCCTAACCATTATCATAACCATGGTTTAATTCTTTGCACAAACCCAAGTAAATATGTATCATCAAACATGATACAATCAAGTGCACACAAAAGCATATCACATATACAATGTGCACTTCAAGTGAGAAAATCCTTTTAAAATGAACCAATACTAGTTAATGCAAATTAATATATCAAATATATAATTATACATTAAATCATTAAATCAACACTTGATTCAATGATCCGGTCATGTCGCACATAACCGACTAGTATACAATGTATCGATTTATCGAATCAATGATTCGACAACTAGGTTATATCGCATACAACCAATCGAAACATTCATCGCGAGAATGAAATACGGTATCACATACACGCATTATTCTCGGTCCCGCACATATCTCATATGCGCTCCTATTTCGTTTCGCTTGAGCCAGGAAACCTCTGTGTAGGACTCTAAAGACTCGTCAATACGCCGGTAACAGATGATGATCATATCAAGCACCCACAAGCCGCAAGCGGTCTGCTAAACGTAACGGCCATCCAGGTATTGAGCGATCAGAAGATCGACGAGCTAGCCCGCTCACACTCCTGTGAATCCAACCAGTAACACTTACCGTACAGTCCGGTCTGTTCGTCTGATATGTCGCATATCATGTCTAGGGGTGGTAAACGTCAGACCCCAATAACCGATAAGTCATACCGATGTGAGGCTCATAACGGGTCGAGAAACTACTGGTAACACTTACCAGCAAATCTCTGATCAGCCCTGGCCAGGGACTTCCCTGTTACGGCCAATCGAGCACAGCGCAACATCAACCCCCAATACCGGGAGAGACGAAACCCCTCCTATCGCTCATTGCCTCCATGTGACTCGGGACTGTACCCAAAGACCACCGTTTTGCACGCCCTCATGGACGTGGTAAGGTGGAGATCAAAGCACAGTGGGAATCACATAAGACTCTATGACGATCTCGGGTCTACAGACTAACCTGTACAAGTGTCACCTGAGAACTGCCATCTGACGTGAGGTATAATACCATCTGGGAGTTCTCGGCGAGTCCGTCCAGTGTACCCAGTCTCCACTGAGCACCCGTATACCATCTCTGATGTCAAACACCAATGGATATGGGATCATCCATCGCCCATCTCATGGGTCGAGAGGCGTATACGCTAGTCTACACTGGTATATCGATGCCCCGTCTCGATACACCCACGACTAGGGACCTTGAAGGATGTACTTATGGACTACCATGTCCCCACTAGTATGATCTGCATCATAGTCCAGGTAGTCAAGTACACATCCTAAGGGCTTTACCAACATGTAACTGTAAGACAGTTTAAAGAGACTAGTGTACATGTTAAGATAAAGAGCAACCAGATAGCATACTATCATATCGAGCAAGAAAGTCATCTCTATATATGTCCAAGCATCCAATATAATATACATCATTTGTACAATACTGGCCTCTAGGGCATACATACAACTAACAATCTCCCACTTGCACTAGGGCCAGCTGCTGTAGTATCGCATACCGAGCATCCCGAAGAGTCTCTCAAACTGTATCTGGGGAATGGCCTTCGTGAGTGGATCCGCCTGTTGTTCTTCGTGTCAACCCTCCTGACCTCGATCTCCCGGCGATCTACTATTTCCCGGATCAGGTGATACCGCCTCAGAATATGCCTGGATCGCTGATGGGACCTAGGTTCCTTGGCCAAAGCCACCGCTCCATTGTTATCGCAATACAAAGGTATTGGATGCTCAATGGATGGAACCACTCCAAGTTCAGTAATGAACTGCTTGATCCAGACTGCCTCTTTGGCAGCATCGTTGGCAGCGATGTATTCAGCCTCCATCGTCGAGTCTGCCACGGTTTCCTGCTTGGAACTCTTCCAGCTAACCGCCCCTCCGTAAAGGGTAAAGACAAACCCCGACTGCGACTTAGAGTCGTCCTTATCACTCTGGAAGCTCGAATCGGTAAAGGACTCCACTTGGAGTTCTCCGTTACCATACACCAAGAGCATCTCTTTAGTCCTTCGCAAGTACTTGAGAATGCTCTTCACAGCTGTCCAGTGACTCTCTCCAGGATCAGCTTGATACCTGCTCACTACACTTAGTGAGTATGCTACATCGGGTCTGGTACATAGCATCGCGTACATGATAGAGCCTACAGCCGAAGCATGGGGTATCCCTTGCATGCGAGCTCTCTCCAAATCAGTCTTGGGAGACATCTCTTTGGAGAGAGTGACTCCAAAGATCGTGGGCAAGTTCCCACGCTTGGATTCTTCCATACTAAACCTCTTTAGTATGGTGTCAATGTACCTGGATTGGGACAATCCCAATATCCTTTTGGATCTATCTCTATAGATCCTAATTCCCAATATGCAGGAGGCATCACCAAGATCTTTCATTGAGAATCTTTGTGATAAGAAGAGCTTGACCGATTGCAGCATAGGAATATCATTTCCTATCAAGAGTATGTCGTCCACGTACAATACGAGGAAGACAACCTTACTCTCTGCCACCTTCTTGTAGATACAAGGTTCATCTGGATTTTTGACGAAATCAAACTCTTTGATAACGACGTCAAAGTAGATGTCCCAACTCCGTGATGCTTGCTTTAATCCATAAATGGATTTAAGCAGCTTGCACACCTTCCCGCTGCTCCCACTGTCTACGAAGCCCTTTGGCTGAGTCATGTACACGCACTCTTCTAAATCACCGTTTAGAAAGGCGGTCTTAAAATCCATTTGCCAGATTTCGTAATCATGATATGCAGCGATGGCAAGCATGATCCGGATGGATTTAAGCATAGCTACTGGAGAAAAGGTTTTGTCATAGTCCACACCTGGTCTTTGACGAAAACCTTTTGCTACAAGTCTAGCTTTGAAAGTCTCTACTTTCCCATCTACACCAAGTTTCTTCTTGAAGATCCACTTGCTCCCAATGGGTTTTACCCCTTCAGAAGCAACATCCAAATTCCATACTTTGTTGGTGTACATGGATTCCATCTCGGACCGCATAGCATCCAGCCATTTCACTGAGTCCCTACTCGTGATGGCCTGCTCGAAGCTAGTTGGGTCATCATCCTCCATGATGCAATCCTCGCTCCCACCATCCATGAGAAAACCGTAGTATCTCTCAGGTGGGCGAGGAACCCTACTAGATCGGCGGAGAGGCTGAGGTTCGTCGGGAGCTACTGAATGCTCTGGTTCCACTAAATCTTCTGTTGTGTTTTGTTCAGCTGGAACCTCTTCCAGTTCTACCTCAGAGCCACTAATTTCTTTTGCAAGAAATTCCTTTTCTAAAAAGGTGGCATGTTGAGCAACAAATACTCTTTGTTCCTCACTGTGGTAGAAGATATACCCTCGCGAATGTTTGGGATATCTAACAAATTTACACAAAACAGATCTTGCCTCGAGTTTGTCCGGTTTTTGTCTTTTGACATAGGCCGGGCAACCCCATATCTTTATAAAATTAAGATATGGTCTCTTCCCTTCCCATATCTCATATGGTGTGGTAGGCACAGATTTGGTGGGAACCCTGTTCAGTAGTTATGCTGCTGTTTCCAGTGCATATCCCCAGAAGGAAACAGGTAACTCAGCTACACTCATCATAGAGCGCACCATATCTAATAGGGTGCGGTTTCTCCGCTCCGATACACCGTTGTGCTGTGGTGTATATGGAGGAGTTAGCTGAGAGAGAATCCCATTCTCTTTTAGGAAGTCCAGGAATTCAATGCTCAAGTATTCTCCTCCTCGATCAGATCGTAGGATTTTAATACTTTTTCCTGTTTGGTTCTCAACTTCTTGTTTATATTCTCTAAATTTCTCAAAAGGTTCTGATTTGTGTTTCATCAGGAACACATATCCGAATCTAGAGAGATCGTCAGTGAATGTAATGAAGTACGAAGAACCATCCCTGGCATGTGTAGACATGGGACCGCATACATCACTATGTATCAGTCCCAAGAGTTCGGTAACTCTTTCTCCGTGTCCCGTAAACGGAGTTTTGGTCATCTTGCCTTTGAGACATGACTGGCAAGAGAGATCGTCAGTGAATGTAATGAAGTACGAAGAACTATCCCTGGCATGTGTAGACATGGGACCGCATACATCACTATGTAGCAGTCCCAAGAGTTCGGTAACTCTTTCTCCGTATCCCGTAAACGGAGTTTTGGTCATCTTGCCTTTGAGACATGACTGGCAAGTGTCATAAGATGAAAATTCAAACGGATTTAAATATCCATCTTTATGCAACTTAGCTAGTCGTGTCGCATTGATGTGACCCAGTCTATAATGCCACAAGAAGGATTCGTTCAGTTCTGAACTCTTCCTCTTGTGTGTGTTTGTTATGCTCAGAACTGTTGATTGATTTAGAACATAAATGCCATTGCACAACGTGCCTGATCCAACCAACTTTTGGTTACGGAAAATATTCATAATATTGTCCTGTAATACAAAATTATATCCCTCTTTACTCAACAAAGAAATCGATATAATGTTGCATATCAGGTTCGGCATGTAATAGCATTCGTTCAGAACCAATGTTGTAACATTTCAAAAAAGATAAAATGTTAATTTTGGGAATTTTTATAATTTAATATTATTTTATTGAATATTTTAATATTTTGGAATTATTAAATACAAATAAATGGGGAAAAATTTTGGAAAATTTTGGAAAATTCTAAAATAGGGTAAATTAGAGAATTATGACATTTTAAAGTTTTTGTGATTAATTTGACACTAATTTAGTGCTAATCGCGATTAAAAATCGCTAATCGGTTTTTAGCTTTTTGTGCAACACATGCACATATCACTTTTTCACACTTGTGCATTTTCTTGCCATGCTTTTCATTTGGGTTTACTATTTGAGTGAGAAGGGTTTTAAAAGGAAAAACAAAAGGAAAAGAATAAAGAAATGGGTAGTTGGTGAGAGAGAGAGGTATGGGCTTCATTGACTAAGGACTTAACCATTTCTCCCCTCATTTCCCTCCCTCTTCTCCCTTCTCCTGCTGCTGCTCCTGCACCTCCTTTCCCTCCCCTCTTCAAGCTCCAAAACACCTCTAAAACAACCCCAAAACCCAATCTCCATTTCGTTAAATGTGTGCACAATCCCTAGATCTACACTTGGTGCTAAAGAAGCAAGAATTTTGGCCACTAGGGGCAACTCAAGAAAATTCTTGAGTTGCCAAATGAGGTATTTTCTGGACCTTAAACTTAGTTTATGCATTTCCTTTACTCTCATATTAAGATCGAATCGATATTGTGTGATATTGTGGACTTGTGGATAACCTAGTTAGGGTTGTGATGATTTATGGGTTGTAATATGGAGTTGAGGTCAGTAGAGGTTATACCATCACCCTAGTGTATGAATTGGAAACTCAAAACCTGAAGCTTAAACCATAATACGGATTTTAGAAACCGATATCGGAGAATTTATGAAATCTGTGAAGGGTATATTGAATCTGCTATCACCCGAGACACCCTAAATTAAAATTGATTGGACAGTGACACGTGCAGGCACCCAGGAAGCTAACCCCAAGACCCCAGCTCCCACTTCTTCTTCCCGGCCGCCAATTTATCCCCATTGGGTGCAAATTGCGGCCTGGGTCCCACCATTTTGGCTCGTATTAGTTCTGTAGCTCCTACATGTTCATGTTAGACCCCTGGTATATATAGATTTGTATAAAGTGACCTAGGGTAAAATCTGGGACATATTTCCTAAGTTGCGGTTTTAGATTCATGTTTCCGTATTCCGTATTTTTAATTCTGCAATTGTGGATTGTGTTTTGCCTCGACTATTTGGCGTTTATACGACGATATAGAGGATGTGTTGATGGTTTTGAAGGCGTGCCATGGGTTTTAACCTATAGGCCTCTTATCGTATCATTTTGGATTTCATGTGCCGTTTTAGCTTTGATTTGGTTTTAATGCGCATATACGATATTTTGATGTGTAGGTACCCCATGAAGACTTCGGGACGACAAGCAAGCGCGTGGCGACGTCCACAAACGAAGACGCTAGGTGAGTAGATTATATCTACTGGGGGAAGTCGGGTGGATGGCGTATAGCACCCCCGCAGTCCGTAGTTGTTATTATATATGATAGTTAGGTGTATTATGGATAGTGTAGGGTTAGAAGTGACTAGTGTAGTTCATAGTCGCGAACCCTAGAATAGAATTACACCTACACGCACACCCTTGCATATTACTTATACTGGCACTGTGTTGATGATATTGGATGACTTTGGAGATGAGTCAATGATATTGGGCTTTGTGCCGCGAGATCGGTGATGTGATATGATTCGTATTTGGGATACGAAATGTGATTCTTGCGGGCTTGGGATGTGTGTTTACCCCCGCATGCATACTTTATTGATGGTATCGATTTATACTAGACATAGAATAGTACCCCAGATTATATGATATGTTGATAGTGATACCTGAAGTGTGATGAGATAGTGTGATATTGACCCGTACCCAGCTATTGGGATGCCGTACGGCGATTTACCGTATGAGCTTTACATTGATGATAGATCCGCACTCATGACTTGAGGATGTCATATGATATACTGTATCGTACGCGATACTATTGAGGCGGAATCACCGACTATTATATCTATATATATATCGACTCAGATGTTAGGAGGTTTCCTTACCTGTAGCTCGGCTTGTTAGTTCAGCTGTATAGTTTAGTGTAGTTGTTAGATTAGATTAGACTCCTACCTATTTCAAAACTAGCGGGTCGTGGGTATTTTAAAAGACAGGTCAAGGGATCTACGGATATTTCAAAAGGCGTATCTTTTCATAAAAACACCGTAGCCCCTATTTTCAAAACCCCATGATTCGTGATATTTCAAAAGGCACCATTTGTAGGACTTATATTAGATTAATGCAGATTAGTTATAGTTGCGTCTAGATTCAGCTCCCACTTTTTTTGTGGTTCGCTTTGCATCGCATTCTTATATTATGTTTCATACTCCATTATTGATATCATGCTGTTAGGACACCAGCACCATTACCGATGTTGCGTATGTACCACGTACACTTACTTGCCGGCTCACACACATCTTCATCGGTAATTGCCATGTCACGTACACCTTAGAAAATACTATTGCTTGACATAACCTATTAGCTAATAGTTTAGACATTGTAGTTATTACCTGCTACTTCATGCATACTGATATTCATTGTTATGCCGCATTCATGGATTCTCATGCATATATTCACTATTTTACGTGTTACTGAGGTTTTGGATTTGGATTTCCGTGAGATTTTCTGGATTTGGAGGAAAACCGCAAAAACACAGATAAACATTTTCTCTCTTTTAAAATAAAAAGTGCGGTTTTCCCATGATGTATGAGTCGTCCACCATGAGTTTGCTGATGGATTTGGAAACCCGATTCGAGGAGACGGATGAACCGTTTCGGGTACATGGTGGACCCGGTGCGGTACCCCGGGGCAAGATGAATGTGGTGATGACGTTGAGCCTGGCAGGGGAGCACTACCGACCGGTGATTTTACCTGACGCGTCGGATATCCGGAGGATACCGTCGTGGTCTTGAGATTGATGGTAGGGGCCGGTCTGGACTGACGGCGCCCTAGATTTTGTGATTGGGATACAGAGATATCGGGATATTTGGATTACGTTTTGTGCCGATGTTAGGCACAGTTTTATGCTGATTTCATTATGATACCTCATTTTAAAAATACAAAGGAAATCTCACTAAAGTATGAAAACAGTTTCTTCATTTACATGTATTATGTTCTCATGCATTCATACCTCATTTTTATGTTATATTGCTACCTGAGGCACTGACACAGGCACAGGAGATTACACTCGGGTTAGATATTCACCCTAGCCTTGTTATAGGCTGCATGTTTTATATTGAGGATTTTGTACTGATCGTTTTGACCTAGGATTATGTCTTGCGTTCGGTTTCTGCTTGTAGTTATTCTCTATTCACGAGTTGGCAACTCACCCCCGTTGTGCCACAGTTCTTGCAGGTTTTGCCGTACAGGTTCCTTTGCGGCATTTCTGGCACATTGCTTCCTTGCGGGTGAATTGCATTTGGTAGGTGGTTCCTTTTGCATCAAAACCACCATTGTACTTATATTATTCTTTGTATCTAGAATTTCCATCAACCAAATTTGTTTATTGTTTCAGACTCAGACTTTAGTGATGTTTTATTTGACCTTAGAGTCGCGCTTAGTAGTATTGCGGTTTTCATGCTTACTGTGTTTCTTTTGGATCGATCCTCGCCTTTCGGCGTTGTATATTATATTGCATGTGTGGTTGTGACCGTCAATTGACGAAGAGCTAGCTCCCGCTTGGGGATGCCTTTTATCATTGTATATATGTTATGCTTGTTGTATCCCGTTCGGGGCCAGTATTTACAAAAGAAACTCTGCCGAAATTTTTAGAAAAGACTTTACCTTTTAAAAATGCACCTTCGGCTTAGTTATTTAAAAACCTCGACTTCAAACATATTTTCCTTCACTTCTTTAAACCAGTTTTCTTCACTTACACTTAAAATGGTTTTAGATTTCTGGGCTTTGGCTTACTTGGATCAGATGGAGTCCTATAGATTTCATATGGTTCGAGGGCCAGTCACGTGCTCTTTCGGGTCGTGACAAAGTTGGTATCAGAGCGCTAGGTTGACCTTGGTTCGAGTCTAAGTTTGACTATGTGGAGCCTAGGGCGTTTATATATATACGGAACTTAGGCTTGACCTTACGGAACTTAGACTTAGTCGAGGGGGTATTAGACCCGAACTTTCGTCGTATAGGATGACCCTTGGTTGATGGAATAGGTGACTAAAGTAGAGTGACGTACCGTTGGTATGTTCCGCGGCATACTTACGACACGCCACTCCGCTTAAGGAACCTTAGGATGTACATATTTTCGAGATCAGTGATTCTCTTTATATCCATGATTATACATCCATTTGAGATCCCCGATTCTATTAGTCCATGATCATACCTTCATTGATGCTGTTCCTTCTTATGATCGTGTATCCACTCTGGATCTGTTGTTTCCTTTCTTGCCATTGATCTGCTCTCTTCGATACTCGATTGAGGTTCCTGTCGCCATGTTTGAGTGCAGTTTGGGCTGCTGCTAGGGTTACGGTTAGTGCGAGCTCGTCTGGTACGAGGGCTGACCATTGTGTTTTCTGGTGACATGGGAACGTCTCGAGTTAGTATTGATGACTGTGACCTCAAGTGGAGGCGAGTGCTTGGTTTTGCACCGGATGATCGGGCCATTGTTAGAGCTGCCAGTTGAGAGAGGACTGTTGATGTACATCATACCTCAGAGATTATGATGTCGCCTACCGTACAGACAGAGGGACCAGCTGTTGCTGAGATTGACGGGATGTCGCTTTCGGAGCTTACGAGCTTAGATTGTCGGAGCTTCCAGACAGATATGAGACAGATTATAGCTAGTCTACTCGATTTGAGAGACGAAGGTGATTCGTCCGATTTATGCACCGGAGCGGGCCCAGTTGAGTTGAAGATTTCCAGTGTGGAGAGTCTTACTCAGATCTAGGGCAGACCGATTCAGAGATGACCGCCAATGCGTCGTCTTTCCTGGAGGATTGAGGCGCTGTTCGGCGTGCAGGTGAATGAGCCAGTTGCTGCTGCAAATGACGAGATATCGCCCAGATGGTTGGAGCTGCTGCAGCGTGAGCATATACTTAGAAAGATGATAGCGAGTCGCCAGTCACCTGAGGATGAATGACTAGGACATTTGGTTCGTCCGTTTACCGATGCGAGGTCATCAGATAGATTGATTCCAGCTAGAGACGACTTCACGCAGATTCGTTGAGAGTCGATTGAGACGATCGAATGTCAGGAGCCCATTTTCCAAGTTTAAAGTATACGGAAAGATATGCAGGTGATTCTATGGACCCTCTAGAAGAATGAAACCCTAACTCGACTTAATGACCGTGTGAAAGCCTTTGAACCTTAGGGTTTACGGAAGTTCCACGGCGCCATTAGTGAGGCTTGGGTTTGCCCTTCTACGGCTGGACCACCGACGCTGAGGCATGTACTCGATACTATTAAACTGTACTCAAGATGTTGATCTCTTGGAGGATTATAAGGTTCTGACGAGTCGATCGAATGTTTCGACATCATTCGGATATCATGTGATGGGATGCATTGCTTGGGAGACTCCAGATACGAGTATAGCCGTTGGAGCATAGTCCATGCAGCCACGATGAGACGAGTCCGAATCTGTCACGACCCAAAATGGTACGTGATGGCCCTAATACTACGCAACGCCTCCAGACGTAACGCAGTAAAAGAAAGCCAAAACCCAGAAATCTAAACCATAAAGATACGGAAAAGATAATAAAAAGTTTTGGAAACATTTGAAATCACAACCCAAATTCTTTAAAAGAGTCCACTTTTTCTTTAAAATTTTGGCAGCACCTCCTTTATAAAACAAGCCCCTAAAAAGGGTACAAAATAAATATAAAGTAAAGCATCCCAAATGGGAGAAAAATCCACGCCCAACGGCGGAAAAACAACACCACAACAGATATACGACGCCGTAGCGAAGAAATCAGAGACAAAAGAAAGGAAACTGTATAAAAGCACAACTCCACAAATATATACAACATCGTCCTCACCAAGTCTCTAAGTCACAACATACAGCTAGTAGATGGAGAGTACAAGATACAACGAATATACAATACACTCTCTGATAACCACAGAACCCACCTGGCAAAACTGCACACTAACAGGCGAAGTGGTATCCGCAGCCAAAAGATGATAGATAGCGAATAGCTGAATAGCTGAAAAGCTGAATAGCTTAATAGCTTGCCTCGACTACTCTGGGGGAACACCTGCAATACCTGTGGCACAACGGGGGTGAGTTGCCAACTCGTGAATAGTAAATAACATATGCAAGTAATCGCGAGAATGTACGTACAGCATGAATCTAATATATGACATTTCAAATATAATGGTCATGAGTACGAAACAATGGAAAGTACACTAACCAGTACCACCAATATATCCAGCAATAATGATATGACAACAGTATGCAATAATCATGCACTGGGGATATGAGAAAGTAAATGTGCAACACTCATGAAGGTACGCTCACAGGTACTCCTAATACATGGAATAGTGCACAAGTATATAATGATGAGGTATGGAGTGAAATATGTCATTTCCACGGAATTCTAACATCGTGGTAGGATCACAATCCAGTAAGACAAATCAATTCCCAATCCCTCAAATCAGTCACCAAATTGGCTCTCATATCATCTAAGTGTCATATCTACTCAACTACACAATATCAAATATATCACACATAAGTGTCGAATGTACACATCAAGTAGATCTCACATATCTAATATGTACAATAACAGTATATCTCCCATATATCAAATGTACAACAGCAAGTGGATCTCACATCTCTCGTATGTACAATATCAGGTATATCTCACCTATATCAAATGTACAATAGTAAGTGGATCTCACATCTCTCGTATGTACAATATCAGTATATCACACATATATCAAATGTACAATAGTAAGTGGATCTCACATCTCTCGTATGTACAATATCAGTATATCACACATATGTCATATGTACAACATCAAGTGGATCTCATATCTCTAGTGTGTACAATGTCATCATCCAATCCCAACCAATCTCTTAAATCCCAAAATAAATCTCCAGCACAGTTCTAACATCCTAATATAATGACATAATAATATGATGAGGGCAATACACATATATTAGCGTCCCATTCCACTAATATTGGTGTAAAGGCATATATAACAGCGGCTCAATCCTCTGTTATATATACAAAAGAGTATTTAGAAGTATCATGAAACCAATGTGTCAAGCATCGACACAGAAATACTGATAAGTACGTATCATACGCTATCCCGAGAGCTCGAGTGCCTAGCTCTGCCCCTCGCCTCTCGACGTATCCATACGCACATGACTCCCGTCGGTATCCACTCGATAGCCGATGAGTCATTGGTCCTGTCACCGGAAAGTATGGCTCCCCTGGGCCTCATTGCCTCACTGCGACGTCGACTCACTCCGACAACATTCTTGCTTCGGGGTACCTCCGGGCCCCACCATGTACCCTCATACGGCTCACGACGCCTCCTCGCATGGGGTATATATATCAGCACCAATAAATCTCATGGTGGATGCTATAATATCATCTCAAGAAAACCGGGTGTTTCAATGTATGCATAATTTCATGAACTACCACGGTCCCCAAATCCAGAAAACATCATGAAAAATCCATATAACAATGCGATAATCCATGAATAACATATACGCAATATGAAGACTGTAATGAAAGCGTATAAATGAAAAGCATAGCATTCACCAGATATAAATGAATACATGAATGGTAAAGCAGAAATATAGGTATCTACCTATATGGTGATGTGATATACCTATCAGGTATAAGTAAAGTATGAAATGCAAGTACACCTGTAGCTATGTCCCTAGGTGTATATGTACCTAGCACTAATGGTACAACATCCTATAGGTAAACAGGAACTAGCATGTCAAGTCTAAGTATAACGATAAGAAATATGTATCAAAGTCACAATGTCCCTAACCATACAATATCATTTCTAAATATGGTTGTGTATGACATGGCAATTATTGACGATGTGTGTGGCATACAATCAGTGCTCTCGCAATCTGAGCCGTCAATAATAGTGCAGTGTCCTAAGGATACTAATCCAATCACAACTATCACTAAGCAGTAAGGTATATGCGCAATTCTAAACATGATATAAAATATGCGACAAGGTAAAAGTTTCTAGCCCAGACGCATAACGCCATGCGGGCGATTCCCCTGTAGATGTTAAATCTACTCACCCACACTCCAAGCTAGATGAAATCTACCACCTGAATCCCCCTGTAGCAGTGTCCGTAGTCCTCGTCTGCGAACCTGCAACATATAAAGAAACAACAATATACATATATTAATAATAGCTACGAAATACGAACTAGTTACATCTAACCGACACAACAACACACAACCACCTCTTAAGTGTTCGTATCGTGGCTAACGAGAGTAGCGACACGACGAAAACAACTTAAGAGCGAAACCACGAAAATTGCACGACCCGTGTCGTAACACGTATCGCACGAACACGAAACACTAGAAACTACACAATTGATCCCAGATTTGCCTACTGTGAAAACTAAACAATTTAAATAAGACCAGAGGAACCCAAACCCTAGCAGACACCTACAGACAAAAACCCAAACCCTAACTCCTCACTAGGCCCGGCGTCGCCGGCCCCTCTTCTTGACGTCGCCGGCCCAGGCCGGTGCCATGGGTGTCGTCTTGATGGTGGTGCTCCAGGTCCTCTAGTACAATACAACCACTATGTTTAATTTCTCAGTAAACTTACTCGGGTCAAAGCAGATCCTAGAAACTACAAACCGACACTAAAATACGATATTACGCATCAAACCCTAATTTAACATTCTAAACAGAATTTAAAAAGCTAAGTTATACTAAAAACACTTAAATAACAGTAAAGGAATTTTACCTACACAAAAGAACACCAAGAACCAAGCTTGCATGCTCCAAGTCAAGAAAATGAGAAGAAGTGAAGAAATTGTGATTTTTGTGAAAAGAGATGGAGTTTGTGATGGATTTTATGATTAAAAGAGAGAAAGAAATGCACAAGGCAGATGAGGGAAAGAGAGGGCTCGGCCAAGTGGAGGGAGGAGAGAGAGAGAGAGAAATTTCTATGCAATTTCCATGCATTTAATGCAAAGTCAACACACACACACATGCATGCACCTTCCTTTCCTTTCTTTTCTATTCTTTTCTTTTCTAATTCCATTAACCTAGGCCACACAATCCTTATGATATATGGTTAAGTTCACTTAGGAAAATTTTAAGGAAAAATTGAAAAGAGAAGATTTCCAGAAAAGTGCAACTCGGATTAAAATAAAATTAAAAATGGGAAAAATTCAAATTGGACCAAAACGTCACATATACTCTCAAAGTGTGCGCACAAGCTTTATTTTATCAAAACTAGGTGCTGGCAAGTCGATATGGCCGTTTGATCCCAATCGGTATTAAACTGAAAATACCGATGAATTTCACCCAAAAACAGAAACAGACCCAAAACGATTTCTAGATCGTTACAATCTCCCCCCCTTATAAAAATTCGTCCCCGAATTTAAAATTTTCACCAAGCATACCTTCAAAGAGAAGAGTACAAAACTCCCAAAACTCACTAGCAGCTTCCCAAGTGATCACTTCACTATACAGCTACGTCCAAGAAAACTCTTCACAGATGGCAAGACCTTTGACCGAAGTTTCTTCACCTGCCGAACCATTTACACACATGGCTGCCGGTGAACGAAAAGATCGAGTCCAAACTAATGGTCTGTGCTGAATCATGTGAAAAAGTCATGAAGGTATTTGCAAAAATCAACACCATGAAAACGGGGTGAATAATCGATAATCTGGGCGGAAGTGCCAAATTCAAGCAACGAAAACTAACTCACATAAAGGATCTCAAAAGACCAACTTGAACATCTCCGAAGTCTCTAGACAAGCTGAGGTCCAAAAATCCTACTACGCTGAGTCAGAAAAACAGACTGGTGATCGACACTACCTGACTAAACCTAAAGGTTGCCAATTGAAATATCTCCTGATAACAGCTATCCAGAAGTATCCTAACAATGGCGAGTGACGATCCCAACTGCCGCAAACAACAACCAAACAAACACTCAAAAAGACAAACACCTTGAAACGAAACCTGAAATTTCTCTTTACACTCCTGTCCACCCGTAACTATCTCACAAGTCACGTCAAAATTGGCGGAACTTGAATGAACATAGAGAGTTGACTGATGTGCTTGCTCTAGGATTTCATGTTTCTACCCGATAACATCAGGTACACAAACGCATCCCTAACTTAGCACAACCTTGTCACAATCAAGGGCTCCGAATCAAAAGCAAGAACTGATGCAATTGCTAACCGAATCTCCAACTGCTGAAAACTTCGCACACATGCCTCAGTTCAAGGAAAAGAACCTCCTTTCAGGTCTTTACAGTCAACGGTGCAACAATACGCTAGTAACCCTGCACGAAACGGCGGTAAAAACCTGCTAAGCCCGAAATCAAAGGACCTTTGTCCGTACACAAGTCTGGGCCTAAGCTGTACGGTCACGATCTCCCTCGGAACCATACGAAACCGTCTCCCGTAACTACAAGACCTAGGAGTCAACACAAACAAGCCTGAAGGAACACTCCGAGAATCTAGCAAACAGCTGGGCTCTCCCAATGTCTGCAAAACAAATTCTCAAATGCTGCTCCTGTTCCTCAAGACACAAAGAATTGACCAGCATGTCATCAAAACACAACAGCAACTGGTCGAGGAACGGCCTGAAAAATCTGGTACATCGTATCCACAAATGCTGCTAGGGCATTGGCGAGTCCAACGACACCACCAACACACAAACTGCCCGTAGCACGCATAAAACAGTATTCGGAATGCCACCACTCCGAACCTGCAACAATGATGACCTGATCCCAAACAAACTTAGAAAAAGTCTCGCACTCTGGAGCTGATCAAAGAAATCGTCAAAGCAAGGTAAATGACACCTAACCGCACCGTAAGCCGGTTTAATTGACGATCTATCAATCCATAACCGCAAGTCTGTCGTCTTTCTCCTGAACGAACAGAATTAGGAACTCCCGAAAACGAAACACTCAGACACATAAACCTCCCAACAAACAACTCTGCAGCAGATCCTTAAGCTCCTTGAATTTCACTAGCTCTCCTGGAATATCGTCAGAAACTCTTGCACGATAAGTACCCGGTCCAACAAATCTACTATGGCTCCGGTATCTCGAATGAACGCCAAGAATCCACGACATCTCCTCCAAAGCTGACTAGCGAAAAAGGCTGAATTCAAGCTGTGAGAGGCGGTACAACTATCCACCTGCACAACAAGAACTGACTCGCCGGGAAAACAAATCCTGACTGTTTCCACACGGTAGTCCACAGACGCCTAACACGTAGCTAACCAATCCATGCCTAGGAGAATGTCAAATCCAACATCTCTAGAAGGATCCAATGACGGCAAAATCTCCTCACCGATTGGCATACGACTGAAATACGTGTCGCGCAACAAAAGAATCGCTGACAGAAATTAACACAACAAAATGGCTGATCTAACTAACACGATCCTCGTCCCAACCACGGCACAAAGTGCGAAAAACCAACAAGTACAACAAAAGAACAAGAACAAGGATACCTGACAAATCTGCACTGGACGCCCGTGCGTCCGGATGAGTAGAAACAAACTCCTGTGTCTGCCTTCTACCCACAACAGGCTGAAATCCTCCACTCTGCGGTACAGCTGTCTCGCGTCTACGTGGCTCAGTACAAACTCTAACCCGATGATCCAAACTCCCGCACCGATAACATCCGGAAGAAAACTGCTGACCATCCTGGGGATAAGAGCTAGACGACTGTCCTCGTCTCACACCTCTGCTACTCCCATGACGTGCACGAAACCTGTCACGACAACTGAACCTCTGTCCCTGGACTGGCACACCTGTACGGGTCCTCCACTGTCCTGGAACTCGCAAAGTCTCTGGAATACGTGTCTCGTCGACTGGGGCTACATCCACTGGTGCTACGTAAGTAACAGACTGCTGCATGCTGATCCCAAGAAACAACTGAGTAATTGGGGTGTCAACCTCCTGTCGCTGCGTTCGAATGGCATCAACTAATGATCTCATCGTCTGGCACAAGTCCTGCATCTCTGTCACAAGCCTAGCGAGCTGATCAGTTGAAGGCTGATCCGTCTGCAACTGTGCAACACGAGTGCCCTCCTGGTCAGTGCTCGTCTCACCCGAGCTAACCCTGACCTCGGCTCTCGCTGCATCACTCTGAGTCCCCATAGTCATCGATGGCAAGGCTATAAATAGAAATAGGATTCGATAAGAACAAGGAAATCGAATCTCAAGGATATGAATCATCAAGGAAGGAATCTCAAGCAATTTGTACTTAGGCACTTTAGGCGAAATACTGCATCGTGGGTATGCTGCAGACATACACACACTACGTTACTCCGCTTAGGTTACCCACTCCATCATACCAGGTCATCCTACACTCCGAAAGGTAAAACCACGCTCTGATACCAACTTTGTCACGACCCAAAATAGTACGTGATGGCCCTAATACTACGCAACGCCTCCAGACGTAACGCAGTAAAAGAAAGCCAAAACCCAGAAATCTAAACCATAAAGATACGGAAAAGATAATAAAAAGTTTTGGAAACATTTGAAATCACAACCCAAATTCTTTAAAAGAGTCCACTTTTTCTTTAAAATTTTGGCAGCACCTCCTTTATAAAACAAGCCCCTAAAAAGGGTACAAAATAAATATAAAGTAAAGCATCCCAAATGGGAGAAAAATCCACGCCCAACGGCGGAAAAACAACACCACAACAGATATACGACGCCGTAGCGAAGAAATCAGAGACAAAAGAAAGGAAACTGTATAAAAGCACAACTCCACAAATATATACAACATCGTCCTCACCAAGTCTCTAAGTCACAACATACAGCTAGTAGATGGAGAGTACAAGATACAACGAATATACAATACACTCTCTGATAACCACAGAACCCACCTGGCAAAACTGCACACTAACAGGCGAAGTGGTATCCGCAGCCAAAAGATGATAGATAGCGAATAGCTGAATAGCTGAAAAGCTGAATAGCTTAATAGCTTGCCTCGACTACTCTGGGGGAACACCTGCAATACCTGTGGCACAACGGGGGTGAGTTTCCAACTCGTGAATAGTAAATAACATATGCAGGTAATCGCGAGAATGTACGTACAGCATGAATCTAATATATGACATTTAAAATATAATGGTCATGAGTACGAAACAATGGAAAGTACACTAACCAGTACCACCAATATATCCAGCAATAATGATATGACAACAGTATGCAATAATCATGCACTGGGGATATGAGAAAGTAAATGTGCAACACTTATGAAGGTACGCTCACAGGTACTCCTAATACATGGAATAGTGCACAAGTATATAATGATGAGGTATGGAGTGAAATATGTCATTTCCACGGAATTCTAACATCGTGGTAGGATCACAATCCAGTAAGACAAATCAATTCCCAATCCCTCAAATCAGTCACCAAATTGGCTCTCATATCATCTAAGTGTCATATCTACTCAACTACACAATATCAAATATATCACACATAAGTGTCGAATGTACACATCAAGTAGATCTCACATATCTAATATGTACAATAACAGTATATCTCCCATATATCAAATGTACAACAGCAAGTGGATCTCACATCTCTCGTATGTACAATATCAGGTATATCTCACCTATATCAAATGTACAATAGTAAGTGGATCTCACATCTCTCGTATGTACAATATCAGTATATCACACATATATCAAATGTACAATAGTAAGTGGATCTCACATCTCTCGTATGTACAATATCAGTATATCACACATATGTCATATGTACAACATCAAGTGGATCTCATATCTCTAGTGTGTACAATGTCATCATCCAATCCCAACCAATCTCTTAAATCCCAAAATAAATCTCCAGCACAGTTCTAACATCCTAATATAATGACATAATAATATGATGAGGGCAATACACATATATCAGCGTCCCATTCCACTAATATTGGTGTAAAGGCATATATAACAGCGGCTCAATCCCCTGTTATATATACAAAAGAGTATTTAGAAGTATCATGAAACCAATGTGTCAAGCATCGACACAGAAATACTGATAAGTACGTATCATACGCTATCCCGAGAGCTCGAGTGCCTAGCTCTGCCCCTCGCCTCTCGACGTATCCATACGCACATGACTCCCGTCGGTATCCACTCGATAGCCGATGAGTCATTGGTCCTGTCACCGGAAAGTATGGCTCCCCTGGGCCTCATCGCCTCACTGCGACGTCGACTCACTCCGACAACATTCTTGCTTCGGGGTACCTCCGGGCCCCACCATGTACCCTCATACGGCTCACGACGCCTCCTCGCATGGGGTATATATATCAGCACCGATAAATCTCATGGTGGATGCTATAATATCATCTCAAGGAAACCGGGTGTTTCAATGTATGCATAATTTCATGAACTACCACGGTCCCCAAATCCAGAAAACATCATGAAAAATCCATATAACAATGCGATAATCCATGAATAACATATACGCAATATGAAGACTGTAATGAAAGCGTATAAATGAAAAGCATAGCATTCACCAGATATAAATGAATACATGAATGGTAAAGCAGAAATATAGGTATCTACCTATATGGTGATGTGATATACCTATCAGGTATAAGTAAAGTATGAAATGCAAGTACACCTGTAGCTATGTCCCTAGGTGTATATGTACCTAGCACTAATGGTACAACATCCTATAGGTAAACAGGAACTAGCATGTCAAGTCTAAGTATAACGATAAGAAATATGTATCAAAGTCACAATGTCCCTAACCATACAATATCATTTCTAAATATGGTTGTGTATGACATGGCAATTATTGACGGTGTGTGTGGCATACAATCAGTGCTCTCGCAATCTGAGCCGTCAATAATAGTGCAGTGTCCTAAGGATACTAATCCAATCACAACTATCACTAAGCAGTAAGGTATATGCGCAATTCTAAACATGATATAGAATATGCGACAAGGTAAAAGTTTCTAGCCCAGACGCATAACGCCATGCGGGCGATTCCCCTGTAGATGTTAAATCTACTCACCCACACTCCAAGCTAGATGAAATCTACCACCTGAATCCCCCTGTAGCAGTGTCCGTAGTCCTCGTCTGCGAACCTGCAACATATAAAGAAACAACAATATACATATATTAATAATAGCTACGAAATACGAACTAGTTACATCTAACCGACACAACAACACACAACCACCTCTTAAGTGTTCGTATCGTGGCTAACGAGAGTAGCGACACGACGAAAACAACTTAAGAGCGAAACCACGAAAATTGCACGACCCGTGTCGTAACACGTATCGCACGAACACGAAACACTAGAAACTACACAATTGATCCCAGATTTGCCTACTGTGAAAACTAAACAATTTAAATAAGACCAGAGGAACCCAAACCCTAGCAGACACCTACAGACAAAAACCCAAACCCTAACTCCTCACTAGGCCCGGCGTCGCCGGCCCCTCTTCTTGACGTTGCCGGCCCAGGCCGGTGCCATGGGTGTCGTCTTGATGGTGGTGCTCCAGGTCCTCTAGTACAATACAACCACTATGTTTAATTTCTCAGTAAACTACTCGGGTCAAAGCAGATCCTAGAAACCACAAACCGACACTAAAATACGATATTACGCATCAAACCCTAATTTAACATTCTAAACAGAATTTAAAAAGCTAAGTTATACTAAAAACACTTAAATAACAGTAAAGGAATTTTACCTACACAAAAGAACACCAAGAACCAAGCTTGCATGCTCCAAGTCAAGAAAATGAGAAGAAGTGAAGAAATTGTGATTTTTGTGAAAAGAGATGGAGTTTGTGATGGATTTTATGATTAAAAGAGAGAAAGAAATGCACAAGGCAGATGAGGGAAAGAGAGGGCTCGGCCAAGTGGAGGGAGGAGAGAGAGAGAGAGAAATTTCTATGCAATTTCCATGCATTTAATGCAAAGTCAACACACACACACATGCATGCACCTTCCTTTCCTTTCTTTTCTATTCTTTTCTTTTCTAATTCCATTAACCTAGGCCACACAATCCTTATGATATATGGTTAAGTTCACTTAGGAAAATTTTAAGGAAAAATTGAAAAGAGAAGATTTCCAGAAAAGTGCAACCCGGATTAAAATAACATTAAAAATGGGAAAAATTCAAATTGGACCAAAATGTCACATATACTCTCAAAGTGTGCGCACAAGCTTTATTTTATCAAAACTAGGTGCTGGCAAGTCGATATGGCCGTTTGATCCCAATCGGTATAAAACTGAAAATACCGATGAATTTCACCCAAAAACAGAAACAGACCCAAAACGATTTCTAGATCGTTACAGAATCAGTCGACATTGAAGCAGGGTGAAGAAAAGAGTTCGCAAGAGATTTCGACGAGATGACGTCCCACTCCGCTGACATTAGAGATGTGATACGCACCCAGAGGCGTTGTATATGGATATATCTTCCAGAAAGAAGCGCGATAAGTATGCAGCCGTTCCGGAACAAGAATTTGCTTCAGCAAGGGATGATGACTTCTGGGCAATTCGGCAGGGATGAGATTTGAGAGAGACTTCGACATGACCTTTCTGGAATACTATACGAGAAGACCTGACCCAGGAGTGGTCATATTGCGCACAACCAGCAGGCCAGAGTTAGCATTGTCGACGAGGTAGTTGACCAGATTCGGATAAAGGAACTTACCCAGATGCGTTGCGAATCGATCAAGGACGGACGAGTATTGAGTATTCCTCCGATGGTTGGGACGTGTTCCCGAGGGCCTGTTCGGCCTGACATCTTCTACAGAATGATGAAGCTACAGAGTACGCGATTTCGAGTCCGTGTGAGAGACTTCAGATTGACCGTGTCCAAGAACAGTGCAGTGCGTAGATATGCATGGCGTGACGTCATAGTGGACGACGATAGAGACAGGTGGAACCAGAGGTTCGGGCGAGACGCTGACGAGCTGTCATTGCTTCCCGTCGAGACCAGAGGTCAGATATGCTTACAGAGGCATTGGGATGCAACCAGATTCCGAGAAATATTGTGCTGAGGACACAGATGTCTATCGAGTGAGAAGAGATTATGCAGGAAAGCCAGCCTCTGTACAGTTCGGCATAGGCAAGATCGGAAGAGACCTTGAGCAGGATTCCTTCCAGGACATTGCTGCAATGATGTTTGCACCCAGGATCAGATATGTGACGTGCATTCAGAGAGCCAGAGGCCGACGCCAGTGATGGGCTGCCTCACGAGTGGTCGTGAGGATTGACCGATAGGTGACCAGAGAAGTGCCAGAACGGAATCGTCCCCGTTAGCACACCTGACAGGGCCGATGAGCCGATTGACTGCGAGATAGGTAATCCTCAGAGAAGATAAGGACCCAGAGTCAGAGGGCGCCAGACCGTGAGCAAGAGGCAAGTAGATATCTTGTGCTGCTAGCAGTGGATGCACCGACTCCTTCTCGACCTCGAAGGAGGAACTACCGACGACGGTACTATTCCTCTGAGGACTCAGGTACTTCTCCTTTGCCTCCTTCAAACTTAGACTCTGATCTTCCTATTGCACTCAGAAAAGGGAAACGATCTTCTACTAATTATCCTATTAACACCATTTCGTTTCCTATCAAGCATTGTCATCCTCTTAATTGGCCTTTATCTCCGCCATTTCATCACATAGAGAACCGCCTTGTTGAAGCGTTGTCTCATCCTGAAAGGAAAAAGGCCATGGAAGAAGGGAAGCAAGATCCACTGGGATTCACTAGAAATGGAGTTCATGCCTCAGGGGCGATCCCGCAAATTACGACTATGGGATCGAAACTAGTCCCAGAGGGGTTTATCCACCCGCCTCCACCGGAGCCAGTTCCCCTTACCGGGCCACAATACCTTTAGGATTTAGCGCATCAGGAGTTTGCACGGATTTGGCACTGGATTGCCCCCAGATCCTCATGATGAGGTGGCTGATTCACAACCCAATTCCCATATCGATCTTACGATTCGATTATCACGTATCCGTCATTTTGGATTTCGGTATTTTGGGCGTTCTGTTTGCATGATTTAGTTTTGATGACTGAGTTTCATGATATTTGTTTCATGCACCCACTGGATATTTATATTTTGCGCATAGTTATTACATTCGAGGTTTTGATTGTGAATTCACGCCCACCTTATACAGTGATTTGATTTACACTTCCAGCAGAGTTTTCATGCACCTTTAGTGTTTTGATATACGATTTTGGTGCACGCCAGATGCACTAAATCGGGATTCTTCGTGCATGTTACATGCACCTGATTTGGTTGCTGTCAGGCACACACGTTGCCTATGACAGATGTTTCGTGCACACCCGTTGCACCTAGATGTTGTTTTGTACACCTGTATGACACATATATGGATTTTGATTCCTTGCGCACCAGACGCATAGGATATTCTCTATGTATTGATGTCTTCGGAGCCCCGACAAATTGGAGTATTACAAAAATTGTTTTAGTATTAGGGGTTTAAATTTAAATTCGGGGACCGAATTTCTTTAAGGGGGGTAGATTGTAACATTTCAAAAAAGATAAAATGTTAATTTTGGGAATTTTTATAATTTAATATTATTTTATTGAATATTTTAATATTTTGGAATTATTAAATACAAATAAATGGGGAAAAATTTTGAAAAATTTTGGAAAATTCTAAAATAGGGTAAATTAGAGAATTATGACATTTTAAAGTTTTTGTGATTAATTTGACACTAATTTAGTGCTAATCGCGATTAAAAATCGCTAATCGGTTTTTAGCTTTTTGTGCAACACATGCACATATCACTTTTTCACACTTGTGCATTTTCTTGCCATGCTTTTCATTTGGGTTTACTATTTGAGTGAGAAGGGTTTTAAAAGGAAAACAGAAAAGGAAAAGAATAAAGAAATGGGTAGTTGGTGAGAGAGAGAGGTATGGGCTTCATTGACTAAGGACTTAACCATTTCTCCCCTCATTTCCCTCCCTCTTCTCCCTTCTCCTCCTGTTGCTCCTGCACCTCCTTTCCCTCCCCTCTTCAAGCTCCAAAACACCTCTAAAACAACCCCAAAACCCAATCTCCATTTCGTTAAATGTGTGCACAATCCCTAGATCTACACTTGGTGCTAAAGAAGCAAGGATTTTGGCCACTAGGGGCAACTCAAGAAAATTCTTGAGTTCCCAAATGAGGTATTTTCTGGACTTTAAACTTAGTTTATGCATTTCCTTTACCCTCATATTAAGATCGAATCGATATTGTGTGATATTGTGGACTTGTGGATAACCTAGTTAGGGTTGTGATGATTTATGGGTTGTAATATGGAATTGAGGTCAGTAGAGGTTATACCATCACCCTAGTGTATGAATTGGAAACCCAAAACCTGAAGCTTAAACCATAATACGGATTTTAGAAACCGATATCGGGGAATTTATGAAATCTGTGAAGGGTATATTGAATCTGCTATCACTCGAGACACCCTAAATTAAAATTGATTGGACAGTGACACGTGCAGGCACCCAGGAAGCTAACCCCAAGACCCCAGCTCCCACTTCTTCTTCCCGGCCGCCAATTTATCCCCATTGGCCGCAAATTCCGGCCTGGGTCCCACCATTTTGGCTCGTACTGGTTCTGTAGCTCCTACATGTTCATGTTAGACCCCTGGTATATATAGATTTGTATAAAGTGACCTAGGGTAAAATCTGGGACATATTTCCTAAGTTGCTGTTTTAGATTCATGTTTCCGTATTCCGTATTTTTAATTCTGCAATTGTGGATTGTGTTTTGCCTCGACTATTTGTCGTTTATACGACGATATAGAGGATGTGTTGATGGTTTTGAAGGCGTGCCATGGGTTTTAACCTATAGGCCTCTTATCGTATTATTTTGGATTTCATGTGCCGTTTTAGCTTTGATTTGGTTTTAATGCGCATATACGATATTTTGATGTGTAGGTATCCCATGAAGACTTCGGGACGACAAGCAAGCGCGTGGCGACGTCCACAAACGAAGACGCTAGGTGAGTAGATTATATCTACTGGGGGAAGTCGGGTGGATGGCGTATAGCACCCCCGCAGTCCGTAGTTGTTATTATATATGATAGTTAGGTGTATTATGGATAGTGTAGGGTTAGAAGTGACTAGTGTAGTTCATAGTCGCGAACCCTAGAATAGAATTACACCTACACGCACACCCTTGCATATTACTTATACTGGCACTGTGTTGATGATATTGGATGACTTTGGAGATGAGTCAATGATATTGGGCTTTGTGCCGCGAGATCGGTGATGTGATATGATTCGTATTTGGGATACGAATTGTGATTCTTACGGGCTTGGGATGTGTGTTTACCCCCGCATGCATACTTTATTGATGGTATCGATTTATACTAGACATAGAATAGTACCCCAGATTATATGATATGTTGATAGTGATACCTGAAGTGTGATGAGATAGTGTGATATTGACCCGTACCCAGCTATTGGGATGCCGTACGACGATTTACCGTATGAGCTTTACATTGATGATAGATCCGCACTCATGACTTGAGGATGTCATATGATATACTGTATCGTACGCGATACTATTGAGGCGGAATCACCGACTATTATATCTATATATATATCGACTCAGATGTTAGGAGGTTTCCTTACCTGTAGCTCAGCTTGTTAGTTCAGCTGTATAGTTTAGTGTAGTTGTTAGATTAGATTAGACTCCTACCTATTTCAAAACTAGCGGGTCGTGGGTATTTTAAAAGACAGGTCAAGGGATCTACGGATATTTCAAAAGGCGTATCTTTTCATAAAAACACCGTAGCCCCTATTTTCAAAACCCCATGATTCGTGATATTTCAAAAGGCACCATTTGTAGGACTTATATTAGATTAATGCAGATTAGTTATAGTTGCGTCTAGATTCAGCTCCCACTTTTTTTGTGGTTCGCTTTGCATCGCATTCTTATATTATGTTTCATACTCCATTATTGATATCATGCTGTTAGGACACCAGCACCATTACCGATGTTGCGTATGTACCACGTACACTTACTTGCCGGCTCACACACATCTTCATCGGTAATTGCCATGTCACGTACACCTTAGAAAATACTATTGCTTGACATAACCTATTAGCTAATAGTTTAGACATTGTAGTTATTACCTGCTACTTCATGCATACTGATATTCATTGTTATGCCGCATTCATGGATTCTCATGCATATATTCACTATTTTACGTGTTACTGAGGTTTTGGATTTGGATTTCCGTGAGATTTTCTGGATTTGGAGGAAAATCGCAAAAACACAGATAAACATTTTCTCTCTTTTAAAATAAAAAGTGCGGTTTTCCCATGATGTATGAGTCGTCCACCATGAGTTTGCTGATGGATTTGGAAACCCGATTCGAGGAGACGGATGAACCGTTTCGGGTACATGGTGGACCCGGTGCGGTACCCCGGGGCAAGATGAATGTGGTGATGACGTTGAGCCTGGCAGGGGAGCACTACCGACCGGTGATTTTACCTGACGCGTCGGATATCCGGAGGATACCGTCGTGGTCTTGAGATTGATGGTAGGGGCCGGTCTGGACTGACGGCGCCCTAGATTTTGTGATTGGGATACAGAGATATCGGGATATTTGGATTACGTTTTGTGCCGATGTTAGGCACTGTTTTATGCTGATTTCATTATGATACCTCATTTTAAAAATACAAAGGAAATCTCACTAAAGTATGAAAACAGTTTCTTCATTTACATGTATTATGTTCTCATGCATTCATACCTCATTTTTATGTTATATTGCTACCTGAGGCACTGACACAGGCACAGGAGATTACACTCGGGTTAGATATTCACCCTAGCCTTGTTATAGGCTGCATGTTTTATATTGAGGATTTTGTACTGATCGTTTTGACCTAGGATTATGTCTTGCGTTCGGTTTCTGCTTGTAGTTATTCTCTATTCACGAGTTGGCAACTCACCCCCGTTGTGCCACAGTTCTTGCAGGTTTTGCCGTACAGGTTCCTTTGCGGCATTTCTGGCACATTGCTTCCTTGCGGGTGAATTGCATTTGGTAGGTGGTTCCTTTTGCATCAAAACCACCATTGTACTTATATTATTCTTTGTATCTAGAATTTCCATCAACCAAATTTGTTTATTGTTTCAGACTCAGACTTTAGTGATGTTTTATTTGACCTTAGAGTCGCGCTTAGTAGTATTGCGGTTTTCATGCTTACTGTGTTTCTTTTGGATCGATCCTCGCCTTTCGGCGTTGTATATTATATTGCATGTGTGGTTGTGACCGTCAATTGACGAAGAGCTAGCTCCCGCTTGGGGATGCCTTTTATCATTGTATATATGTTATGCTTGTTGTATCCCGTTCGGGGCCAGTATTTACAAAAGAAACTCTGCCGAAATTTTTAGAAAAGACTTTACCTTTTAAAAATGCACCTTCGGCTTAGTTATTTAAAAACCTCGACTTCAAACATATTTTCCTTCACTTCTTTAAACCAGTTTTCTTCACATACTCTTAAAATGGTTTTAGATTTCTGGGCTTTGGCTTACTTGGATCAGATGGAGTCCTATAGATTTCATATGGTTCGAGGGCCAGTCACGTGCTCTTTCGGGTCGTGACAAATGTATTACCAGTTGGTAATACAAGGTGATATTCCCCAACAGTCTTAGCTGCAACAATTGCACCATTTCCAACTCTAATGTCTTTATCACCTTCTCCAAGTTCTCTACCTTTCCTAAGCCCATGTAACTGATTACATATATGGGATCCTGACCCGGTATCTAATACCCAGGACGTAGAGCAAATGGAGAAACAGTTCTCTGTAACGAACACACCCGAAGAAAATGCATCAACATGTACTTTCTTCAATCGGGTGGCATGGGAATCCTGGTATTCCCCTATTTCCTGTTCATTCCTATAACTCTTATAAGAAAGAACGGAACCAACGTTCCCCAGCACAGTATAACATGCGGGTTCGGTCAATACATCCATATTATTATCTTCATTAGGGCATGAAATGGTCGCTACCTGGAGAGAGAGAGAAGAAAACACTTTAGCGTATGCTCGTGCAAGATCAGATTGGTTATTATCTTATCTAATCAGGATGGCTCCCACTGGTTTTTATCAAATCTTCCTTCAAACCCTAAAAGGAAAGACTAGCCGGGATTAATTACACACTACAAGTTCGCCAATCTTTCAGCCAGGCCAGTGTCGGTACTTTGAGGGAGGTCCCCCGTGCTTTCGCACGAACCTAATTAATGTAAACCTCGTTTTCCCAGAGGCGTAACCTCGTTGACACCTTTCCAGACACCTACTTGATCGGCTAATTGCAATGTGCAAAACTCTCCCAGGAGTAACTCTTACTCGCAGTGGGTATCGGGATTCAACTATCTCATAGAAGGTATGCAATCTCATTGCAAATTTCAACACTTGAAATTCCCGATAATATTTTTCCCTAAGCATCCTATGACCTTGACGGAGGTCAACAAACCACAGGGTGCAAGTCAAGTCCAACCCGTCATTTCTTGATTGAATCAAACCCACCCGCACGACCCTTGACGGAGGTCAACAAGGTCGTACGACTACCCTAATCCAATCTGCATCACATGCATAAGAAGATAAATACTAGTTAGCTACCGCACACTACGCCTTGACGGAGGTCAACAAACGTAGCACGAATACTAAGTAGGATTTATCTGAAATGACGGAGGGCTACGTCAGGTTTTTTTGAAAACCTATTGCGTAATGAACTTGATATCGTTGTAGAATCAAATGAAGTTTTGAAATGGAGTGTTTTTGAGGCTTTTCTAGTTTTGCTAAAGGGGTCACTCCCGGTGAAGGGATCGTCGGCCCTTTCCTCGTCGAATGAGGTGTGGGATATATCATATATATCACTGTGCAAAGCATAAACTATAGAAGCAATCAAAAGCAAACCGAGTGTGTAGCATCTGCCAGTTATTGCTAAAGGAGTCACTCCCGGTGAAGGGATCTCGGTCCTTTCCTCATCGAATAAGGTGCAGGATATATCACATATACCGCTGTGCAAAGCAAGAACTGTAGCTACCTTTTTTATTTAAAATTTGATTCCACAACATCTTAGGTTTCTTTTCTTTCATTAATCACATTAATGAAGTCCCATCATTTAAATACCTAAACATCACAGATAAATACGACGTACACTTATGCCATCCGCATTCGCCTCGATGTCCCCTCGTGCACCGTTAGGTTAGGTAACTAATGACAGAGCAGGGCAGGGCTAGTGCGGGTGCAAAACATAAGTAACGTCTATATAATATATCATATATACTATATACTGTATCTATCACAGAACATCACATGATCACATCACAGATATCGCAGCAGAAGAAACATATGAAACATTGGATATACTAGGACGTCCGTGTTTTCAATACGAGCCAGTATAAAACACGGATTCCACGGTCGTGATGAATAGCCAATCCCACACCCTAGACCCCTACGAGAGCGGCAAGTAACCATACCAATTCTAGGGTTAGGAGACCCGGACTCGACTCCTCGAGTTGGTCTCCCACTGGACCCCAGAACCCGGTTACTTGTGCTCCCCTCCTTTGGTCTATCCTAATGCGGAAAAGTAAATAATATACAAAAGGCGACAACTTCCGCTACCTGGAAGTGTCCCAAATAAAAAGAATATTACATACAAGTTTTTACATGAATGAAAATGAAAAACACTCATCTCACATAAAAACCCCCGGCTATTCAAACACGACGATCCAATATAACATATCCAGCAACACATAACATCACATGTCATCAACGTAAGTAAATATGCGCATCCCAATTGTCGTTGACATATAGCAACGAAACCGGCGATATCACATATTACACTTATGGTCACAGAAAAGAAAGTGTAAAACTACAACAGTTGGAATCCGCAACCTGCATAGACATCGCATGCCTAATCAAATGAATTACTTAGACATCACATGCCTAACAATTATAAACCCCGCATTTTAGTCTCAAAATCGAAAACTCTTTTCAATATCAAGTCGGGCAATTCAACAAGATTCCCGACTATTTGATCGAATACTCGTCGCAAACTTTAGTAGGCGGCCGCACCCCCGACGCCGTCGACGAAGTGCACCAAGGCGGAACACCGCTGCCGCGAGCACCCGAACGGATGCTTTCGGCGACGGGGTTCTCCTACAGTCACTTGGTCGGGGCTATGGGGTGAGGCTGTCTATTAAGTTTATCCGGCGAGTATCCGCGTACTCTACGTGATTGCGACGGACTTTTGATCACATCAAAATTCCGTGGCAACCGATCAATAGAGACTAAAGTGCTATGTTTATAACATTCATTCAGTTATCTCATAACTACTTGTGAATTCCAATTATTGTATCACATTCCGAATAAGATAGAAAATGTTAAACTTTCCGATCGAATAATCGAACACCCAAGTTTTCCCGATACAGATCAACACATGAAACAAATCTAAAAACATTCAGTTCGTGCCTCAGTACCAACGGTCCAGCCGTAGAAGGGTCAAGCCAACGCCTCACATGTGGCACGCCGTACTGCCCCAAACCCGAAGGTTCAAAGGGCAGTTCAAGACGGTCACATAATCGAGTTAAGGTTTGTTGTCTTCTAGAGGGTCCATCGCGTTACTTGCACTACTTAGAACGTCTTGAAACTACGAAAAAATCCAACACTTGGAAATTTCCCGGCAGGGGAAAAATTGGGTATTTATATCCGGTCGAACTTTTTAACATATTCTAAAATTTATCCGGAAAGCCACATAGACAAAATCTGATACCCCGATCGAAACACCGAATCCCCAAAACAACCCCAGAAAATTCAACTCTTGAATAAATATTAAAAATTCCCAGAAAACTCAGCATCTGAAACAATGAATTACTGTGCAAATTTTAATGGCTGACGTCATACTTTAGCCGCGGAACCGCCGCCTAAGGTGGCTTATGCCGCGGTTCCGCCGCACATTAGAGGGTTCAGGAGAAATATTTTGCGTCGTAATTCTTAGAATTCCCTGCCGAATTTTTTAGCAATTTTTAATCTGGAAAAATCCCAGTTTTTAGAAAAAGTCCAGAGAGCATGTAAAACTTAGGGTTTCGGGTTCGTTCGGGTTTCAAAATTCTTCTAGACTTCGCCTAAGGCTCTAGCTAGGCTCTGATACCAGTGAAAGGTTCCTAGGCACACTATAGAGGTCTCACAAGGCATCAACCATGCCAATTTAAAATTTTATGGGTGCCAAGAAACCCTAATACGGATCGTCGGCTAGAATTCTAGGCGAAACACGAATCTAGTTAATAACTTAACTAAAGATAAGAAGCTACAACCTTTGTAGATCCGGTTATCCACTTCCTTAGCTCCACGTAGTCGTCCCCTCGCTGTCCATCTCGAATCTCGGACTCTCGCGTCGGCTTCATTGGAGAAATGAGCGGAATAGGTCGTCGGCTTCGTGCCGAAGATGATCTATGTCGAGGTTGCACAAGTTCAAGCTCCAACTTCACCAAGTTGTGAAACTTGTGAAGAAAACACCCAAAACAACTTGGCAAGAGGTAGAGGGTGAAGAAATAGGAGGTGGGTTCACTTTAGAATTGGATTTCACTCACTTTTGCTCAAGTTGCCATTGATGGACTTAAGCTTTTCTTGAAGAAGAAGATGATCAAGAAGAAGAAAGAATATGATAAGTTCTTTTAAAATGAAAAAGAAAACAATACTTATCATATCCTAACTAAGGTTAAGTGTAGAGAATAGACCATGGTAAGTGGGAATGGTTAGGGTTAAGCATGAAGACAAAATGGTCTCTTTAGTCAAAGCTTCATGACAAAAAGAAACCATTTTATTTTCTTTTATCCATTTAAATAAATAAAGAATGGATAAATAAATAGATGAATAACTCAAAACCATAACCATTATCATAACCATGGTTTAATTCTTTGCACAAACCCAAGTAAATATGTATCATCAAACATGATACAATCAAGTGCACACAAAAGCATATCACATATACAATGTGCACTTCAAGTGAGAAAATCCTTTTAAAATGAACCAATACTAGTTAATGCAAATTAATATATCAAATATATAATTATACATTAAATCATTAAATCAACACTTGATTCAATGATCCGGTCATGTCGCACATAACCGACTAGTATACAATGTATCGATTTATCGAATCAATGATTCGACAACTAGGTTATATCGCATACAACCAATCGAAACATTCATCGCGAGAATGAAATACGGTATCACATACACGCATTATTCTCGGTCCCGCACATATCTCATATGCGCTCCTATTTCGTTTCGCTTGAGCCAGGAAACCTCTGTGTAGGACTCTAAAGACTCGTCAATACGCCGGTAGCAGATGATGATCATATCAAGCACCCACAAGCCGCAAGCGGTCTGCTAAACGTAACGGCCATCCAGGTATTGAGCGATCAGAAGATCGACGAGCTAGCCCGCTCACACTCCTGTGAATCCAACCAGTAACACTTACCGTACAGTCCGGTCTGTTCGTCTGATATGTCGCATATCATGTCTAGGGGTGGTAAACGTCAGACCCCAATAACCGATAAGTCGTGCCGATGTGAGGCTTATAACGGGTCGAGAAACTACTGGTAACACTTACCAGTAAATCTCTGATCAGCCCTGGCCAGGGGCTTCCCTGTTACGGCCAATCGAGCACAGCTCAACATCAACCCCCAATACCGGGAGAGACGAAACCCCTCCTATCGCTCATTGCCTCCATTTGACTCGGGACTGTACCCAAAGACCACCGATTTGCACGCCCTCAGGGACGTGGTAAGGTGGAGATCAAAGCACAGTGGGAATCACACAAGACTCTATGACGATCTCGGGTCTACAGACTAACCTGTACAAGTGTCACCTGAGAACTGCCATCTGACGTGAGGTATAATACCATCTGGGAGTTCTCGGCGAGTCCGTCCAGTGTACCCAGTCTCCACTGAGCACCCGTATACCATCTCTGATGTCAAACACCAATGGATATGGGATCATCCATCGCCCATCTCATGGGTCGAGAGGCGTATACGCTAGTCTACACTGGTATATCGATGCCCCATCTCGATACACCCACGACTAGGGACCTTAAAGGATGTACTTATGGACTACCATGTCCCCACTAGTATGATCTGCATCATAGTCCAGGTAGTCAAGTACACATGCTAAGGGCTTTACCAACATGTAACTGTAAGACAGTTTAAAGAGACCAGTGTACATGTTAAGATAAAGAGCAACCAGATAGCATACTATCATATCGAGCAAGAATGTCATCTCTATATATGTCCAAGCATCCAATATAATATACATCATTTGTACAATACTGGCCTCTAGGGCATACATACAACTAACACCACGGCCCCTCCAGCATCAAGGATCAAAGCCCTCGCCAGGAGGCACCGAGCAGCTACACTGCTCGGCCATCCTTCGCAGGCCTCTCGTGGCCCCTCCAGCGTCAAGGATCAAAGCCCTCGCCAGGAGGCACCGAGCAGCTACCCTGCTTGGCCATCCTTCGCAGGCCTCTCGTGGCCTTTCTAGCGTCAAGGATCAAAGCCCTTGCCAGGAGGCACCGAGCAGCTACCCTGCTCGGCGCATCACAGCGGACATCCTCCTGCCCATCAGACGCTGATAGTCTGAAGACCTCATCGCGAGGCCCCCGAGTTCCTTCTTGCTCGGTGCATCCTCAACGGGCATCCTCCTGCCCGTCAGACGCTGATGGTCTGAAGCTCTCATCGCGAGGCCGCCGAGTTCCTTCCTGCTCGGTGCATCCCCAGCAGGCATCCTCCTGCCCATCAGACGTTGATAGTCTGAAGCCCTCATCGCGAGGCCGCCGGGTTCCTTCTTGCTCGGCGCATCCTCAGCGGGCATCCTCCTGCCCGTCAGACGCTGATGGTCTGAAGCCCTCATCGTGAGGCCGCCGAGTTCCTTCCTGCTCGGTGCATCCCAGCAGGCATCCTCCAACCCATCAGACGCTGATGGTCTGAAGCCCTCGTTCCGAGGCCGCCGAGTTCCTTCCTGCTCGGCGCATCCCCAGCGGGCGTCCTCCTGCCCATCAGATGCTGAGGATCTCAAGCCCTCATCGTGAGGCCGTCGAGTTCCTTCCTGCTCGGCGCATCCCCAGCGGGCATCCTCCTGCCCATCAGATGCTGAGGATCTGAAGCCCTCATCGCGAGGCCGCCGAGTTCCTTCCTACTCGGCGCATCCCCAACGGGTATTCTCCTGCCTATTAGACGCTGAGGATCTGAAGCCCTCATCGCGAGGCCGCCGAGTTTCTTCCTGCTTGGCTCATTCCCAGCGGGTAGCTTCCTACCTAACAAGAGACATCAGGTCTATCCAAGTTCGAGTAATCCCCCCTCGACTTCGGGGCCATAGAGATGCCTCCTTCTCAGCAGCGCTTGGCACACTTGGCAAGTGATCGAAATCAACTCGGCGACCGATCGCTTCGCTTGTCGTTCCTGCACTGGGTTGCATCCCATCAGACGCCGCAGGTCTGCACACATCACGTCGGCCAACCGACACTTGACACGCAGACAGTCGCTTGAGTGACAGGATGCACAAACCGTCACACCTTCCTTAAATGCAGAGATCTCACCTCGGGAGGCCCGACAGACCACTCCTGACCCGACCCGCTGACTGGTCGGGACAAGAGTGGGGGGATAATGATGATGCTCAGTATTGGAGATCTCCAAGATTAGGACACGTGGCAGGTGGCGTGTCCTCGAACTCAGAAGAAAGGGCCCACAAGGGCCGACCCGGTCACCCTGTACCCGACCTGCAAACACAAGGTGGCCCTCCTCACTGCCCCCTACAAATTGGCCTCTTCGGCCCTGCAGCTCGTCTTGAGCTGCCACAGGACCAAGACTCCTCGGCCTCCTCGCTCTCCCCCGAGCTCCTGCCGAGGCCGTCTTCCTCGGCCCTCCGACTAACTCCACCACTCCCAGGCGTAACCGCCGCTCCGTGAATCTCGCCATGCGTGGATTTTACGCTGGCAACTTCCCACGTTCCACGCCATCACGATCCCCATTAATGGGCGATCCGCTCTCTACGCGGGCGTGACGTCGGGAGCGTAACTGCCGGCGAGATTCCCGCGCTTGCTGCTGCGTGCCGCCACCGTTATATAAACCCCCATCACAGAGGGGTCAAGTAAGCCATTTTTTACTCTTTTAAGCCGTTACTCTGCTCGGATCTCATCACTAACTTGAGCGTCGGAGGGTCGTTGGTGGTACTAAACCACCCCGGGACTTCTTTGCAGGTACTCGGCACCAACCCCCTCACTTCACCTCTTCCACCAAAACCCATTGAGACCCACACGCAACGGAAGGTAACCACCTAAGTCCACCAGGAGATCAGCGGAAGACAACATCTGACGGAGACCCGAAAAGGACCTCCATCAGAAAGAAAAAAAACTTTGTAGGTGAGAATTTTGTACACCTAATCAGGGATCTATTGATCTGCTTGGAGGACTTTTTGCATGGAACATTAATCAATCGTGTCCAGTTCTTTCTTCCATTTATACTCTACTTTGTTGGCGCCATCGTCGCTCCTTGGCTTCTCCTTTTCATGTTTCTTAACATTTGGGTATCCATTTTTCTTTTAACATCATTGTCGTTCTCAATGCTGTCCTTACAAGCATCGTGTCTTTTATGTCATTGAACTTACTCTTGTTTTGAGATGTCCACCACATCCATAGGCAGGAACGGAGGCAAGGGGACGCGCAGGGGTGGCCGTGTTGGATATGTATGCCCTAGAGGCCATTATTATATATGTATACATGCAGATGCTTAGACATATGTATGTACAGGATAATCTTGCTCGATATGATAGTATGCTATCTGGTTTGTCTTTATCTTAACATGTGCATATGTCTTACTTGTTATTACGTATCATTTATACATATTGATAAAGCCCATATGATCATTGCTTGACTACCGGCGTTGTGATGGTGATCATACTTGTGGGAGCTGGGTAGTTGATAAGAACATCGTTAAAGTGTCCTTAGTAGTGGGAGTATCGAGACTGGATATCGATATTCCAGAATAGACTAGTGCATACGTTTCTAGACTCCGACGAGGGGCGATGGTTGGTCCCACAGCCATTGGTCTTTCGCACCTAAGATTGTATACATGTGCTCATTGAGATGATTACACTGGACGGACTAGCTGAGAACTTCTAGATGGTACTATATCTATCGTCAGATAGCAGTTCTCAGGTGACATGAGTACATGTTAGTCTTCATACGTGAGATCGTCATTTGTCTCGTGTGAGTTCCCACTGTACTTTGATCACTACCCACCCATATGCATCCCGCATCGTTTCGCCTGAGCTAGGAGACCCCTTTGTGGGACTCTAAGACTTGTCAATACGCTAGCAGTAGGCAGTGATCACATCACATACCCATAAACCGTCAGTGGCACAAGCTGTACGTAACGACTCCCAGGTATTGAGCGATCAAAAGAAACACAAGCGAAACTGCTAAAACTCCCGTCGAGCCAACTGGTAACACTTACCGTATAGTCCGGTCTCTTTGTCAATAGTGCTACACATCAAGTTTAAGGGTGGTATCGTCGACCCCATTAACCCAATAAGTTATGCCGGTATATGGCTCATGACAGATCGAGAAACTACTGATAACACTTATCAGTAAATCTCAGCAGCCCTGGCCAGGGACTTCCTGTTATAGCCAATTGTACATAGCGCAACAACAACCCCCAATACCGGGAGAGACGATGTTAGTTATATGTATGCCCTAGAGGCCATTACTGTACATGAGATGTATATTGTAGTGGATGCTTGGACATATATAGGGAGGACTTTCTTGCTTGACATATCTGATTACTCTTTATCTTAACATGTACACTGATTGTTTCTCTGTTATATGTTGGTAAAGCCCTTAGGATGTGTACTTGACTACCTGAGTTATGATGCAGATCATACTAGTGGGACAGAGGTAGTCGGTAAGTACATCCTTTAATGTCCCTAGTCGTGGGTGTATCGAGACGGGGCATCGATATACGAGAGTAGACTAGCGTATAGCTTCTCGACCCATGTAGATGGTCGGTGGATGATCCCATATCCATTGGTGTTTGACATCAGAGATGGTATACTGGTGCTCAGTGAAGACTGGGTACACTGGACGGACTCGCCGAGAACTCCTAGATGGTATTATACCCCACGTCAGATGGCAGTTTTCTGGTGACACTAGTACAGGTTAGTCTGTCGACCCGAGACCGTCATAGAGTCTTGTGTGATTCCCACTTTGCTTTGATTTTCACCTTACCACGTTCAAGAGGACATGCAAAACAGTGGTTTTTGGGTACAGTCCCGAGTCACATGGAGGCAATGAGCGATGGGAGGGGATTCGTCTCTCCCGGTATTGGGGGTTGATGTTGCGCTGTGCTCGATTGGCCATAACAGGAAGTCCCTGGCCAGGGCCGTTTATGAGAATTATTGGTAAGTGTTATCAGTAGTTTCTCGACCTGTTATGAGCTTCACATCGGCATGACTTATCGAGTTATTGGGGTCTGACGTTTACCACCCCCAGATGAGATATGCGACATATCTGACGAAGAGATCGGGCTGTACGGTAGTGTTACTGATTGGATTCGCAGGAGTATGACCAGGCATGCTTGTTAATCTTCTGATCGCTCAATACCCAGGTGGCCATTACGTTTAGCAGACCGCTTACGGTTTGTGGGTGTTTGATATGATCATCACCTACTGCCGGCGTATTGACGAGTCTTTAAAGTCCTACACAGATGTTTCCTGGTTCATGCGAAACGAAGTAGGAGCATATATGTGATATGTGAGAGATCGAGATTAATGCGCGTATGTGATACTGCATTCTATTCTCGCGATTTGTGACATCGGTCGGTTATATGAGATATAGCCGGGTTATCAAAAATGAATGAATCCTTCTTGAGGTATTGCAGACTAGGTCATATCATTGCGGCCCGACTAGCCAAGTTACATTAAGATGCATATTTAAATTAGTTTGAATTTACATCTTGTGAAACTTTCTAATCATGTCACAAAGATAAGATGACCATAGCTCCGTTTATTGGAAACAGAGAAAGAGTTAGTGAACTCTTGGGATTGATACATGATGATGTATGTAGGTCCCCTGTCTACACATGCCAGGACCAGTTTTTTTTACTTCATTACATTCACTGATAATCTTTCAAGATTCGCACATGTGTTCCTGTTGAAACACAAGTCTGAGGCTTTTGAGAAATTCAATGAATATAAGTGCGAAGTAGAGAACCAAAACATGTATAGGTATTATGTCCTTTGATGTGATCAGGGAGGAGAATACTTGAGCACAGAATTCCTGGACTATTCTAAAGGAGAATGAGATTCTCTCTCAGCATTACTCCTCCATATATACCACAGCACATCGGTGTATCGGGGAGGAGCAATCGCACCCTATGAGATATGGTGCGCTCTATGATGAGTACTACTGAGTTTCCTATTTCCTTTTGGGAGTTATGCACTTGAGAAGTTGCATACCTATTGAATGGGGTTCCAACCAAATCAGGGGCCAACCACTCTATATGCGATATGGTATGGGAAGAGCCCATCTCTTAAGTACGTTAAGATTTGGGGTTGTCCGGCCTATGTCTAAAAGCAAAATCCGGACAAGCTCGAGTTAAGGTCAGTTCTGTGGAAGTTTGTTCGATATCCCAAGTATTCGCAAGGGAATATCTTCTACCACACCGAGGAACAAAATGTGTTTTATTTCTCGGCATGACCGCCTTTTTAGAAAAGGAATTTATTTCGGAAAGTAATTTTTGTCATGTGGTAGAACTAGAAGGAGTTCCAGCTATACAAACTACAGCTGATAATTTGGTAGAACTGGAGGATTAAATAGTTCCCGACGAATCTCAGCCACTCCGCCGATCTGGTAGGGTTCCTCATCCGCCTGAGAGATACTAAAATTTTCTCGATGACGGTGGGAGCGAGGAATGCATCATGAGATGATGATCCAACTAGTTTCAAACAGGCCATCAAGAGTGGGGACTCTGTAAGAATGGCTGGATGCTAAGTGATCTGAGATGGAATCTATGTACACCAACAAAGTATGGACTTTGGTTGCTATATCTGAAGGGTTAAACCCCCATCAGGAGCAAGTATATCTTGAGAAGATTACTTGGTGTAGATGGAAAAGTTGAGACTTTCGAAGCTAGACATGTTGTAAGAGGTTCTCGTCATCGACCGGGTGTAGATTATGATGAAACCTTTTCTAATGGCTATGCTTAAATCCATCCGGATCTTACTTTCCATTGCTACATACCATGACTACGATATCTGGCAGTTGGGTATCATGACTGCTTTTCTAAATACTGATTTAGAAGAAGCGTCTATAAGTACACAGCCAGAGGGCTTTGCAGATAGTGGGAGCAGCGGAAACTTGTGCAAGTTGCTTTACAGGTTAAAGCAGGCATCGTGGAGTTGGAACATCTGTTTAGATGTGGTAGTCAAAGAGTTTGACTTCATCAAAATGGTAGATGAACCTTGTATATACAAAAGGTTAGTAGAGAGTAAGGTGGTCTTCCTCGTATTGTACGTGGATGACATACTCTTGATAGGAAAGGGGTTTCTTATACTACACTCGGTCAATCTCCTCTTATCACATTGATTCTCCATATAGGATCAAGGTGATACCTCCTAAATCCTGGGTTTTGGATCTATGAGATAGATCCAAATGGATGTTAGGATTCTCCCTAGGTGTAGCGAGATGGTATCAATCGATCCGCGGGAGAATCACTGGATAGCTTCCAGGGTGGTAAGGTCGACTGAATGTCAGTCATAGGCACTGTCTTTACCCTCAGTAGAGGGACGGTATGTTGGAAGAGTTCCAAGTTAGATACCGTGGCAAACTAGACGATAAAGGCTGGATACATCGCTACCAATGATGCTACCAAAGAGGAAGTCTGGGTGTATATTAGTTCATGAGATGAACTTCGTTCATACCATTGTATGACAATGGAGTTATGGCTTAGGCCTAGGAACCCCCGTCCCATCAGTGATCCAGACATATTCTAAGGCAGTATCACCTGATCATGGAGATGGTTGATCTCTAGAGAGATCGAGGTTAGGAGAGTAGACTCAGAGGACAACACGGTGGATCCACTCACAAAGGCTTTTTCCCAGAGAGAGACTTTTATGGGATGGTTGAGTATGAGATACAACAACCACTGCTATATGATGGCCCTAGTGCAAATGGGAGATTGTTAGTTATATGTATGCCCTAGAGGCCTTTACTGTACATGAGATGTATATTGTAGTGGATGCTTGGACATATATAGGGAGGACTTTCTTGCTCGACATGATAGTATGCTATCTGGTTACTCTTTATCTTAACATGTACACTGATTGTCTCTCTGTTACATGTTGGTAAAGCCCTTAGGTTGTATACTTGACTACTTAGATTATGATGCGGATCATACTAGTGGGACAAAGGTAGTCGGTAAGTACACCCTTTAATGTCCCTAGTTGTGGGTGTATCGAGACGGGACATCGATATACCAGAGTATACTAGCGTATAGCTTCTCGGCCCATGTATATGGGAGATGGATGATTCCATATCCATTGGTGTTTGACATCAGAGATGGTATACAGGTGCTCAGTGGAGACTGGGTACATTGGACGGACTCGCCGAGAACTCCTAGATGGTATTATACCTCACGTCAGATGGCAGTTCTCTGGTAACTCTGGTACAGGTTAGTCTGTCGGCCCGAGACCGTCATAGAGTCTTGTGTGATTCCCACTGTGCTTTGATTTCCACCTTACCATGTTCAAGAGGACGTGCAAAACGGTGGTTTTTGAATACAATCCCAAGTCACATGGAGGCAATGAGCGATAGGAGGGGATTCGTCTCTCCCGGTATTGGGGGTTGATGTTGCGCTGTGCTCGATTGGCTGTAACAGGAAGTCTCTGGTCAGGGCCGTTTATGAGATTTACTGGTAAGTGTTATCAGTAGTTTCTCGACCCGTTATGAGCCTCACATCATCATGACTTATCGAGTTATTGGGGTCTGACGTTTATCACCCCCAGACGAGATATGCGACATATCTGACGAAGAGACCGGACTGTACGGTAGTGTTACTGATTGGATTCGCAGGAGTATGGGCAGGCATGCTTGTTGATCTTCTGATCGCTCAATGCCCGGGTGGACGTTACGTTTAGCAGACCGCTTGCGGCTTGTGGGTGTTTGATATGATCATCACCTACTGCCGGCGTATTGACGAGTCTTTAGAGTCCTATACATAGGTTTCTTGGTTCATGCGAAACAAAGTAGAAGGACATATGTGATATGTGCGGGACTAAGATTAATGCGGGTATGTGATATTACATTCTATTCTCGCGATTTGTGACATCGGTCGGTTATATGAGATATAGCCGGGTTATCGGATCAAGTGTTGATCCGATAAGTTGTTACATTTGATATTAGTCGGTTATATATGATATAGCCGGATTATTAAATCAAGTGTTGATTTAATAATTTAATGTATAATTGTATATTTGATATACTAGATTACATTAACTAATATTAGCTCACTTAAACATTTCTTTTTCTCACAAGTGTGCATTAGTATATATGTGATATATATTAATGTGCATTATTTTGTGTCATGCTTGATGCCACATGCAACATGGGTGTATGAGACTCACACCATACTAATAATAATGTGAGGGTTTATATTTATTTAAGTAAATCAAAATTAGTGTTAATTAGTCACATGCTTGGAAGCTTGGAGAAGCTTGTAGCATCTTTGACTAAGTTCACTCCTTTTATTTTACTTATAGATATTTATTAAATTAACCATTATTGTTAGCCATGGTTTAATCTTTACATGGGTTAGTGTATGACACTAACTCACCCATAGTTGTTATTCTAACCTCATTAGTTCATTCTCATCTCTTCTCTTCATCTTCTTCATCCATGAGAAAAAGCTTTCTAGCTTTTGGAAAAGTGAGAAAATATTGTGAGAAAAATAAAACTAAAGTGAGCCAATTTCCTACTTCATCATCCTCTACTACTTGCCTTTAGTATAGGGTGTTTGCTTCACTAATTTCACAATTAGTGAAGAGGTAGCATGAACTTGAGTCTCCTCGACGTAGATCATTTTCGGCCTCGAAGACTTCGAGCAAGCTTGTTCATTTCTCCGCGAGAACCCTTTCTAGAGTTCGGGTGTTCATGACTTACAGCGAAGGGACTACTACACGGAGTATTAGAAGTGAAAGACCGGTCTACAAAGGTTGTATTCCTCATTCACTTAGTTATAAAGTTGTTTACATATCGTTTCGTTGCATTTTCTAGTAAAGATTCTATGGTTAGGGTTAGCTAGAACGACAATTTTTTGAAATTGGCATGGACGATGCCTCCCAAAACCTTGCTGCCGTGTTAGGGAACCCTGCAGTAGTATCATAGCCATGCTAGAAAATTAGACGGATTTTGTTATTTCGAAACCGAAACGACTCCGAAACTTGAAACACAAAATTGTAGTTTCTGTCGATTTTGTAAAGTCTTCAAAAAATTATTTAAACAATTGCATAATGTTGTATGTGATGAAACATGAACACACAAGAAAATTTAGCCCATATCACCGGATTTTGGCCGAGCACTATCATGTTTTTTCCGAGCTCGCCGGCCAGGTAGTGGGGTTTGGGGATGAAATTTTTTGTGTGTTCCAGGCACCGGGTTTTGGTGTTTCAGGTGTTGTTTTTTCCATAAGTTGCATGTGATGCAGTCTTACTGGATAAGCAATTCTGAGTGTTTCGTATTCGTAGTTTTAACATTGTTTTGGGTATTCGCATGATTGTCTAGACGAAGTTAAAAAGTTCGATCGAATGTCAAAAACCCATTTTTCCAAATTTATGGTATTCGGAAAAACATGCAAGTAATTCTGTGGACTCTCTAGAAGAATGAAACCCTAACTCGACATAATGACCATAGAACGCTTTCGAACCTTAGGGTTTGTAGCAGTTCCATGGTGCCATTAATGAGGCTTGGGTTTGCCCTTCTACGGCTGGTCCATAGGTACTGTGGCATGTTCTGGGTATTTGTGAACTATGCTCAAGTGTTGAGCTGTCGGGAAATTGTGGGACTTTGATGAATCGATCGAGAATTTTAACGTCATCCGGACATCATGTGATGGGATACAATACTTGGAATCCATACTAATTTGAATTTTATAAATCTAGCAATTTAGTCTCATTTGATTGGTTACCATGGGATTTTGATGTGATCAAAAGTACGTCGCAATCAAGTAGCGTACGCGGATATTCGCCTGGCAACCTTACTAGATAGCCACGCCCCATAACCTCGACCAAGTGACTGTAGGAGAACCCCGTCACCAAAAGCATCCGTTCGGATGCTCGCGACCGCGGTGTTCCGCCTTAGTGCACTTCGTCGACGGTATCGGGGGGTGCGGCCGTCTACTAAAGTTTCCGACGAGCATTCGATCAGGTTATCGGGAATCTTCTTGAATTTCCCGACCTGTTATTGGAAAGTGTTTTCAATATTGAGACTAAAATGCGGGGTTTATAATTGTTAGGCATGTGATGTCTAAGGAATTCATTTGGTTGGGCATGAAATCCAAAGTATGTGATACATTGGGTTTATGATGTCCAAGGTGGTTGCGGATTCCAATTGTTGTAGTTTTTCATTTTCTTTTCTGCGACCGTAAGTGCAATATGCGGTGTATCGCCTGTTTCGTTGCTATATGTTAACGACAATTGGGATACTCATATTTACTTACGTTGATGACATGTGATGTTATGTGTTGCTGGGATATGTTATATTGAATTATCGTTTTTGAATAGTTGGGTTTTTTTTATGTGAGATGAGAGTTTTTCATTTTCATTCATGTAAAAACTTATATGTAATATTCTTTTATTGGGGCATTTCCAGGTTGAGGAAGGTGTCACCGTTGGTGTATATTATTTACTTTTCCACATTAGGATAGACCTAAGGAGGGGAGCACAAGTAACCGGGTTCTAAAGTCCAGTGGGAGGCCATCTCGAGGAGTCGAGTCCGGGTCTCCTAACTCTAGAATTGGTAGGGTTGCTTGCCGCTCTCGTTGGGGTCTAGGGATGTGGGTTTGGCTATTCATCACGACCGTGGAATCCGTGTTTTATACAGGCTTAATATAAAACCCGGAAATCCTAGTATATCCAATATTTCATATGTTGAGTTCTACTGCGATATTCTGTGATGTGATCGCTTGATATGATGAGATAGATACTGTATACAGTATATGTGATATATTATATAGACGTTGCTTATATTTTACACCCACGCTAGCCCTGCCCCGCTTTGTTGTTAGTTACCTAACCTAACGGTGCATGACGGGACATCGAGGCGAATGCGGAGGGCATAAGCGTACGTTGTATTTATCTGTGATGCTTAGGTAACTTAAATGATAGGACTTCATTAATGAGATTAATGAATGAAAAGAAACCTAAAGATGTTGTGGAATCGAATTTTCAAAAACAGGTAGCTCCAGTTGTTTCTTTGCATAGCGGTATTTCTTGTAAAATATCCTGCACCTTATTCGATAAGGAAAGAGCCGAGATCCCTTCACCGGGAGTGACCTCTTTACAATAAACGGCACATGCTACTGTTCCTTTCCGAAACATGGGGACGCGACCGCCTGGGTCCGTCTTGCCTGAATTTCAAGGGCAGATGCTATTTGGTGCTATCCGTTCATCTCTCTAAAAATTCCAAGTTGATTTATGGCACCATGTATCGGAGGTTTAAACGGATGCGGCCGATGTAGCAGACTTCGTCAGATTCACCCTCATTGAGGGGTTTTTGATTGTGGGGATGCTCTTTCCTGCAGGTGCAAGCCCTTGTAGTTAATTACGCTACTGCATCGCGGTAACCATTTTCTCCTTCTCCAGATGGTCACTTCGTCTCGTGGGTGTTTGTTTTGTTTTTGGTTGCCCGTGGATTGTATACGGAAACTAATTTATGTTGTCGCCCGTAGGGCGTGGATTAGTCCAAATCCGTACTTTCTTAGATTTGGGTTTGGGGTTGGGTTTAAGGATACATTAGTCTCATTTGAGGCTAAGATCAACTTAAATGTTTGTTAAGGATACATTAGTCTAATTTTAGACTAAGATCAACTTAACAGGATCATTTAGATCCAACAAATGAGCATTTGGGCTCTATTGTTTAGTTTAGGGATATTGCGGTCTATTAGTTTAGGGACATTACGATCCAAGGTTAGGGACATCATCGTCCATGGGTTTAAGGACCCCACAGTCCAAGGTTAAGGACATCATAGTCCGTGGGTTTTAAAGGACTCCACAGTCCGAGGTTAAGGACATCATAGTCCGTGGGTTTTAAAGGACTCCACAGTCCAAGGTTAAGGAAATCATAGTCCATGAGTTTAAGGACCCCACAGTCCGTAAAGTGTTTAGTTGTCGGGACCCGTCACCTCTCTGAAGACGTTGAAGGATTACAACGACAAATATCAGAGGAGTGAAGAGATGTACCCTTGAACCAATATTGATTGGTAGATCTGTAATCCAATTTGGAACTAAAATCTGTTAAAAGATTTATGAGCATATGGGCTCAGTTAATCTGCATTTGAGGACTTATGGCCAATCTTGGGCTAAATCTAATCAAGTTAAAATGTTTAACATTTATTTTAAGCTGCTGAGCATTTGCTTGGGCTTGGCCCTTTTCACAATGCTGAGCATTGACTTGAATTCTGACAATATTTTGTCTTTTTTTGAATGCTGGGACTTCATCATAGCTCTGGGCTTATTAAAGAACAATTTATGTTCTATGAGCGCACACGTGAGTGACACGTGATTCGCTTGGCGCTTTGTGCCAGTCAAAGAGCGCAATGTGCTTCGACCGAGTAGCGCACATGTAAAGGACACGTGTCGTGCTTGGCGCTAAGCGCCAGATGATGGGCGCATTGCGCCAGTTTATGAGCGCAGAGCGCTTGTTTATGAGCGCATTGCGTTGTTAGTTAAGTGACGAACACGTGGGTGACACGTGGTACGCCTTGCGCTGAGCGCCAGCCCATGAGCATAGTGCGCTAGTTCAAGAGTGCAAAGCGCTAACTATTAAGTGGCGCATACGTGAGGGATATGTGTCACGCTTGGCGCTGAGCGCCAGTCCAAGAGCGCAGTAGCGCAGTTCAAGAGCGCGAAGCGCATCTGATCAATTTTATGCTCTGAGAAATAAATTTATGTTCTTTTAAAAGAGACTTTGTCTCAAGATCTAAGAACAATAGTTCTCATTTTGTAGGAGATATTTCCTATCTCTTATGTTGATGAAAGGCTTTACTTTTATAGATCTATGATCTTTAAGAGAATTGAATTATTCTCCTCCCATCTTATAACGAGATGTTCATGATCTCTTTGTGAAAAGACCTGAGTCTCATAGATCTATGATCTTTTAAAGAAGTGAATCCTTCTTTTGAAATTAATTACGAGATTATTTCATCTCTCTGTTCATCATCATTCTTTTTTTTTACCTTGAAGAAAAATCTTCTTTCTCTGAGAGCTTGGCTCTTCTTTTTGAGATCTCTCAAAGCTTATGGGGGTTCCTCTCTATGCTTCTGTATATGAGACTCGAAGTCTAGGGGCCTTTTTATAGGGCGAGCTGATCTGTTCAATCAGTTAAAGAGATCTTTTCTTCAATTGATTCAGAGAATTTCCCATCGTTGGATCTTTGATCCAAGGGCTTCTGATTTACAGAAGGCAGTCTTCTTGTTTTTAACAAGATTGAGAAATCTTTCCATACAGAATTTATTCTGTATTTTGGTGATTTTTAATCACCATTGGATCATTGATCCAACGGTGCTTTGATTTATAGAGCACAATCTTGTTGTTTGGAAAGATTTTGAGGAATCTTTCCTTAACAGAATTTAATTCTAATTAATTAATGATTTATCATTATTATTATTAGATCTTTGATCCGACGGTGGGGAGCTTTTAGTTCCAGCACTAGCGCACCCGTGCTTTGCACGTGGTGCGCTGCTTAGAGTGCAGCGCAGTTAGCGCTAGCGCATCCGTGCTTTGCACGTGGTGCACTACTTAGAGCGCAGCGCACCTAGCGCTAGCGCATCCGTGCTTTACACTTGGTGCGCTGCTTAGTGTGCAGCAAACCTGGCGCTAGCGCACACGTTCTTTGCACGTGGTACGCTACTTAAGGCGCAACGCTGCTTCTGAAGTGTTGCTTCATTGTTGGAGGTGTCTTTTCACCTTTCTTTTAAGTCAAACTTATATTTCCCAGAACTTACATTTCCCAGATCTTGGAAATAGCTCCATTATGCACAAAATTTTCTCTGCCTAGTATTTATAATCCGAAGCAATGCTTCTTTCTTTTCTCATTTTCAGAGAACCATCTTAATTATGGCTTATAACCGTCTACATGCTCATCGACAACCATGGGAAGTGCCTATTCAGGACATTGTTCCTCGTTTCGCTGCGCGCTTGTTGAATCTTGCTCTTACGGATGACCAATGCGACGCAGCGCTGCACGAGCTCTTAACTCGTGTAGGATCTCCTCTCCTTCCTAACTCAATTTGGCTTCGGATGATCCTCATGTCTGTGCTCGCTGATATTCCCCTTCCTCCGGCGGAGATGACCCCATTGATGCTCGATGCCGCTGAAGACAAGATCGGGTGCTTCTTCGAGGCGCACTTGATCACCAAAGCCCTGAGGGATTGCTCTGTTCAGTTGCTGAGCCAAATACGGGCTCACCGGGCCGTCATCTCTGCTTTCGCTGGTGAATGCGGTGCTAATCGATGGGTAGCTACTCCTCGCGAAGATTGTCGCTTTAACATAATGGAAAAGACGGAGAGGGAATTAGATAATTTTATCTATATGTTTATCAATCCCTGTATTTTTGATCCCATGTTTGGCAATCTATTTCCATTGCAATAAAATGTTTAATTAAGTGTTTTTTTTCTTTTTGTCATTAACTGTCAAGTGTTCCTCTTATTTTAATTCCTTTGTTCTTCTTTTATCAAGCGCTATAGAACTTACACTGTTATAAACAGGCGCAAGTAATCCTTGCGAGAGTGAAGCGTTTCCGGCACTTAGCGCCCTTGGCGCTTAGCGCTCTCGTGCTTTGCATATGAGCGCCGCTTCGGAGTCTTTGACTCTTAGTGCTGGCGCATTTAATGCTAGCGCTTTTCACGAAGCGTCGTTTCGTTTCAAATCTTGGAATTTGAACAGAGCTTTGCTCTGATTGGGGAAACAAATGCCCCCCCACCGTTGCGCTTACGTGGCCTACACGTGAGTGCAGCGGTGGCAACATCTGCGCTATTAAATCAACTTTGGAAGTTGAAACGGCTCTCAGTGCCTATAAATAGGACCTTTGGTCCTTAGGCTGATTTCTGTTCAGCTTCATTTTCGTCTTCTGAGAATTTTTTTATTCTCTTTCAGAGCATAACTCTTTATTTTAAGGACTTTCAAAAGTCAAAACTCTACCAAATTTTTGGTAAGATTTGAACTTTATTAGTAGAGTTTTGTTCTTCATAGATCTTAGATCTAAAGAAAACCTTTTTTAGGGTTTCTTAACAGAGCTTTGCTCTTATTAGATCTTAGATCTTAAGAAATCCTTTTCAGGGTTTCTTAACCTATTAACAGAGCTTTGCTCCTTCAAATCATGTAGATTTGTTGATCTGTCGTGAAGGATTCTTAAGAGTTCGTTCATGGATCATTAAGAATCATGGCATTTCAAATTTATTAAAAGGTTTGTCTTTAGGGTTTCTGATGGGTTACTCCATCTTCCTTGCAGAGCATGGCTCTTAGGATTCTCGGGGAATTTTTTTTAATTCCCCTCACTATTGACTTTGACAAGTGTCACTCCTGTCTGTAGAGCATTGCTCTCGAGAAGTTTAACTCCTTGGCCTGAGGAATTCTTCCATTAAGTGCGAAATCCTTTTTAGGATTCCTTTTTTAATGGCACAAAATTAAATTAGTTGGGTGTTTTAATTAGCACTTATTTCCTCCTTGGGGATATAAAGTGTTGTTTAAATCCCGTGTCTCTTTCAGTAAGCTTTTTCTTAATCAGTCTATCCACTAACTCCCACTGATTTTCCTTTTCAGACGTTATGGACGCTCATATGTATGATCTCGACGAGATTATTTCTTATGGAGACATCCGCTCGCTTGGCCGTTCCCAATACCAAGAATTCACAAACGCCCAGTGCGCTGAAATTATGGGTCGCTTTGATGTATACAATGGTCGGTTGCTTCCTCGTCGTTCCTCTCTCTTGAAGCTTATTGTAGGAGTGATCTGGAGAGCATTTCCTCTATTCTATGCTGGCATGCAGCTTAAAGCATTGGACGATGCTGAAGATAAGGTGCATTCGGTGTATCTGATGGGCTTAATCTCAAAGAAAAGGCGAGACCACCTTGTTGATATCCTGCATCGAGCTTTTCAACAAGCGGCGATACTCGCTGCCTATCGAAGGGTGGAGGACATTGGTGGGGATTCTGACGCTTGTGATCGTGAGAGGATGCACACGAAGATGGTCCGAGAGGCCCGAAAATTTTTGGATGACCTTACTTTTGAATTTCTCAATCCATGTCCTGGATTTGATGTCCTGCCTTTGTAAACATTTTAATGGCGTTTTGTTTACCACTTTCACCCATGTAAGAATTTTCTGAAGTGTGAATGCCAAGCTTTTCCATTTCCATGTGTTTATCTTATGCTTTCTTCTTTTTTCTGTGTTGCCAGAATGTTACCTTAGTAAGCGTAGCCTGTAGATGATAGAGAACATTATGTCTCGAACTCTTCGAGTGGTAGCGATGGCTCAGGAAGCAGGTTCAAATCTGCTTCCTAAGGCTTTCCAACTTCATGAGCCATAAAGGCTTTTCTCCCTATGAGTCGTGAGGATCTCGTAGGTGTATTTTCTCCTTAGGAATCGTGAGGATTCCTAAGTACGTTTTCTCTTGGGAGTCGTAAGGATCTCACAAGAGAGTTTTCTTCCTTACAGGTCGAGAGGTCCCATAAGTGATTGATGAGGTTGACGTTATCCACATTTCACGGAGTCAGAAGTTGCTCTGGGCGTTTCCCATGAGGTCGAGATTGACTCTAGCCGTGTTCCACGGGACCAGGATTTGCTCTGGATGCTTCCCACGGGGTCAGGATTGACATAGCCGTATTCCGCAAGGACCAGTTTCTGCTCTGGACGCTTACCACGGGGTCAAGATTGATATAGGCCGTGTTCCACTAGACCAGGATTTGCTCTGGATGCTTCCCACGGGGTCAGGATTGACATAGCCGTGTTCCGCAAGGACCAGGTTCCGCTCTGGACGCTTCCCACAGGGTCAGGATTGACATAGCCGTGTTCCACTAGACCAGGATTTGCTCTGGATGCTTCCCAAGGGGTCAGGATTGACATAGCCGTATTCCGCAAGGACCAGGTTCAGCTCTGGATGTTTCCCACGGGGTCAGGATTGACATAGGCCGTGTTCCACGAAACCAGAATTTGCTCTGGGTGCTTGCCACGGGGTCAGGGTTGACATAGGCCGTGTTCCGCAAGGACCAGGTTCCGCTCTGGATGCTTCCCACGGGGTCAGAATTGACATAGGCCGTGTTCCGCAAGGACCAGGATCCGCTCTGGACCCTTCCAACGGGGTCATGATTGACATAGCCATGTTCTGCAAGGACCAGGATCTGCTCTGGACGCTCCCCACGGGGTCAGGATTGACATAGGCCGTGTTCCACGTGACCAGGATTTGCTCTGGTTGCTTCCCACGGGGTCAGGATTGACATAGCCGTGTTCCGCAAGGACCAGGTTCCACTCTTGACGCTTCCCACGGGATCACGATTGACTTAGGCCGTGTTCCGCAAGGACTAGGATCTGCTCTGGACGCTTCCCACGGGGTCAGGATTGACATAGCCGTGTTCCGCTAGACCAGGATCCACTCTGGACGCTTCCCACGGGGTCAGGATTGACATAGGCCGTGTTCCACGAAACCAGGATTTGCTCTGGATGCTTTCCATGGGGTCAGGATTGACATAGGTCGTGTTCCGCAAGGACCAGGATCCGCTCTGGACGTTTTTCACGGGGTCAGGATTGACATAGGCCGTGTTCCATGAAGCCAGGATTTGCTCTGGATGCTTTCCACGGGGTCAGGATTGACATAGGCTGTGTTCCGCAAGGACCAGGATCCGTTCTGGACGTTTTCCACGGGGTCAGGATTGACATAGGCCGTGTTCCACGAAACCAGGAAGGGTTGACTTTATCCGCATTTCACGGATTTGGGGGTTGACTCTCGGTTGTCTGTGCACCGCCGAGTCATGGAACTGGGAGTTTTCGCGGTTCCGTTTTGCTGATGTTGCGTCTTTGGTAGTGAGACAAATGTTGAGATGATCTCCAGGCTGTCTGTGAATTGTCGAGGCTTAGCTCTCTTTCGGATGGAGCCTAGGGGGAAGGTATGGTTCCCTCTTTGTTTGTGCCCCTGGATTGTATACATGGATCGATGTAATCTCACCTGTAGGGCAAAAAGTTTCATTTTATACGTTTTTCTTTCCGCGAGGCTCTATCATTTCAGCTTTTATATCGCGAAAGTCGCGATTGCCCAATCATTTCGGCTATTTCTCGCGGTGCCCAATCATTTCGGCTATTTTGTATTTATTTACTCGCTGCTTTTTATTGCGAGTTGCCCAATCATTTCGGCTATTTTGTATGCACACATTTTTACTTGCTGATTTTGTTGTAAGTTGCCATATCATTTCGGCTATTTCGTATGCATTTGTGGCTCGCTGGCTTTTCACTGCGAATTTGAGATTTGATACCAATTTAGGCATCAACATCGCTACAACTGGGATATCACGAGGAGCGAATCATCATTTGCCTTTGTCGATGTCGAACAAAGGTGGCTTAGTAAACAGGGTTAGGATCTTGTCGACTAAGGCTTTTGACTTCATGAGCCATAAGGGTCTCATAAAAGTATTTCTCCCTATGAGTCGTGTGGATCTCGTAGGTGCGTTTTCTCCTTAAGAACCGTGAGGAGTCTTAAGTGTATGGTCTCTTATAAGTCGTAAGAATCTTACAAGAGTATTTTCTCCTTATAAGTCGAGAGGACTTATAAGGGCTGTTCACCGCGTAGACATATCCCAAGTCGCTGGTAGGACTTTGTTAGGGAAATGTTTATTCACGCCCGTGAATTGTATACAAGGGTCAATATTGAACCACTTGTAGGGCGAAATCAGGGTGTATGACTGCTTAAGAACAGGTTCAGATCCATGTAGTTTAAGGCTTTTGAATCCTATGAGCCGTGAGGGTCTCAAAGGGGGAATTGTCCTTACCAGTCATGAGGATCTCGTAAGTGTAATTTCTCCTTAGGAATCGTGGGGATCCCTAAGTGTGTTTCTTCCTTGTGAGTCGTAAGGATCTCACGCAGGTATTTTCTCCTCACAAGATCAAAAGGACCTTGCAAGTGTCTTTTAACGAGGTTGCACCCTTTCGGGTTTTCACAAAACTTGCCGGTAGCCCTGCTGTTTTTACTCACGGAGCCCTTTCGGGTTTTCATCCGTGCCCATTTTGCTTATGGGCATACCGTTTTTTTTCTGTCAGCCTTGGGATGCTGCGGCCAGTAGTAGTTTATAGACGTCTCGGTCAACAGCCAGTTTTAGGACATAGTGGTCCATTGTTAGTTTAAGGACGTTTCGGTCCGTCGTTAGTTTTAGGACATTTCGGTCCGTCGTTAGTTTTAGGACATTTCGGTCCGTAGCCGGCTACTACTTATAGAGTTTGGGCTTAGGAAGATAGCGAGCGGACATAGGCGTCGTCATCTATCGTTAACCTAGGCCGTGGCTCGTCAAGTGTAGTATTTTTTTAGGAATCGACCGTTTATTGGCCGGAAAGGTCTTTCACCATGCATGTCCATGAGTAGATATGCTCCACCCTGGTAGATTTTGTCTATGATATACGGGCCTTCATAGTTCGGCTCGAATTTCCCCCGCTTGGCACGATTGGGGATCATAGTTCTTTTGACCACTAGCACGAGTTCGCCTTGGCGGAATGTTCTCGGCCTAGTCACTCTTTCGTATGAGCGCGTCATCTTTGCTTTATAAGCTTCATGATTTTGTTACGCCATGAGACTGGTTTCATCAAGGGCGTCGAGCTCCTCAAGCCGAAGGCGAGCATTTTCTTCGTCTGTTAGCTCGTAGTGGACGACCATTCGTAGAGAGGGTAACTCTATCTCGAGAGGGAGTACCGCTTCTGTGCCGAATACCAATGCATACAGCGTTGTGTTCGTGGCTGTTTTGAACGTAGTTCGATACGCCCAGAGAGCTTCATGCAGTCTTTCGTGCCGGTCTTTCTTATTTTGAGACACCGTCTTTTTCACGATCTTCGTCAAGGTCTTGTAGAAAGCCTCAGCTAGACCGTTAGCTCGGGGCTTATAGACTGAAGAGTATCTCCAGTCTATGTTATGCCGTTGTGAGAAGCGGCTGATCTTGTGGCTTCTGTAGGCTGGCCCGTTATCGGAGATAATCCGTCGCGGAGTGCCGAACCAGTAAATGACGTGTGTCTTGAAGAAATGGAGAATGTTCTCCGTCTTCACCTCTCTTAGTAGTACTGCTTCTGCCTACTTAGAGAAATAATTAGTTGTCGCCAATATGAACCGATGTCCTCTGGATGATGCCGGTTCGATGGGCCCGATTATGTCAGTTCACCACATTTCGAATGGCCAGCTAGCCACCGTTGGGTGTAGAGGATTTAGATGCTGATGAATAAAGTCCCCGTGAATCTGACACGAGTGGCACTGTTTCGCGTATTCGAGGCAATCTTGGATCATCATGGGCCAATAGTAGCCCATCCTTTTGATCTTTAGTTTCATCTTCGGCCCGGCTTGGTGAGAACCGCAGAGTCCATCGTGAGTTTCTTGGATGACTCTCCTTACTTCTTCCGGTCCCAGGCATCTTAGCCATAAAGAGTCAAATGATCTCTTATACACAGTATCATTGACAAAGGCAAAAGACAGAGCTCGTTTCATGAGCTGATGTCTTGAGGATGCATCTTCAGGCGTTCGACGGGATTTGAAGTAGTCTATAAAGACTTCTCTCCAATCCTTGGTCTTTTCCTGATCTTTCATTTGTAGGGCCGTTTGCTCGGTCGCTCTCTTTTCTTCGGAAGATTCCGGAGATATTTCTTCCGGTGCAAGAACCCGATGGCTTTGCACAACGATCCTCACGTCATCGAGGTTTTCGTCAGCCAGTTCTTTAGCAAGCTTGGCTAGTGCATCAGCTTTGCTATTTTCCGCACGCGGTATGCTTTCCAAGGTGTAGGAAGGAATTTGAGTCAGCAGTTGCTGTACTCTCTCGCCGTACTTCACCAACTCAGGCATGCACGTTTGATAATCGCCATTTACTTGACTAACGATCAGCTGGGAGTCTCCGTATATGAGGAGGTTTTCGATTCCAATGTCTACAGCGATCTCAAGACCTGCTATCAAAGCTTCGTATTCGGCTTCATTATTCGTCCTCGGCTCTGTTAAGGAGAAGGCGAAGCACATTATCCCCCTTTATGGAGTTATGAAGATGAGGCCTACCCCAGATTTGATTATGGGGGTGCTTTGTTTGCGCTTTTTCATGGAAGATGCTGCATCGAAGTAGAGTTCCCACTGGGTATCATTCTCTTTTCTCTCCCCGTCAATCGTGTCAAACGCGTGTTCGTCTGGCAATTCGCAGTTCAAGGGAAAGTTGGCAGGTATCGGATGCTCAGCGAGGAAGTCGGCGATGGCCTGGCCTTTCACTGCCTTAAGAGGATGATAAGTTATCGAGAAATCCATCAAGAGCAGGGCCCATTTAGCGAGCCGCCCCGTTAATATGGCCTTCGACATCAAGTACTTGAGAGGATCCACCTTTGATATGAGATGGACCTCATGTGCCAACGCATGGTGTCTGAGCTTCGTTATTGTGAAGATCAACGCCAGGTAGTGTTTTTAAATGGGAGAGTAATTGCTTTCTGCCCCCAGTAGAACTCGACTCAAGTAGTAGAGGGCTATCTCTTTCCCTTGGTCGTTTTCTTGTGCCCACAGCGCGCCTAAAGAACCTTCTAGGGCTGTTGTGTACAGGACGAGAGGTTTTCCTTTAACGGGAGTAGCCAGTACTGGCGGATTCTGCAGGTATTGCTTTATTTTGTTAGGTCCACGTTACCTCTCCCGGTACTTTCGGGGTTGCGGAAACGGTAAAACAAAAAATTTTCTGGACTTGGCAACATGGACCGTAAAAGCCGGATCTTTACTAAACAACACACTAGCAACCTAACTTGAGATCTATCTACTCGGTTAGGGGTTATACCTCAACTTGAACTCCTTCTCTTCTTGTTGTTCTTCTCCTTGCTTGCTCCAAGGGTTGATCCGGACTTCGGTCACTTAACTTGAACTCCTTCTCTTCTTGTTGTTCTTCTCCTTGCTTGCTCCGAGAGTTGATCCGGACTTTGGTCACCTCCGCGGCCTCCTTGAGTCGAAGACGATCCATCCGAGAGATGTACACCGAGCTCCACCTCGAGCCGAGGTAACTAGGGCAAAGAGATTGCTAATCTAGAAGCCCTAGGATGTGTAGAGAAGATGTATGGATGTGTTTGTCAAGTGAAATCCTTTTTCTCTCAACACATGAGATCAAAGGAAAAATCAAGAGGAGGAAGAAGGAGAAGCAACCATGGAAATGTTTCTCATTTCTTTTCTATGAGAGAGAAAGAGAATGAGCAAATGAAAAACTTAACCAAGAGAAAACATAACCATGGTTGCAATAATACAAAAACATTATCATTACTAATCACATCAAGATAAAGGTGATGGCTACAAATGACATGACCATTATCATAACAAAAAGAAAAAGAAAACCAAAGAATACTTTAGATCTTTCAAGAAGATCCTAGTCAACTTTGGTCAAATGGTCAACAAAGTCAAGATGGTCAAATGGTCAATGTAATTAGCCATAACATAATTATCAATGAAAGGATTAGTAAATAATGTCCCCGGCTCATAATGGTTTTGACCAAACGAACTGTCAAAACCCTAATGAGTCCGCCACATAACGGTTTTGGCCTAACCAACTGCCAAAACCCTAATGAGGCACCTCCTCCTTCATCACTCCGGAAAACTGTGCATACACACCTGCATCCGCATTCCGCAGAATGCGGATGCGCAGAAGACAAAACAAATCCATCCGTGCAATACTAGGATCCGGCTTAAACTAAAGCCCACTAGTACTGCCTGCCCGAACACCATACGCACATAAGTGTACGTAAGTGATCGCAGCCCTGCCGTAAAACCATACGGCCTCTATACGTTTCGCTCAGTGCAGGGAAACTCTCTGTGTGGGACTCTAAAGACTCGACACTACGCTGGCAGTGGGTTTAACCACAGACCGCAAGCGGCACTAGCTGTACGTAACGGTCCCCAGGTAGATGTCGATAAGAAGGCCGATGAGGTAAACCCATCCGAACTCCTACTGAGCCTGTATGTGACAATCTCCGCACAGTCCGGTCTGTTCGTCTGATACATCGCATGGCGGGCCTAGGGGGAGGTAAACGTCAGTCCCCTAAAAGCGGTACAAGTCGTGTCGGAGTGAAGCCCAGAACACCCTGAGATAACACTGGAAACCTACCAGTATATCTCGTTTGCCCTGGCCAGGGACTACTCGTGTAATGGCTCTCCTAGACACAGCGCGATGTCAACCCCCAATACCGGGAGAGACGAATCCTGTCTAACCGTCACTGCCTCCAAGTGCTTCGGGACTGCTCCCAACTACTACCTGTTTGCACGACTCAGTAGAGCCGTGGTAGGGTAGTAATCAAAGAACAGTGGGAACACACTCGAGGCGAAGTGACAGTGTCAAGTCAACGGACTAAGCTGTACTCATGTCACCTGGGAACTGATAACTGACGATAGGTATAATACCAACCATCAGTTCCCGACGAGTCCTGTCCAGTGTACTCGTAACCTAACGAGCACCCGCATACTATCTCAAGTACGACGTACTGACGGCTGTAGGACAGACCGTCTCCCGTGCTGGGACGAGAAGCGCATACGCTAGTCTACTCCGGAGTATCGATGCCCTATCTCGATACTCCCACGAATAGGGACGTGTATAAGGATGTGCTTGTAGATTACCCAGCCCCCACGAGTGTGATCGCCATCACAACGCCGGTAATCAAGCAAAGATCCTAAGGGCTCTACTAATGCGTATAGGTGATATAATAAATAAACACACAAGTACACATTAAAGCAGAGACAAACCAAGTAGCATACTACTATATTGAGCAAGATTGTCTGTACAACTGTGAATATCCCAAGCTTCCATCAAGTAATATACACACTAGTATGATACAGTAATGGCCTCTAGGGCATATACACTAACAATCTCCCACTTGCACTAAGGCGATGTACTGGCGTATCGAAGACCTATCATCTCGATCAGCCGCTTGAACTGAGTCTGGGGTAAGGCCTTCGTGAATGGGTCCGCTGTGTTGTCCTTTGTGTCCAATCTCCGCACCTCGATCTCCTGGCGATCAATGATCTCCCTGATCAGGTGATACCGCCGTAAGATGTGCCTGGATTTCTGATGGGACCTTGGTTCCTTCGCTAAAGCTATAGCCCCATTGTTATCGCAATACAAAGGTATTGGGTCAACAATGGACGGAACCACCTGAAGTTCACTAATGAACTTCTTCATCCAGACCGCCTCTTTTGCGGCATCGCTTGCAGCAATGTATTCAGCCTCCATCGTCGAGTCTGCGACGGTATCCTGCTTGGAACTCCTCCAACATACCGCCCCTCCGTTGAGGGTAAACACAAAACCCGAGACAGACTTGCTGTCATCTTTGTCACTCTGGAAGCTTGAATCGGTAAAGGACTCGACCCTGAGGTCTCCATTACCGTAAACCAGGAACATCTCCTTAGTCCTTCTCAGGTACTTAAGAATGTTCTTCACTGCTGTCCAGTGGTCCTCCCCTGGGTCTGACTGATACCGGCTTACCGTGCTCAGCGCGTAAGCTACATCTGGTCTTGTACATAGCATCACATACATTATAGATCCTACCGCCGAAGCGTAGGGTATAGTGCTCATGCGAACCCTCTCCTCGTCAGTCTTAGGAGACATCTTCTTGGAGAGGGTAATTCCGTGCAATGCGGGTATGTTACCGCGCTTGGAACCCTCCATACTAAATCTCTTTAGTACGGTCTCTATGTACCTGGACTGCGAAAGTCCCAATAGTCTCTTGGATCTATCTCTATAGATCTTGATCCCCAGAATGTACGAGGCATCATCCAGGTCCTTCATGGAGAACCTTTGTGACAAAAATAGCTTGACCGATTGTAGCATAGGAATATCATTTCCTATCAAAAGAATGTCGTCCACGTACAAGACTAGGAATACGACAGTTCTTCCTACAATCATCTTATATACACAGGGTTCATCTTCGTTCTTGATGAAATCAAATTCCTTGATTGCCTCATCAAAATAGATGTTCCAGCTCCGCGATGCCTGCTTTAATCCATAAATGGATTTAAGCAACTTGCACACCTTTCCGCTGCTCCCACTGTCTACGAAACCTTCTGGTTGATCCATGTAAACGTACTCTTCCAAACAACCGTTTAGGAAAGCCGTCTTAACATCCATCTGCCAGATTTCATAGTCATGGAAGGCAACAATGGCAAGTAGGATCCGAATGGATTTGAGCATAGCCACCGGAGAAAAAGTTTCGTCATAGTCCAAACCAGGTCTTTGACGAAAACCTTTTGCAACGAGTCTAGCTTTATAGGTTTCCACCTGCCCATCTACACCAAGTTTCCTTTTGGAGATCCATTTGCATCAAACGGGTTTTACCCCAGGTGGAGCAATATCCAAGGTCCACACTTTATTGGCGTACATGGACTCCATTTCGGATTGCATTGCTTCCTGCCACTTATCAGAGTCCCTACTGATAATGGCCTGCCTGAAACTAGTAGGGTCATCTTCTTCCAAGATGCAATCCTCTCGATCCCCGTCTATGAGAAAACCGTAGTATCTCTCGGGCGGATGAGAAATCCTACCAGATCTGCGGAGTGGCTGAGGTTCGTCTGGGGTTATAGAATCTAGCGGTTCCTCCAAATTTTCAGTTACATTTTGTGGTCGCTGAATTTCTTCCAGTTCTACTGAACTCCCACTAGTTTCTTTTGCAAGAAACTCCCTTTCTAAGAAGGTGGCGTGGCGAGATACAAACACCTTCTGTTCCTCAGTGTGGTAGAACAGATATCCCAGTGAGTCCTTAGGATATCCCATAAATTTACACAGAACTGATCGTGCCTCTAGCTTGTCCGGTTTCTGTGTTTTCACATAGGCCGGACAACCCCATATCTTAATAAACTTAAGACATGGTTTCTTACTGCTCCATATTTCATACGGAGTTTTAGGCACAGATTTGGACGGAACTTGATTCAAAAGGTATGCCGCTGTCTGAAGCGCATGTCCCCAGAATGAAAGAGGTAACTCAGCACTACTCATCATGGAGCGAACCATATCCAATAGGGTACGATTCCTCCGCTCCGATACACCGTTGTGCTGTGGTGTATAAGGAGGAGTAAGCTGAGAGAGAATACCATTCTCTTTTAAGTAATCTAGGAATTCCGTGCTTAAGTACTCCCCTCCTCTATCAGACCGGAGGATCTTGATACTTTTGCCAATCTGGTTCTCTACTTCCTTTCTGAATTCCTTGAATTTCTCAAAAGCTTCAGATTTGTGTTTCATCATATACACATATCCGAACCTAGAGAGATCGTCAGTGAATGTGATGAAGTAGGAGAACCCACCCCTTGCATGTGTAGACATCGGACCACATACATCACTGTGTATGAGTCCCAAGAGCTCTGCTGCTCTTTCTCCATGTCCGGTGAACGGAGATTTGGTCATCTTCCCTTTGAGACAGGATTGACAAGTTTCATAAGATGAAAACTCGAACGCATTCAAGAGTCCATCTTTATGTAACTTACTCAGTCTTTTCTCTCCGATATGACCAAGTCTACAATGCCACAAGTAGGATTTATTCGTATCTGAATTCTTCCTCTTGCGTGTGTTTTGTATATTGAGAACTATATTCTGATTTAGAACGTAGATACCATTACACAGTGTACCCTCTGCAACCAGTACCTTATGAAGGTAAATGTTCATGATATTCTTTTCAAGAACAAAGTTATATCCATCTTTATCGAGTAAAGAAACTGATATGATGTTGCAAACCATGGAGGGTACATAGTAGCAATCGTTCAAAATCATAGTCTTGCCATTTGGCAATACTAGGTGATATTCACCGACGGCTGCCGCATTAACTTGTGCTCCGTTCTCTACTCTGAGCGACATATCACCCGGTGCAACTTTCCTACTTTTTCTCAGTCCCTGCAATAAATTACAGATATGAGATCCTGATCCGGTATCAAGTACCCAGGAGGTAGGGCTGACCGTAAAACAGTTCTCAATTACAAGAACACCTGAAGTAGATGCAAAACCATGCTTCTTCTTCAACTGGGTATCCTGGAAATCCATACAATCCCCTTTCCCATTCTCATACTCATGACTGTTGTCACAAGTTAGAGCTGAACCAACGTTCCCCAGCCCCGAATAAGAATTCGGATCGGTCAAGCGATACATTTTATTATCTTGATTAGGGCGTGAAATGGTTGCTACCTGGAGAGGGAGAAAAAGAAACACTCAGCGTACGCTCTTGCAAGATTAGATTGGTTTATTAATTTATCTAACCAGGATATCTCCTACTGTTTCCTCAAATTCTTCTTAAAACCTTTTTAAAAGAAGAACTAGTCGGGATTTTAATTCACGTCACAATACTTGCTTAACCTTTCAGCCAGGCTAGTGTCGGTACTTCGAGGGAGGTTTTCCAATGCTTTCGCGAAGTTCCTTAATTCAAGAACCTCTTTTCCCTGGGGGAGTAGCCCCGCTAACACCTTTCTAGACACCTACTAGGTTTATAGCATTGATCGTTTAGTGAAATAATCTCCCAAGAGTAATCCAACTCATCAGTGGGATCGGGATCCAACTATCATTGTGTGATGACCTAGATGGAATCCACTCTAGTCACCACACTCCAGAAGGTATGCTAAATCTGCAAGTTTCAGTACTTTTGAAACTCCCGATGTGGTTTTTGCCCCTAGGACCCAAGTGACCTTGACGAATAATCAACAAATCAAAAGGTCATAGTCAAGTTCAACTCGTCGTTATCCAGGATTGCATTAGACCCGCCCGCATGATCCTTGACGAATAATCAACAAAATCATGCGACCGTCCTAACCAATCGCATCTATCAGTGCAACAGAGAATTACTACTCAGCTACCGTTCACTGTGTCTTGACGAATAATCAACAAACGCAGCAGGAATACTAAGTATTAATTATCCGAAACGACGGAGGGCTACGGCTGGGTTTTTGGCGAAAGACCCGTTAACGTAATGAACTTGATGTAGTTGAAGGAACATGATAGACCTTTTGAAAAATAGTGGCGAAAACTTTCTCTAAAGAGGTCACTCCCTGTGAAGGGATCTCGGCTCTTTCCTCGTCGATTGAGGTGCAGGATATTCCAAACTGAATACCTCGATGCAAAGCAAGAATAATCGACTATAGTGAAGTTATTACCCTGACGCAAACCTTTGTCCAAGGGGTCACTCCCGATGAAGGGATCTCGGCCCTTGCCTCGTCGACTGAGGTGCTGGGCATTCACAACCGAATACCTCGATGCAAAACAAAAATGAACGTCCTTGCAATAACAGCTTTTTTGAAAAACTTGTTCCAACAACGTCTTTTAGGTTTATTTTCTTGCATTAGTTCTTTTAATGCGTCCTATCATTTAAATCCTACCATTGCAGAAAACAACCAAAATATGACGTACGCTTATGCCATTCGCATTCGCCACTGGGCCCCGTCATCACCCGTTAGGTTACTTAACTAACGACAGAGCGGGGGCTGGGCTAGCGCGGCTGTAAAACATAAGCAACGCCTAAATAGTTATTATATATAGATATACTGCAATGATAGCCAATCCAGATCACAGATGAACACTTTGGATATACTAGGAACCCGCGATTCGTTCAAGCCTGCAACGAAAAGCGGATTACACGGTCGCGATGAATAGCCAAAACCCCACCCAAGACCCCTACGGGTGCGGCAAACTACCTGCCAGTACTCGAAGCGAAGCAACCTCCCTCAACGCCGTGAGTAGGCCACTCGGCACTTCGAGACACCCGGTAGTTTGTGCACCCCCTCCATGGGTCTATCCTAGGAGCAAAAACAGTAAAAAGAATTATACAATGACGGCTACAACCCCGACCCGGTTGTGCGGCCAAACAAATAATATTACATCAATTTACAAATTTATTACATGAATGAAAGAAAAAGAAACTCTCATCTCACATCCACCCCGGCTATTCATCCGCGACAATCCAACGAGTTCATATACACAAACCATCAACAACACAGATCACAGATATGTATAACCCCCACTAATCGACGTATAGCGATTAGTAGACGTTCAATACACATATAACATAACAGATATAACCATTAGCCAAAGTCTACAGAACATCGACCAAAAATACGGATTTTTGAGCCCCAAAAACAAATTTTGCTTTCTGGAAAATCTGGGCAGAAAAGTCATATACCAAAAATCCCAAAATACCCCTCTAAGAAAACCGCAAGAAAAAGATTCCCCAACAGAGCCAACTCCGCCGCGGTTCCGCGGCATAAGCAAGCTTATGCCGCGGAAACGCGGCGCTTTGGACGAGTTGGGGGATGAAATTTCTCCAGTTTTCTAAAAAAAGCCTGAGCCGATTTTTAGTGTATGATTTATTGCTTTTGGAACAGATCTGAAAATCGGCAGAAACTGAATTTTTTCGGGTGATTTTGCGGTTTTTTCGTCCGGTCGATATTCTAAATACTTTGCTAACATGCTAGGGTGTGTTAAGTTAGGCTCTGATACCACTGTTAGGTCCACGTTACCTCTCCCGGTACTTTCGGGGTTGCGGAAACGGTAAAACAAAAATTTTTCTGGACTTGGCAACATGGACCATAAAAGCCGGATCTTTACTAAACAACACACTAGCAACCTAACTTGAGATCTATCTACTCGGTTAGGGGTTATACCTCAACTTGAACTCCTTCTCTTCTTGTTGTTCTTCTCCTTGCTTGCTCCAAGGGTTGATCCAGACTTCGGTCACTTAACTTGAACTCCTTCTCTTCTTGTTGTTCTTCTCCTTGCTTGCTCCGAGAGTTGATCCGGACTTTGGTCACCTCCGCGGCCTCCTTGAGTCGAAGACGATCCACCCGAGAGATGTACACCAAGCTCCACCTCGAGCCGAGGTAACTAGGGCAAAGAGATTGCTAATCTAGAAGCCCTAGGATGTGTAGAGAAGATGTATGGATGTGTTTGTCAAGTGAAATCCTTTTTCTCTCAACATATGAGATCAAAGGAAAAATCAAGAGGAGGAAGAAGGAGAAGCAACCATGGAAATGTTTCTCATTTCTTTTCTATGAGAGAGAAAGAGAATGAGCAAATGAAAAACTTAACCAAGAGAAAACATAACCATGGTTGCAATAATACAAAAACATTATCATTACTAATCACATCAAGATAAAGGTGATGGCTATAAATGACATGACCATTATCATAACAAAAAGAAAAAGAAAACCAAAGAATACTTTAGATCTTTCAAGAAGATCCTAGTCAACTTTGGTCAAATGGTCAACAAAGTCAAGATGGTCAAATGGTCAATGTAATTAGCCATAACATAATTATCAATGAAAGGATTAGTAAATAATGTCCCCGGCTCATAATGGTTTTGACCAAACGAACTGTCAAAACCCTAATGAGTCCGCCTCAAAATGGTTTTGACCGAATCAACTGTCAAAACCCTAATGAGCCCGCCACATAACGGTTTTGGCCTAACCAACTGCCAAAACCCTAATGAGGCACCTCCTCCTTCATCACTCCGGAAAACTTTGCATACACACCTGCATCCGCATTCCGCAGAAGACAAAACAAATCCATCCGTGCAATACTAGGATCCGGCTTAAACCAAAGCCCACTAGTACTGCCTGCCCGAACACCATACGCACACAAGTGTACGTAAGTGATCGCAGCCCTGCCGTAAAACCATACGGCCTCTACACGTTTCGCTCAGTGCAGGGAAACTCTCTGTATGGGACTCTAAAGACTCGACACTACGCTGGCAGTGGGTTTAACCACAGACCGCAAGCGGCACTAGCTGTACGTAACGGTCCCCAGGTAGATGTCGACAAGAAGGCCGATGAGGTAAACCCATCCGAACTCCTACTGAGCCTGTATGTGACAATCTCCGCACAGTCCGGTCTGTTCGTCTGATACATCGCATGGCGGGCCTAGGGGGCGGTAAACGTCAGTCCCCTAAAAGCGGTACAAGTCGTGTCGGAGTGAAGCCCAGAACACCCTGAGATAACACTTGAAACCTACCAGTATATCTCGTTTGCCCTGGCCAGGGACTACTCGTGTAATGGCTCTCCTAGACACAGCGCGATGTCAACCCCCAATACCGGGAGAGACGAATCCTGTCTAACCGTCACTGCCTCCAAGTGCTTCGGGACTGCTCCTAACTACTACCTGTTTGCACGACTCAGTAGAGCCGTGGTAGGGTAGTAATCAAAGAACAGTGGGAACACACTCGAGGCGAAGTGACCGTGTCAAGTCAACGGACTAAGCTGTACTCATGTCACCTGGGAACTGATAACTGACGATAGGTATAATACCAACCATCAGTTCCCGACGAGTCCTGTCCAGTGTACTCGTAACCTAACGAGCACCCGCATACTATCTCAAGTACGACGTACTGACGGATGTGGGACAGACCGTCTCCCGTGCTGGGACGAGAAGCGCATACGCTAGTCTACTCCGGAGTATCGATGCCCTATCTCGATACTCCCACGACTAGGGACGTGTATAAGGATGTGCTTGTAGATTACCCAGCCCCCACGAGTGTGATCGCCATCACAACGCCGGTAATCAAGCAAAGATCCTAAGGGCTCTACTAATACGTATAGGTGATATAATAAATAAACACACAAGTACACATTAAAGCAGAGACAAACCAATTAGCATACTACTATATTGAGCAAGATTGTCTGTACAACTGTGAATATCCCAAGCTTCCATCAAGTAATATACACACTAGTATGATATAGTAATGGCCTCTAGGGCATATACACTAACAGATTTCGTCCAGCGCACTTTGACATTTGCGATCCCAGACAAAAGGAGTCCCTTTCTTCATTAGGTGACTGTAAGGACGGCACTTGCCGGAGAGATTGGCTATGAATCGCTGGATATACGCGAGCTTTCCTTGGAGAGACTGCACCTGCTTGAGAGTTCTTGGCGGAGGCATTTCCATGATCGCCTTGATCTTCAGTGGGTCTATCTCGATGCCTCGATGTCGTACGATGAATCCTAGGAATTTGCTCGAGGAAACTCCGAACGCGCATTTGAAAGGGTTCATCTTCAAGTTGTATTTCCGAAGGCCCTGGAACACGATCTTCAAATGCTCTAAATGTTCATCGTATGATTTGCTTTTTACTACGAGGTCGTCGATATAGCATTCGACGATTTCATGTATGAGGTCATCGAAAATCTTCCTCATGGCCCTCTGATAGGTGGCACCGGCGTTCTTTAGACCGAAAGGCATCACCTTGTAGCAGAATATGCCCAAAGGGTTCCGGAAAGCGGTATGCTTCTGATCCTCAAGATGCATCTTTATCTGATTGTATCCTGATGAGCCGTCCATGAAGGAGAAAACTTCGTGAGTGGACGTATTATCTATCATCAGCTCAGTGATCGGTACTGGAAAGTCGTCCTTTGGGCAAGCTTTGTTGAGATCCCGAAAGTCCACACATATGCGAACCGTCCCATTTTTCTTCATCACCGGGACAATGTTAGCGATCCAGTTAGAATACTGAACCTCTTGGATGAAGCCGGAGTCGATTATCTTTTTGAATTCGGCGTTGATGCGCATCTCAAGCTCGAGCCGCATTCTTCTTGGTGCTTGTTTGATCGGCTTGATGTCCATAGATATCGCCAATTTGTGCACTGCAATCTCTGGATCTAGTCCCGGCATCTCGGAATAGTTCCATGCGAAGCAATCTTTATACTGCATGAGCACGTCTTTAAGCGTAGCCTCTTTTTCCTCAGACAACAGTTCACTGACAAACGTCGTCCGTGGGTCGTTTGCCATTCCCAAGTCGATTTTTCTGAGGTCATCTGCAGTAGTATGTATTCCATCTTCCAGCTCTTTTGGCGCTGGTGGAAATTCTGAGATTAACTCATCTTCATCGTTTTCGAAGCACCAAGAGAGGTCATCTATATTCTCTGGTTCTTCTTCTGATAGCGTTATCACGTGACAGGTGCGGGATCGCTTCCAAGACCGATGTTGATCCGGCTCTACTCTCATGGCTTTGGGTTCATGCTTTTGCGGCGGGGTTACCCTCTAACTCCTGGATAAAGCGAACTTGCCTTGCTGATACTGGTCTTCTATCCAGTCTTTGAATGTGAAGCAGTCTTCAAAGGGATGTCCCATCGCTTGGTGATAGGAGCAATAGTGTGGATAATGAGCCTCACCTGCTTGCTCGGGGCGCTTAGACTCCGGGAGCATCATCATCTGATGTTTTATGACAAGATCAAGTATCTTCCTTGTCTTGTCTTGGGAAAAAGAATACGCTCGACCCATCTTCTTTATAAGAGACGAATCCTGGTTGCTCGACTCTCGATCGTGTGGTTTCTTGGACCTGCTTTGTCGCAATTGAACGCTTTTTCCGCTCTTTGATTTATTTTTGCCTCTGCGTCGGGTCTTTTGTATGACGGGCTTGTGACGGAGGGCATCGTCACTTTCTGCAGCCTGCTGAAGGAGGCGTTGCGTTCTGGCTTTCTCGTAGATGGCCATTTCGCGATTATGGTCGTCTCGAACCTTTTGACCCGCTTCCCTTATAAGCTTGTCCATTTGTTCTTCGAACGACGGGCTTGGTATCTTCATGATGGGAGCTCATTTTGGTTCACGGTTAGCATCTTCCCACAGAGTATCTCCTTCTTCATCAAAGTCGTGTATGACGTAGCAGCCGCGAAATCGCTCCCATTTCTGGGATTGAACATATCCAAGCCCGATCGTTTCCATTCTCCCGTTGGGCAACTTCCGTTGAGTTCCGGGGGCATCCCAGATCCTGTTGTAGAACTGAGCTTGTCGAGCAGTCTACTTAAGGGGTACGCCTTGGCGCCTCAACAGTCTTTTTAATCCATCTGTGTAGTATCTGAGCAAACGGATGGGCTGGAGCCTGTCAAGTGTAGAGTCCGCACCATGCCAAAGTTCTTTCTCCACTTTGGTTTCCCCGGATCGGTAGAATAGGATCACCTTCTCACCTTTTCGCCTGGGTGGGACGTAGAATGTCTGCAGCTCCTGTACATTATAGGTATTAAGTGCGTCGAGCTCTTTGTAATGCTCTTACGGAACCATTGCAACTTGCAAGGTTTGATCTTCATCAGCAAAGGCTTGTATCGATAGCCGAGCAGAGAATACAACATTGACCTCATCTTTCGAGTCGCTGCCGAAGACCAGAATAGGGGTGGACGGTCCCGGCTTATTGCATTGGGGCGGCCCTGAATAAACTATTTCTTCCTCCTCTTCGATATCACTCCCAAAGACCGGAATAGTGGTAATAGCTTTGTTTTTCGGTTTTTGACATCTTTCCATGTCTTTGAAATCTGGCAGGAAGTACTTGGCATCCTCATATTTACGGACTTCGTTCACGGTGAATGGGTTTAGTTCCCCTGTCACAGTGTATTCTAGACCATCCTTGAAGTACTTCATACACTGATGTTGTGTAGAAGGGATAATGTTGTACTTGTGTATCCAAGACCGGCCGAGTAGAGCGTTATAGCAGGTCTTAGCGTCAAAGACGTGAAACTTGATGTCAATGACTAGCAGCCCAAAGCGCAGCGTCAGTATCACAGACCCGAGCGTCCGTGATGACTGGGAGTCAAACCCGGAGATAGTGATCTTATCCCGAGCGAGGTGCTGAATGCTCATGCAGATTTCCTTCAACACTCTTACATTGAGGAGATTGACGGAGGACCCATTGTCGACCAGGATCTTCCCTATCTCTAATGTCATGGCAATATCCAGAGACATAAAGGGGACGGTTATGCTCGCATACCCCGAGGAGGAGATCTTCATCGCCAAAGGTGATCTCGGCTGTGTTCACCTCTTCCAGCTCGTCCTTCATCTTTTCTTCGGCGAGGAAAGCTTGGAACTGTTCGGGTTCTTGCAGCGCCTTGATCAAAGAATCTCTCGCCTCTTTGGATAGCAAAGGGCGTCGAGAATGCTTAACTGTGAGGGGATTTTCCTCAGGTGTGCCAGAACATTATAGTCCACCTTATTTTTCTTTGGCGGGTTCTTGGCTGTCAGCTCTTCGACGACTCGATCATCGAGGGCGATATCCTTAGGGACCTTTTCTTTCCCCTTATCATTTTTATTGGATCCCTTATTTGCAGGTCCGAGATTCTTTTCAGGTACCGTGCGATTGTACAGCTGAATGTTCTCACAGCTCTTCGGTTCTTCCTCCTTTCCTGAGGTGGATTCTTCGAAGAGAAGGCCGAGGGCTATTTCTTCGTCAGAGTCTCTCCCAAAGTTGAGAACTTGTGATCCACCAACGTCGACCATGTGGCAGTTGCTGGTAGTCCTTTTGCGCTCCTCGTTCGTGTTTCTTTGCTCCCGACGAGTTTTGCGTTTCATCCGCTTGAAATATTGTCGGTGAGCAACATATCTTTGCCACCAGCTTTTAAAAACGTTGCACTCTTCGGTGGGGTGCGCAATCTTTCGATGATATAAGCAGTAGCTAGAATGTATCTCCCTTTCATCAGGAGTGTTTCCTTCAGAGGGTGACGGCTTCATTCCCATTGATATAGCTTTGGCGAACCTTTTCCTCATTTTGAACCTGCTTTTATTTGTGCCGGATGTACTTTGATCTGGTGGGAGTGTTTCGACCCTTTAGTCCAGTCGCCGGCGTTTGGCCTTTTCAAATATGGCCATCTCGCGCTCTCGATCAGCTTTGCTTTTAAGAAGAGCTTCGTTCAGGAATGCATCAATCATTTCGTCTGATGGTCATAGAAGTTCTGGCTCAGGATCTGCCCCCAGTTTCTCTGCGTAAGGAGCTTCTTCATCGTTTATCAACGAGTGAGAGATCACATGGCAGCTTGCCACATAATCTTCAGGTTCATCCGACGAGTCTTCTCCATTTTCATCATCTCCGTCCTCAAGGACGTGGCTGAGAAATTCTTGGAGTGTGACTGGGGTCCACGCCTTCTGGTTATATTCTTCCAGCGCGTCGATATATTTTTACAGGTTCGTGCGCTTGTCAACAGGCTTCACGGGCTTCTTGGATTTCTTCTTCTTCTTCTTCGAAGACTTTGACGGTTGGATGTGAGCGCTTTGACTATCACCACCAGTTTTTGGAGTTGGGCGCGGTTTCAGCATTCCCTCGATGATCTCGGGTTCCAGTGGATTTTTCCATCTGATTGCCGGGCATGTTTGGAGATCCTTTAGCATTCTTTTCATCTTGGCTGAAAGAACGACCTCCCATAGGGCTTCTTCTACAAAAGAGCATGATGTCCCCAGTGTATCCGTCTTTTTGAGAGCGTGCGGCTGCGGTGGGCTTACTTTCCAATTCTCGGACAGTGTGAACTTGCCCTGTTGGTATTGGTCTTCGATCCAGCCTTTAAAGACGAAGCAATCTTCAATTGGATGGCTTACCGCTTGATGGTAGGGGCAATAATTAGGACTATTAGCCTCACCGGGTTGCAATGGGCGTTTTGGATTCGGCAAATTAATGAGCCTGTTGCGCACAACTAGCTCAAACAATCTCCTCGTTTTGTCCCGGGGAAACGAATATGGGCGCTTTATTTTCTCATTATAGTATCGCCGTCTCTCGTCTAGTCGATCCATTAATTTTGGACCGCTGGGCTGCTGTTGAGCATTGGCGACAAAGGTCGCTTTCCCTTTCCCTTTTTCATTCCGCGGTTCCGGCTTCGAAGAGGAAGGCCTATGGCCTATCGGGTCCATTTGAGCCAGTTTGTCAATCAGGGCCTGGAACGTGGTCGGCTTGAAAAACATCATGAATTGGGAGATGGTCGCTTGAGGGTCAAGAGTACCCACAAACATGCCTACTGCGGGCGCTTCTTCGATGCGCTGCTCGTATTTTGACCATAAATTCCGCCATCATATTACGTATTGAACCCATGTTTCTCCTGACTTCACCCTGGCATTGATCAATGCCGTTATTAGGGTGCGTTCACTAGAACTCGCGAAGCGCTGGGTGAATAGCAGCTCCATTTCTGCAAAAGTTTTGACGGAGTCGTTGGGAAGCTCCGAATACCACTCAAATGCCGTTTCAGACAAGCTACCAACAAACAGACGGAGCAGAAGTTTATCATCACCTCTGGTGTTGCCGCACAAGGCTCTGAATTGAGCGACGTGCTGATGTGGATTTCCCGTCCCCTTATATACATGGAATTTAAGGATCGTATATCCCGGCGGGTATCTTATTTGGCCATACCAGCCTGGATAGGGTCGTCCAGTCTTAACGATCTGTCCGGCCGCTTCATTCACCTGGTGAGCTCATATTTTCTGAGCAATGTAATCATTCAGAGCGGCCTTGGAGATGGTCTCTTCCCTGGCTGCTGAAAGAGCCGGAGGAGGGTTCGATGTCTCCCCTCTGTCATCTTCAATGATCATCGGGGGGGTCTTCAGCTGAAGGTTCCGGCTGTAACATCATCCCGGCCATGTCTTGGAACAAAAGAGCCATTCGTTTTATATTGGCTGCCTGCTCTGCGGTCTCTTTTTCTTTCCTCTCGAGCATTCTTCGGAGGAATTCAGCATCAGTTTCTTGCTCCTGACGCTGCTCTAAGGTCTCTGGATTTTCTTTCGGCCCAGTGAGTGCGGCCATTGCAGTCAGCATCTCCTAAAGTTTTTGTTGTTGTTGCTCCTGAGCCTTTATTATCGATCGGGTAAGCGGTAGGTGACCTGTAAAAGCACGGCTTTTCTGTTTTCCAGAAGCCATATAAACGGTATGTGTTACCAGGCCCTTGGACTTGGGGCGTTTAGATTCAGCGTTCTTGCGGTTCGCCGCGGTCATAGGGGCTTTCTCTGGCCTCCTTCTTTTGTGAGCGGTTGAAGTTGAGGGAGCCGTTGCAGCGGGCATCCAGACGGATGACATCTTCTGTGGTACCACGAGATGGCTCTTTTCTTGCCGAGCTTTAAGCTTCTTTGATCGGCGAGAGTAATCCTGGTCAATCACCGATTCCTGGACCTGTCTCCAGGCTTTGTAAATTTTGGAGGACAACCGCTGAGGTGGCTGCTCCGGCTTCTTTTCTGTAGCATTCTCCACAGGTGGGGGAGATCTTTTCAGCACGGTAGTCGGAGAGTTTTTACGCACCCTCCTAAGCGATTCAAACCTGTTCCCAGTTTGAACAGCAGCATTGATTTCCACCATGGGAGCTGGTGGAGTTAGTCCAGACGGGGAGCTGCCCCCAGCCTTCCTTACTCGGCGCCAGTGGCGACGTCGAGTGTTTTGAGCCGTTGGGATTGTCTCAGCTGTAGGGGTGACTTCCTCATGCCCCCTATGTTGGCGAAGGGTTGTCACCGGCGTCAACCTCTTAAAGACCGATGCCCGTTAAAAAATGATGTCCAATCTGTCAAAGACAGACCTTTGGGCGAGGGAAGCAGCTTTGAGGACTTCGCCTGGGGCGGGAGCCAGAACAGCCAGTCTTGTGAAGACTGGCCCTTTGGCGGGAGAAGCCACTTTGACGACTTCGGGAGCATGAATTGCTATCCTTTTTGGAATAACCTTTTCTGGTATTGCGGGCTTCTTCATGGGCCCGTTGGAGCTTTGGCCCAGTCTATGAAAAACTGAGGCAGTGGAGTTTGACGACCCGTTGAGAGGGGCCGCAGTGGTGAGTCGATCAAAGACCGACTTCTTTGGGGCTTCTTGCGACAACAGCGGGGCACTGAAGCTCATCGGTGGGATCATAGTCCCAAAGAACAGCCCAGTGGTGGCCTGAGTTACTTGATCCACCGGCATCTTGAACAAGGAGGCCGCTTGGGGCCCGTAGCTTACACCTCCAGATGAGGCGGAACGGGAGTTGTAGTTGCAGCTGGAAAGTTGGAGGCTATTGGTGTTCTGTTTTCTGCACGGGAGCAAAACCAAATCTTAGTACCTCGAACACAAGGGCAACCATATCAAACCGTGTTTCGTTCGCGAACACGATACACGAAGTGTGGAGTGGAAAGAAGAAGAGGTCCCACCGGAGTGCCAGAATCTGTTCCACTCCGAAAAACGGGGACGCGACCGCGTGGGTCCGTCTTGCCTGAATTTCGAGGGAAGATGCTATTTGGTGCTATCCGTCCACCTCTCCGAAGATGCCAAGTTGATTTATGGCATCATGTATCAGAGGTTTAAATGGATGCGGCCGATGTAGCAGATTTCATCAGATTTCCCCTCATTGAGGGGTTTTTGATTGTGGGGACGCTCTTCCCTGCAGGCGCAAGCTTCTGCAGTTAATTACGCTACCGCATCGCGGTAACCACTTTCTCCTTCTCCAGATGGTCACTTCGTCTCGTGGGTGTTTGTTTTGTTTTTGGTTGCCTGTGGATTGTATACGGAGACTAATTTATGTTGTCGCCCGTAGGGCATGGATTAGTCCAAATCCGTACTTTCTTAGATTTGGGTTTGGGGTTGGGTTTAAGGATACATTAGTCTCATTTGAGGCTAAGATCAACTTAAACGTTTGTTAAGGATACATTAGTCTAATTTTAGACTAAGATCAACTTAACATGATCATTTAGATCCAACAAAAGAGCATTTGGGCTTTATTGTTTAGTTTAAGGACATTGCGGTCTATTAGTTTAGGGACATTACGGTCCAAGGTTAAGGACATCATAGCCCATGGGTTTAAGGACCCCACAGTCCAAGGTTATGGACATCATAGTCCGTGGGTTTTAAGGACTCCACAGTCTATGGTTAAGGACATCATAGTCCGTGGGTTTTAAAGGACACCACAGTCCGAGGTTAAGGACATCATAGCCATGAGTTTAAGGACCCCACAGTCTGTAAAGTGTTTAGTTGTCGGGACCCGTCACCTCTCTGAAGACGTTGAAGGATTACAACGACAAATATCAGAGGAGTGAAGAGATATACCCTTGAACCAATATTGATTGGTAGATCTGTAATCCAATTTGGAACTAAGATCTGTTAAAAGATTTATGAGCATATGGGCTCAGTTAATCTGCATTTGAGGACTTATGGCCAATCTTGGGCTAAGTCCAATATTGTTAAAATGTTTAACAATTATTTTGGGCTGCTGAGCATTTGCTTGGGCTTGGCCCTTTTAACAATGCTGAGCATTGACTTGAATTCTGACAATATTTTATCTTTTATTTAATGCTGGGCATTCATCATAGCTCCGGGCTTATTAAAGAACAATTTATATTCTATGAGCACACACATGACGCGCTTGGCGCTTTGCACCAGTCAAAGAGCGCAATACGCTTCTGCCGAGTAGCGCACACGTGTTGCGCTTGGCGCTAAGCGCCAGATGATGGGCGCATTGCGCCAGTTTATGAGCGCAGAGCGCTAGTTTATGAGCACATTGCGCTGTTAGTTCAGTGGCGCACATGTGGGTGACACGTGGTACGCCTGGCGTTGAGCACCATCCCATAAGCGCAGTGCGCTAGTTCATGAGCGCAAAGCGCTAACTGTTAAGTGGCACATACGTGAGGGACACGTGTCACGCTTGGCGCTGAGCGCCAGTCCAAGAGCGCAGAAGCGCAGTTCAAGAGCGCAAAGCGCATCTGATCAATTTTATGATCTGAGAAATAAATTTATGTTCTTTTAAAAGTGACTTTGTCTCAAGATCTAAGAACAACAGTTCTCATTTTGTAGGAGATATTTCCAATCTTTTATGTTGATGAAAGGTTTTTCCTTTATAGATCTATGATCTTTAAGAGAATTGAATTATTCTCCCCCTTCTTATAACGAGATGTTCATGATCTCTTTGTGAAAAGACCTGAGTCTTATAGATCTATGATCTTTTAAAGAAGTGAATCCTTCTTTTGAAATTAATTACGAGATTATTTCATCTCTCTGTTCATCATCATTCTTTTTTTTTTTTACCTTGAAGAAAAATCTTCTTTCTCTGAGAGTTTGGCTCTTCTTTTTGAGATCTCTCAAAGCTTATGGGGGTTCCTCTCTATGCTTCTGTATATGAGACTCGAAGTCTAGGGGCCTTTTTATAGGGTGAGCTGATCTGTTCAATCAGTTAAGGAGATCTTTTCTTCAATTGATTCGGGGAATTTCCCATCGTTGAATCTTTGATCCAAGGGCTTCTGATTTACAGAAGGCAATCTTCTTGTTTTTAACAAGATTGGGAAATCTTTCCATACAGAATTTATTCTGTATTTTGGTGATTTTTAATTTGATTTACAGAGTACAATCTTGTTGTTTGGAAAGATTTTGAGGAATCTTTCCTTAACAGAATTTAATTCTAATTAATTAATGATTTATCATTATTATTATTAGATCTTTGATCCGACGGTGGGGAGCTTTTAGTTCCAGCGCTAGCGCACCCGTGCTTTGCACGTGGTGCGCTGCTTAGAGTGCAGCGCACTTAGCGCTAGCGCATCCGTGCTTTGCACGTGGTGCGCTGCTTAGAGCGCAGCGCACCTGGTGCAAACGCATCCGTGCTTTACACTTGATGCGCTGCTTAGAGCGCAGCGGACCTGGCGCTAGCGCACACGTGCTTTTCACGTGGTACGCTACTTAAGGCGCAGCGCACTTGGCGCTGCTTCTGAAGCGTTGCTTCATTGTTGGAGGTGTCTTTTCACCTTTCTTTTAAGTCAAACTTATATTCCCCAGAACTTACATTTCCCAGATCTTGGAAATAGCTCCATTATGCACAAAATTTTCTGTGCCTAGTCTTTATAATCTGAAGCAATGCTTCTTTCTTTTCTCATTTTCAGAGAACCATCTTAATTATGGCTTATAACCGTCCACATGCTCATCGACAACCATGGAAAGTGCCTATTCAGGACATTGTTCCTCGTTTCGCTGCGCGCTTGGTGAATCCTGCTCTTACGGATGACCAATGTGACGCAGCGCTGCATGAGCTCTTGACTCGTCTAGGTTCTCCTCTCCCTCCCAACTCTATTTGGCTTCGGATGATCCTCATGTCCATGCTCGCTGATATTCTCCTCCTCCGTCAGAGATGACCCCAATGATGCTCGATGCCGCTAAAGAAAAGATCGAGTGCTTCTTCGAGGCGCACTTGATCACCAAAGCCCTGAGGGATTGCTCTGTTCAGTTGCTGAGCCAAATACGGGCTCACCGGGCCGTCATCTCTGCTTTCGCTGGTGAATGCGGTGCTAATCGATGGGTAGCTACTCCTCGCGAAGATCGTCGCGTTAACATGGTGGAAAAGACGGAGATAGAATTAGATAATTTTATCTATATGTTTGTCAATCCCTGTAGTTTTGATCCCATGTTTGGCAATCTATTTCCATTGCAATAAAATGTTTAATTAAGTGTTTTTTTTCTTTTTGTCATTATCTGTAAAGTGTTCCTCTTATTTTAATTCCATTGTTCTTCTTCTGTCAAGCGCTATAGAACTTACACTGTTATAAACAGGCGCAAGTAATCCTTGCGAGAGTGAAGCGTTTCTGGCACTTAGCGCTCTTGTGCTTTGCACATGAGCGCCGCTTCAGAGTCTTTGACTCTTAGTGCTGGCGCATTTAATGCTAGTGCTTTTCACGAAGCGTCGCTTCGTTTCAAATCTCTGAATTTGAACAGAGCTTTGCTCTGATTGGGGAAACTGCTACAACCCTCGGTTTGTCTTTTGATTGCTTTTATAGTTTTTGCTTTGCATAGTGGTATTTGTGAAATATCCTGCACCTTATTCGATAAGGAAAGAGCCGGGATCCCTAATCCGGGAGTGACCTCTTTAGCAAAACTATTAAAAGCCTCAGAAACACTCCTTTTCAAAATCACTCAATTCTACAACGATATCAAGTTCATTACGCAAAGATTTTCTTAAAAACCTGTCGTAGCCCTCCGTCATTTCAGATAAGTACTTTATAGTATTCGTGCTACTATGCAAAGACATGTATATGCCCTAGAGGCCATTGTTGTACAAGGAATTGTTCATTGTTAGTTATGTATATGCCCTAGAGGCCATTGTTGTACATATGATGTATATTATAATGGATGCTTGGATATATATAGAGATGACTTTCTTGCTCGTCATGATAGTATGCTATTTGGTTTCACTTTATCTTAACATGTTGACTTGTATTGGTTTACTGTTTTTCTCTCACATGTTGATAAAGCCCTTAGGATCTGTACTCGACTACTGGGACTATGATGAGATCATACTAGTGGGGCCGTGGTAGTCGATGAGTACATCCTATAACAGTTCCTAGTCGAGGGTATATCGAGACAGGGCATCGATACACCAGAGTAGACTAGCGTATACGCATCTTGACCCATATGATGGGCGATGGATGATCCCATATCCATCGGTGTTTGACATCAGAGATGGTGTACGGGTGCTCAGTGGAGACTGGGTACACTGGACGGACTCGCCGAGAACTCCCAGATGGTGATATACCATACGTCAGATGGCAGTTCTCCGGTGACACTGGTACAGGGTAGTCTGTAGACCCGAGATCGTCATAGAGTCTTGTGTGATTCCCACTGTTCTTTGATTTCCACCTTACCACGTCCAAGAGGGCATGCAAAACGGTGGCTTTTGGGTACAGTCCCGAATCACATGGAGGCAATGAGCGATAGGAGGGGATTCGTCTCTCCCGGTATAGGGAGTTGATGTTGTGCTGTGTTCGATTGGCTATAACTGGAAGTCCCTGGCCAGGGCTGATATAGAGATTTACTGGTAAGTGTTACTAGTAGTTTCTCGACCCGTTATGAGCCACACATCGACACGACTTATCGGTTACTGGGGTCTGACGTATACCACCCCTAGACTTGATATGCGACATATCAGACGAACAGACCGGACTGTACGGGAGTGTTACTGATTGGATTCACAGGAGAACGCACAGGCTAGCTTGTTGATCTTCTGATCGCTCAATACCTGGGTGGCTATTACGTTTAGCTGACCGCTTGCAGCTTGTGGGTGTTTGATATGATCATCACCTGCTACCGGCGTATTGACGATTCTTTAGAGTCCTACACAGAGGTTTCTTGGCTCAGGCGAAACGGAGTAGAGGCACATATGTGATATGTGCAGGACCGAGAATAATGCGATATGAGATACCATATTATATTCTCGCGATATTTAGATATGAACCGGGTCATCGGATCAAGTGTTGATTCGATGAATCGGTACATGATATATTAGTCGGTAATATTCGATATAGCCGGATCGTCGGATCAAGTGTTGATTCGATGATTTAATGTATAATAATATATATGATATATTGTATTACATTATCTAATATTGGCTCGCTTTATTATTTCATTTTCTCACTGGATGATACATTGATATATATGCGATATATGTTAATTGTATTATTTTCTTTTGTTGCAAATATATAATATATATGTGATATATATTATTGTGACATGATATGATTTATTATTAAACATGTTTAAGGATGATTAAATGAGGTTAGGGTTTGATTAGGGTTAGTTGCTTCATGCACCTTCTAGAAGCAATTTCTTTTGTCATGGTTAAGATATTTCTTGATGACTCATTTCTAAACCTAACCAAACCCTAACTCTAGTTTATTCTCTACACAATATTAGCCTCTCATCCTTGACCATGGTTGATATACCAATCATATAGTTTTATTTCTATTCATCACAAAAGGATTTTAATATTTTCCATTATCATCTTCTTCTCTCTTGAAAAAGCTCACTAGAAATTCTTTATGTGATGAATAAATATGAGAAAATGATTTAAAAAGAAAGCAAAAATACTACTCTCTCATCCTCATCTCATCTAGCCCATGAGATTAGTGTGTTCATCTCTTTAGAGTGAGAAAGCTTGAGTCTTTGCAACTTCGACGTAGATCATCGGAGATTTGGAACACTTCAAGCTAGCATGGATCGTTCGAGTCGTGGAGCCTCTCATGAGTTCGGGAGATCGTGGATCGCGGCAAAGGGACTTCTACTCGGAGCTTGTGAAGCGAAGGAGCGGACTACAAAGGTTGTAATCCCTCACACTTAGATAAAAGTTATCATCTTGCATGTTTAACCCTAATAATTTAGCAAAGATCCCGGCTTTGGGTTGTTCGACACGTCTAAATTTTTATCCGGGCATGTTTGATGCCTTATGAACCTTCACAAGAGTGCCTAGGAACCCTATAGTTATCACCCTGTATTACCAAATACATTGATTTTGAACGAATGTTATTAGATACCGAACCTGATATGCAACATTATATTAGTCTCTTTATTTAGTAAAGAAGGATATAATTTTGTATTGTTGGATAATGTTTTAAACATTTCCTATATCAAGAGTTGATCAGTCCAGACACGTTATCCAAAAGCATATACGTTCTAAATCAAACTACAGTTCTCAATGTACAAAACACACACAAGAGGAAGAGTTCAGAAATGTACGAATCCTTCTTGAGGCATTGTAGACTAGGTCATATCATTGCGACCCGACTAGCTAAGTTACATTAAGATGCATATTTAAATTAGTTTGAATTTACATCTTGTGAAACTTGCCAGTCATGTCACAAAGATAAGATGACCATAGCTCTGTTTATTGGAAACAGAGAAAGAGTTGGTGAACTCTTGGGATTGATACATGATGATGTATGTAGGTCCCCTTTCTACACATGTCAGGACCGGTTCTTTTTACTTCATTACATTCACTGATGATCTCTCAAGATTCGCACATGTGTTCCTGTTGAAACACAAGTCTGAGCCTTTTGAGAAATTCAATGAATATAAGTGCGAAGTAGAGAACCAAAACGGGTATAAGTATTATGTCCTTTGATGCGATCAGGAGGAGAATACTTGAGCACGGAATTCCTGGACTATTCTAAAGGAGAATGAGATTCTCTCTCAGCATTACTCCTCCGTATACACCACAGCACATCGGTGTATCGGGGCGGAGGAATCACACCCTATGAGATATGGTGCGCTTTATGATGAGTACTACTGAGTTTCCTATTTTCTTTTGAGAGTTACGCACTTGAGAAGCTGCATATCCATTGAATTGGGTTCCAACCAAATCAGGTGCCTACCACTCTATATGCGATATGGTATAGGAAGAGCCCATCTCTTAAGTAAGTTAAGATTTGGGGTTGTCCGGCCTATGTCTAAAAGCAAAATCCGGACAAGCTCGAGTCAAGGTCAGTTGTGTGGAAGTTTGTTGGATATCCTAAGCATTGGCAAGGGAATATCTTCTACCACACCGAGGAACAAAAGGTGTTTTATTTCTCGGCATGACCATCTTTTTAGAAAAGGAATTTATTTCGGAAATAAATTTGTGGTCATGTGGTAGAACTGGAAGGTGTTCCAGCTATACAAACTACAGCTGATGATTTGGTAGAACCGGAGGATTCAATAGTTCCCGATGAACCTTAGCCACTCCGCCGATCTGGTAGGGTTCCTCATCCGCCTGAGAGATACTACGGTTTTCTCGATGACAGTGGGAGCGAGGAATGCATCATGAGATGATAACCCAACTAGTTTCGAATAGGCCATCAAGAGTGGGGACTCTGTATGAATGGCTAGATGCAAAGTGATCTGAGATGGAATCTATGTACACCAACAAAGTATGGACTTTAGTTGCTATATCTGAAGGTTAAACCCCCATCAGGAGCAAGTATATCTTGAGAAGATTACTTGGTGTAGATGGAAAAGCTGAGACTTTCGAAGCTAGACATGTTGTAAGAGGTTCTCGTCATCGACCAGGTGTGGATTATGATGAAACCTTTTCTAGTGGTTATGCTTAAGTCCATCCGGATCCTACTTGCCATTTCTATATACCATGACTACGATATCTGGCAGTTGGGAGTCATGACTGCTTTTCTAAATACTGATTTAGAAGAAGCGTCAATAAGTACACAACCAGAGGGCTTCATAGACAGTTTGAGCAGCGGAAATGTGTGCAAGTTGCTTTACGGGTTAAAACAGGCATCACGGAGTTGAAACATCTATTTTGATGTGGTAATCAAAGAGTTTGACTTCATCAAAATGGTAGATGAACCTTGTATATACAAAAAGGTAGTAGAGAGTAAAGTGGTCTTCCTCGTATTGTACGTGGATGACATACTCTTGATAAGAAAGGAGTTTCCTATGCTACACTCGGTCAATCTCATCTTATCACATTGATTCTCCATATAGGATCAAGGTGATACCTCCTAAATCCTGGGTTTTGGATCTATGAGATAGATCTAAGTGGATGTTAGGATTCTCACTAGGTGTAGCGAGATAGTATCAATCGATCCTCAGGAGAATCACTGGATAGCTTCCAGGATGGTAAGGTCGACTGAATGTCAGTTACAGGCATTGTCTTTACTCTCTGTAGAGGGATGGCATGTTGGAAGAGTTCCAAGCTAGATACCGTGGCAAACTAGACGATAAAAGCTGGATATATCGCTACCAAAGATGCTACCAAAGAGGAAGTCTGGGTGTATATTAGTTCATGAGATGAACTTCGTTCCTTGGAGTTGTGGCTTAGGCCTAGGAACCCCAGTCTCATCAGTGATCCAGACATATTCTAAGGCAGTATCACCTGATCATGGAGATAGTTGATCTCCACGAAGATCGAGGTTAGGAGAGTAGACTCAGAGGACAACACGGCGGATCTACTCCCAAAGGCCTTTTCCCAGAGAGAGACTTTTATGGGATGGTTGAGTATGAGATACAACAACCACCGCTATATGATGGCCCTAGTGCAAGTAGGAGATTGTTAGTTATATGTATTCCGTAGAGGCCATTACTGTACATGAGATGTATATTGTAGTGGATGCTTGGACATATATAGGGAGGACTTTCTTGCTCGACATGTTTGTATGCTATCTGGTTACTCTTTATCTTAACATTACATTGATTGTCTCTCTGTTACATGTTGGTAAAGCCCTTAGGATGTGTACTTGACTACTTGGATTATGATGCGGATCATACTAGTGGGACAAAGGTAGTCGGTAAGTACATCCTTTAATGTCCCTAGTCGTGGGTGTATCGAGACGGGGCATCGATATACCAGAGTAGACTAGCGTATAGCTTCTCGACCCATGTAGATGGGCAATGGATGATCCTAAATCCATTGGTGTTTGACATCAGAGATGGTATATGGGTGCTCAGTGGAGACTGGGTACACTGGACTGACTCGCCGAGAACTCCTAGATGGTATTATATCTCACGTCAGAAGGCAGTTCTCTGGTGACACTGGTACAGGTTAGTCTGTTGACCTGAGACCGTCATAGAGTCTTGTGTGATTCCCACTGTGCTTTGATTTCTACATTACCACGTTCAAGAGGACGTGCAAAACAGTGGTTTTTGGGTACATTCTCGATTCATATGGAGGCAATGAGCGATAGGAGGGGATTCGTCTCTCCCGGTATTGAGAGTTGATGTTGCGCTGTGCTCGATTGGCCATAACAGGAAGTCTCTGGCCAGGGCTTTTTATGAGATTTACTGGTAAGTGTTATCAGTAGTTTCTTGACCCGTTATGAGCCTCACATCGGCATGATTTATCGAGTTATTGGGGTCTAACGTTTACCATCCCCAGACAAGATATGCAACATATCCGACGAAGAGACTGGACTGTACGGTAGTGTTACTGATTGGATTCGCAGGAGTATGAGCAGGCATGCTTGTTGATATTCTGATCGCTCAATACCCGGATGGCCGTTACATTTAGCAGATCGCTTGCGGCTTGTGGGTGTTTGATATGATCATCACCTACTGCCGGCGTATTGACGAGTCTTTAGAGTCCTACACAGAGGTTTCCTGGTTCATGTGAAACAAAGTAGGAGCACATATGTGATATGTGCGGGACCGAGATTAATGCGTGTATGTGATACTGCATTCTATTCTCACGATTTGTGACATCGGTCGGTTATATGAGATATAGCCGGGTTATCGGATCAGGTGTTGATTCGATAAGTTGTTATATTTGATATTAGTCGGTTATATGTGATATAGCCGGATTATTAAATCATGTGTTGATTTAATAATTTAATGTATAATTGTATATTTGATATACTAGATTACATTAACTAATATTAGCTCACTTGAACATTTCTTTTTCTCACAAGTGTGCATTAGTATATATGTGATATATATTAATGTGCATTATTTTGTGTCATGCTTGATGCCACATACAACATGGGTGTATGAGACTCACACCATACTAATAATAATGTGACGGTTTTATATTTATTTAAGTAAATCAAAATTAGTGCTAATTAGTCACATGCTTGGAAGCTTGGAGAACCTTGTAGCATCTTTGACTAAGTCCACTCCTTTTGTTTTATTTGTAGATATTTATTAAACTAACCATTATTGTTAGCTATGGTTTAATCTCTACATGGGTTAGTGTATGACACTAACTCACCCATGGTTGTTATTCTCACCTCATTAGTTCATTCTCATCTCTTCTCTTCATCTTCTTCATCCATGAGAAAAAGCTTTCTAGCTTTTGGAAAAGTGAGAAAATATTGTGAGAAAAATAAAACTAAAGTGAGCTCATTTCCTACTTCATCATTCTCTACTACTTGCCATATAGTATAGGGTGTTTGCTACACTAATTTCATAATTAGTGAAGAGGTAGCATGAGCTTGAGTCTCCTCGACGTAGATCATCTTCGGCCTCAAAGATTTCGAGCAAGCTTGTTCATTTCTCCGGGAGAACCCTTTCTAGAGTTCGGGTGTTCATGACTTGCAGCGAAAGGACTACTACACGGAGCATTAGAGGTGAAGGACCGATCTACAAAGGTTGTATTCCTCATTCACTTAGTTGTAAAGTTGTTTACATATCGTTTCATCGCATTTTCTAGTAAAGATTCTATGGTTAGGGTTAGCTAGAACGAATTTTTTTTGAAATTGGCATGGACGATGCCTCCCGAAACCTTGCTGCCATGCTAGAGAACCCTGCAGTCGAAACCCCTCCTATCGCTCTTTGCCTCCATGTGCCTCAGGACTGTACCCAAAATCCACTTGTTTGCATGACTCAGTAGAGCCATGGTAGGGTGGAGATCAAAGTACATTGGGAGGACACACAAGACTCTATGACGATCTCGGGTCTACAGACTAACCTGTACCCGTGTCATCTGAGAACTGCTATCCTACGATAGATATAATACCACATAGGAGTTCTCGGCGAGTCCGTTCAGTGTACCCAGTCTCACTGAGCACCTGTATATGGTCTTTGGTGTCACCACACCAATGGATATGGAATCATCCATCGCCCATCATATGGGACAAGTAACATATACGCTAGTCTACTCTGGTGATATCAATGCCCCATCTCGATACACCCACGACTAGGAACATTTCAAGGATATCCTCATGAACTACAAATGTTCCACTGGTATGATCCGCATCATAATCTCAGTAGTCAAGAATATCCTAAGGGCTATATCAACATGTACTAAATGAGTGAAAGCATGATCAAATGAACATGTCAAGATAAAGTGCAACCAGATAGCATACTATCATGTCGAGCAAGAATGTCTCCTGAATACACACACACACACATACCGGTACATACACTATCATTTAATGGCATCTAGGGCATACATATATCCAACAATCTCCCACTTGCACTAAGGCCAATTATTGGCGTATCTCATACCCAACATCTCAAAAAGTCGCTCATGCTGCGGCAGAGGGAGGGCCTTGGTGAGTGGATCCGCGGTGTTATCTTTTGTATCTACTCTCCGAATCTCGATCTCGCGGCGATCAACTATCTCCCGGATCAGATGATATTGCCTGAGGATGTGTCTGGATCGCTGATGGGACCTGGGATCTTTGGCCAACGCCATAGCCCCATTATTATCACAGTACAATGGTATTGGATCAATAATGGTCGGAACTACTCCTAGCTCCGAGATGAACTTCCTCGTCCAGACGGCTTCCTTCGCAGCATCATATGCAGCAATATACTCAGCTTCCATTGTGGAGTCTGCAACGGTATCCTGTTTGGAACTCTTCCAACACACCGCCCTTCCATTGAGGGTAAAGACAAACCCTGAGATAGATTTGCTGTCATTCTTATCACTCTGGAAGCTCGAATCGATAAAGGCTTCCATTTGGAGATCTCCGTTACCATACACCAAGAACATTTCTTTAGTCCTTCGCAAGTACTTAAGAATGTTCTTCACTGCTGTCCAGTGATTCTCCCCCTAGGTTGGATTGATACCTGCTTACTACACCCATTGTATAAGCTACATCAGGGTGTGTACATAACATTGCATACATTATAGATCTTACAGCAGAAGCGTAGGGTATAATGTTCATGCGAGCTCTCTCTTCATCAGTCTTTGGGCAAAAGTCCTTGGAGAGCGTGACTCCATGTCTAGCGGGTAAGGCACCCCGCTTGGAGTCTTCCATACTAAACCTCTTTAGGATAGTGTTAATGTACCTAGTTTAGGACAATCCCAACAACCTTTTAGATCTATCCCTATAGATCTTCATGCCCATTATGTACGAGGCATCACCCAGGTCCTTCATGGAGAACCTTTGTGATAAAAACAGTTTGACCGATTGTAGCATAGGAACATCGTTTCGTATCAGAAGAATGTCATCCACGTACAATACAAGGAATGTGACAGCACTTCCTACAATCTTCTTATAAACACAAGGTACATCTGGATTTTTGACGAAATCAAACTCTTTGATAACATCATCAAAACAGATGTTCCAACTCTGTGATGCATACTTTAATCCATAAATGGATTTAAGCAACCTACATGCTTTCCCGCTGCTCCTACTATCAATGAAGCCCTCTGAATGATCCATATAAACACATTCTTCTAAATCACCATTTAGAAAAGCAGTTTTAACGTCCATGATTTCATAGTCGTAGTGAGCAGCAATAGCAAGTAGGATCCGAATGGATTTAAGCATGGCTATAGGAGAAAATGTTTCGTCATAGTCCAGTCCTGGTCTTTGTCGAAATCCTTTCGCCACAAGCCTTGCCTTATAGGTCTCCACCTGCCCATCTACACCGATCTTTCTCTTAAAGATCCATTTGCACCCTATGGGTTTTACCCCAGAGGGTACAACATCCAAAGTCCATACTTTGTTGGTGTACATAGACTCCATTTCGGATCTTATGGCATCCAGCCACTTCACTGAGTCACCACTCGTGATAGCTTGCTGAAAACTGGTAGGGTCATCATCATCCATGATGAAATCTTCTCCATCACCATCAACGAGAAAATCGTAGTATCTCTCCGGTGGCCGAAAGGTCCTACCAGATCTACGTAGTGGTTGAGGTTTATTAAGTTCTGTTGCAACATCAGGTTCAACCAAGTCGTCATTTGTAACTTGTGTCTCTAGAATCTCTGCTAGATCTACCACATTTCCATAAGCATCATTTGGAAACATATCATTTTCTAAAAACGTGGCATACTGAGAAACAAACAACTTTTGTTCCTCCTTGTGGTAGAAAAGATATCCAAACAAATGTTTCGGATATCCCACAAATATACACTTGACCGATCGTGTCTCGATTTTGTCTGGATTCTGCTTTTTAACAAAAACCGGACAACCCCAAATCTTAACTCGTTTAAGAGATGGTCTCTTTCCATACCATATCTCATATAGAGTGGTAGGCACGGTCTTGGTTAGAACTTTGTTCAACAGAAAAGCTGCAGTCTCCAATCCATGCCCCCAAAAGGAGGGGGGCAACTCAGCATCACTCATTATGGATCATACCATATCTAATAGGATTCGATTCCGCCGCTCTAACACATCGTTGTGCTGTGGTGTGTAAGGGGGAGTGAGTTGAGAGAGAATCCCATTCTCTTTTAGGAAGTTCAAAAACTCTATACTAAGATACTCTCCACCTCGATCTGATCAAAGTATTTTGATGCTCATTCCAGTTTGTTTTTCCACTTCAAGTTTGTACTCCTTGAATTTCTCGAAAGCTTCAGACTTATGCTTTAATAAAAACACATGACAGAATTTTGAGAAATTATCAGTAAAAGTTATGAAGTAAGAAAAACCGTCTCTCGCATGTGTAGACATTGGCCCACATACATCACTATGTATGAGGCCCAAGAGCTCAGTAGTTCTCTCTCCGTGTCCAGTAAACTGAGTTTTGGTCATTTTCCCTTTGATACAAGACTGACAAGTCGCATAAGATTTATACTCAAAAGGATTTAAATATCCATCTTTATGAAGCTTGTTTAGTCTTGTTTCATTAATATGACCAAATCTACAATGCCAAAGAAAAGCTTCATTTATATCTGAAAATTTTCTTTTATTTGTGTGTTGTATATTGAAAATTGTGTGTTGATTAAGGATGTATATCCCGTTATTAAGTGTACCATAACCAATCAACTCTTGATTCAGTTTAATGTTCATAACATTGTGCTGCAATACAAAATGATATCCTTCATTGTTTAACAAAGAAACGAATATTATATTACAAAGCATGCTTGTTACAAAATAACATGTGTTCAAAACTAATATACAACCTGATGGCAATCCTAGGTGATACTCTCCCACTGAAACTGCATGTATATTGGAACCATTTCCAACTCGGAGAGTATGATCATCGGTCTTCAAAACTCTGCTATTTCTCAACCCCTGCACAGAATTGCAGATATGAGAACCCGAACCGGTATCCAATACCCAGGAATCAGAGTTTATAGAAAAACAGTTTTCAGTTACGAACACACCTGAAGCCGACCCATGCTTCTTTTTCTTGAGACCAAGGTACTCAGTACAGTTCCGCTTCCAGTGCCCTGTCTTCTAGCAAAAGAAACATTCTCCTTTTCCCGACTCCGCAGCTTTGGATTTGTCTTTCCCCTTTGCCTTCTTAATTCCACCTCTCAGCTTGGTGGATTTCTTCTTGTTCTTTCCCTTGGCCTTGGCTTTTGGGACGAAAGATGAAGATTGTCCAACAAGCAGAGAGGGAGACTTTGCCTTAAGCGTGCTCTCCGTATTTCTCAACATATTGAGAAGTTCGGGTAGTGACTTATCTATGTTGTGCATGTTGAAGTTCACTATGAATGGAGCAAAGGCAGAGGGAAGAGACTGTAGAACAATATCAGTATATTGCTCGTTATCCATTGTCCATTTGAGGCCCTCAAGCTCTTCAATAAGAGCTATCATCTTCAAAACGTGGTCACCTACTGATGTGTCAGGAGCCATCCGTATCTGAAACAGCTTTCGAGACGCTTCGTATCGTAGGATACGAGATTTCTCCCCATACAACTCTTTTGTATGGAGAAAGATGGATTGAACATCCATCTCCCCGTGCTGCTTTTGATGTATATTGTCCATCGATGCAAACGCGAGGCATTTAGCAGTAGCATAGTCAATATCCCACGTTTTGCAGATCTCCCGATCCACAACAGAAGATTCAGAGCCTGGGGTAGGCGGGGCTGAGGCAGTGAGGGCATATGATAGTTTATCATATGCGAGAGCAATGTTAATATTCCTCAATCAGTCTTTATTGTTCGGTCTGGTAAGCTTATTTTTCTCTAATAGTAGCTTAAGTCCAGTTATGGTTATCTGCCATTAGGAGAGAGTAAAGAATACACTCAGCGAAAGCTCTTACAAAGATCAGATTGGTCATTTATCTTATCTAATCGATGTCTCCCACTGCTTTTATCAAATTTTCCTTCAAACCATAAAAGGAAAAAATCAGCCAGGATTAATTACATTCTACAACTTCACTAACTGTTCAGCCAGGCCAGTGCCGGTACTTCTAAGGGAGGTTCCCCGTGCTTTCGCATGGACCTAATTAAAATAAACCTCATTTTCCCAGAGGTGCAGCCCCGTTGATACCTTTCTAGACACCTAATAAGTTAGCTAATTGTAAAATGCAAAACTCTCCAGGGAGCAACTATTGCTCACAGTGGGATAGGGATCCTACTATTACATAGAAGGTATGCAATCTCATTGCAAATTTCAACTCTTGAAACTCCCGATATGGTTTTTACCCCTAGCACTCATGACCTTAAATATAGTCAACATATCATAAGTACTAGTCAAGTTCTTTCCATCATTTCGTGATTAACTAGACCCACCCATATGACCCTTAACTATTGTTGGACTACGGTAGCGCCCCGGCCGTCTATCCGAGGCCAAAATGCAGAAACGAAAATTTTTCTTGACTTTAAACCGGCACTACCGCATCCTAAAAACCCGGATCGAACCATTAACCTATAACTAGCTGAGGGTTATACCGAGCGATCCGTGTCCTTCGGTCTTCGGCCTCCACTCCGATCTCCTCGCGGAATCTCCGGTCTTCATCTCCTTGTCGGAACGGGCACCACATCGCCGGGTTCTTTTACAGGCTCCCACCTCTGGACCGAGGCAACTCGAGCACGAAGTTGGCGAGTCGACGTGCCTAAGGATGTTGTAGGCTAAGTGTAGTAATGTTTGTCTCATGCGGGAATGAAGTTTCCATAACGATGGAGGTGAAGAAGAAACTTTGGAGAGAGGTTGATGAATATATGCAGCAAGCAAAATGTGAACAAAAAATTCCCCTCATCAAAATGAAATTGCGCCCTCACCCTCACAAAGTTTGGCCGGCCAAAAAAGAGAGGGAGAGGCAATTAAGGAAGGTGAGTGTAGGAAAAGGCAAGGTGACCATAAGCAAATGTGTGATGATAATGAGGAATAATAGTCACACCATTTCCTAATCAACTCACATCTCAATCCATCATAATAAATGCAAGCCATGTGAAGAAAAAAGGAAAGATGCTATCATAATCCTTTCCATTTACAAATAAACCCTTCACAATTGCTAATTTGCACACTTGCTAATTAGCCCCTCCATCAGAAAAATTCGGCCAAGAAGGAACAAAGGAAAACTGGCCGAAACGGAATGCAAACTAGCAACTTCAGAAAACCAATCCCGTAATAAATTACAGGAAAACTCCGCGACTGTATATATATACCCGTATTTGTATTCCGACCGAATACAAATGCAATGAGACAAAATCTACACTGTACAATACTAGGATCCGGCTTAAACCAAAGCCCGCTAGTATTATCCGTCCGATCATGATCCGTGCAATACCGCAAGTATCTGATCGAACCCTGCCATATCTCTATACGGCCTCTACAGCGTTTCGTCCGAAACTTGACTAACTGTCTGTGGGGGACTCTAAAGACTCGTCAATACTTTTGGCTGTGGATTTAACCACTAGCACGTCAGAGGTATTAGCCATACGTAACGAGCTACCAGGTATTGACCAAAAGGGACGTCTGTGAGCGAACTCATGCTGACACCCTACTGAGCCTGTCAATGACAATATCTGTACAGTCCGGTCTGTTCGTCTATGAGCATCGCATGGCGGGCCTAGGGGTTGGTAAAAGTCAGACCCCCAAAAGCGGTACAAGTCGTGTAGGAGTGTAGCCCAGAACACCCTGAGATACTACTGGAATACCTACCAGTAAATCTCCTGCCTCGGCCGAGGGCTTTGTGTAATGGCTCTCCTAGACACAGCGCGACCTCACCCCCAATACCGGGAGAGACGAACCCCTGACAATCCGCTCACTGCCTCCATGTGGCTCGGGACTGTACCCAACTAAAACCTGTTTGCACGACTCCTTTGAGCCGTGGTAGGGTAGTAATCAAAGTACAGTGGGAACTCACACGAGACAAATGACGATCTCAGGTCGATGAACTAACCTGTACACATGTCACCAGGGAACTGCTATCTGACGTCTGGTATAAGACCAACTAGCATGTTTCCGGAGAGTCCTGTCCGGTGTACTCATAACCCAATGAGCACCTGTATACATCTTATGTGAACGAACTGACACCAGTGGCGTGTGAGACCGACCACCGCCCCTCGTCGGGATCTCGACTGTATACACTAGTCTACTCTGGAGTATCGATGCCCTGTCTCGAAAACTCCCACGACTAGGGACCTTTTAAGGATGTGCTTATAGACCCCAGCTCCCACGTATATGATCGCCATCATACTGCTGGCCGTCAAGCAAGAATCCTAAGGGCTCTATCAATGTGCAATAGTGACCTGTAAGGTCACCTTAAATAGTATATGATGATAAAGATAAACCAGATAGCGTACTATCATCTTGAGTAAGACTGTTCTAACGGTATAGGTCCTCTCTCAATCATTGCAATCACGTGTTTGTGATCCAATAATTGACTCTGAGGGCACTATCTCCAACAATCTCCCACTTGCACTCAAGGCTAATTATTGCGATATCGCATACTCACAGCCCATGTGATACCGAACATCCAACTCCTCTACTAATCAGTCTCACAAAAAATCGCTTGCGAAACTAATGCGTTCGAAGAATAGCCTCAGTGAGTGGATCCGCTCTAATGTTTCTTTCTATGTCTCTCTTTATCTCAAGTTCATGGAGAAAGCCATCTCCCGAAATGATCAATACCTGTCTTAGAATGTGTCTGGATATCTGATGGGACCTAGTTCATAAATGAACTCCAAATCCAAACTTCTTAGACTGTATCGTCAACTGAACTTAATCAGTATCCTGCGCCATACCTCCCTCAGTATCCTCTTGGACCACCTGTCTAAAATACTGCCCCTCGTCAGAGGGAAAACTATAACTCTGACAGACACTCTGTTATCCAGGTCACCTTGGAAGCCTGGAGTGATAACTGTCTCCCGAAGGAGGATGCCGTTATTATATCCCTAGAATATCCACTTATGTTCTAAAACTGCTTCCGATCGTTTCTCCAGGACTGGATTAATATCCTATATGGAGAAACTACTGTGTGACAACCAAAGTATAACTGACCGTAGTATAGGAATTTCACTTCCTACTCTGTGTATGTCATCCAAATACCAGGACATCACACCCTACTACCTTCTTAACAGATCCATCACCTATTCTGATGAAGTCAAACCTATGACTGTCACATCAGAAATAGATGATCTTTCTCCGCTATATTTGCTTTAGTGCATATATAGACATAAGCTACTTGTCCACCAATGCTTCCGCTGCTCCCACTGACTACGACAACCCTCTGGCAGAGTCATATACACGTACACTTCTAAAGCCAGTTTAGAACGACGCTATATTCATCCTCCTGCCGGGTCTCACAGTCTGGAACAACAGCAATGGCAAGTCTGGGTAAACAAGAACCTCCCTGCTACCGTCCTTGAGGCTACCGGAGTACCTCTCGAGTGCCTGAGGTTACCCACCATATCTGCGGAGTAGCCAATGGAATGTCAAACCAGATTGAATCTTTAGGTTCTTATCAAATTTTTAGTAATCGTTTGCGGTTCTGGAATCACTTCCAGTTCTACCATATTCCCACTACCGTTTTCTGAAAAAAAATCCATTTTTATGAAAACTGTGGCGAGTCAAGAACAATATCACTATTGATCTTCCAGATGATAGAAAGTCAACCCTCGTCATAGCCCGGGTCAACCCACAAACAGCTATTACAGAAACGTGCCTTGAGTTGTCCAGTGTCTGGTTTTAAGCATAAGCTGGACAACTCCCCGTACCTTAACAATGTCAAGATATAAACTGTTCTATATCCAATATAGAAACAGAGGCACTGATTTAATTGAACCAGATTCAAATCATGCAGCTGTCTCCAGTGCATGTCAACTAAATGGAAAGAGGCCGATCAGCATTACTCAACTTAGGAGTGCTTCCAATTATGAGTAACCTGAAAGAAAAGCAAGTTCTCTCAATCATTACTATCAACTGAACACCATACACAAGTATCTACATCTTTGATCACCTTGAAGAATCTCGATACTTGCAACACCTGGTTCTCTACTATATTCTTATACCTATAACTTCTCAAAACTTGGATCTTGTGTTTCTACGAAACATATGTCTAAGACCCAGAGAAGTCACAAGTAAACAGAATCTAGTACGAGTACCAACCCCTCTGTCCTAATGGACACTGGACAACATACAATACTCTGTATAAGTCCCTTGAGTCTAATGACTCATTCCCTGTGTGTCGTAGGTTGAAAACTGTACTTATGGTTAAGAAGAATTACACTGCCGTTTAATGCTCCTTACCTAACCATCCACTGATATAGGTAAATGTCATAGACATAATTTCAAAAAGTTATATCCCATTCTATAAAAATAGACGTACATATATATCAATTTGAAATTGGTGCATAACAACGAATATTCGAAACCAAATATTTCCCGTCCGGCAAACTACCCAAGCGATTTCCTCAAATATCACCAATTACAACGAATCCCGATATAATGAGGACAATCACCTAATTCCCAATAACTTACTCCCACTCTTCATCTGTAAAACCGTACAGATGTGAGAATCATACCTGGTAAATACATACCCTGGAGCAAGGACTAATTAGGAAATCAGTTTTCTTTTAACAATACACAGTGAAACTGAAACATGGAATGTTTCGAAGGGGTATCCAGGCATTCCTAGTAATGCCTCTTCCATTATTAGATTCACAACTGTAACCGTATATTTCTTTACCGTCTCTCCAAATCCCTTTATATGTATTTTAGTCATTACCTTCTGCACACCCCTTTAGGCCAAATGGTTTTCTTCCTTCCCTACCGTTCGGCACCAGCCTATGGTTTGGAAGAAGACTGTCCAATAAGCGTAACAAGTGTACTGTCCTAATCCTAGGAGCACTCGCCATGCGAGAGAAGGTGAAGATAGAAGACAACCGAATAAACCTTATTCCTATTTCTCCCGAACCAGAATCCATCCCCGAACTGGAACAAGTTTCTTTCGAGTTCGTATATAACCATACGATGGAGTATTCAAATAATTGTGGATCTTCGTAGTGATACAGAGTGTTCTGGAGAAATACAAAGGTGAAATGGGAGTGGTAATGAAATACTTGGTTTGGTTGTGAATAGCAGTCGCAATTTACTTTGCCCTCTTACTAATCCCTTTATTTGTCATTACTTAATACCTTCTATACACCATCGTTAGGCTAATTGGTTTTCTTCATTCCCTACCAGTCGGCATCTGCCTATGGTTTAGAAGAAGACTATCTAATTTGCGTAATGGGTGTACTGCCCTAATCCAAGGAGCACTCGCAATCTGAGAGAAGGTAAAAGGAAAAGACAACTGAATAGTCTTATTCGTTTTCTCCAGAACCAGAAACCATCCTCGAATAAATTCCTTCGAGTTCGTATATAACCATACGATGGTTTTATCCAATGGAAGTGGATGTTCATAGTAATACGGGGTGTCCTGGAGAAAAGGGTAAAAGTAAGAGTGGCAATGAGGTATGCAACTCTGACAATCCAAAAGCCAGTGTTTAAGAAGGTTCGGTTAATCTGGTCACTGAGTCATAGTCAAGGGTCGGGCCATGGTCGCTGCCCAAGAGAGAGAGAAAAGAAACACTCAGCGTGCACTCTAACCTAGATCAGAATGGTTATCAATTTATATAATCATGAAACCTCCCACTGTACAGTCGAATTCTCCTCCAAACCTGAAAGGAAAATTAGTCGGGATCACCCGAGGAGTAATACAACTCATCAGTGGGAATCGGGATCCAACTATCATCGCATGATAACGTGACGGAATCCACTCACGTTATCACACTTCAGAAGGTATACGCATGCCTGGCAAGTTTCAGTTTCTTTAGTAATTCTCGATGTATGTTTTTACCCCTAGGACCCAAGTGACCTTGACAATGCCAACATATCAAAGAGTCCTAGTCAAGTTCAACCCGTCATTATCTTGATTGCGTTAAACTCACCCGTACGAGTCCTTGACAATGCCAACATAACCGTAGGACTGTCCTAACCAATCCACTTGTCCATGCGACATAAAAACATTACAGAGCTACCGAACACTACACCTCGGCAATGCGCGACATACGTAGCATGAATACTAAGCAATGCTAATCTGAAATGACGGAGGGCTACGTCTAGTTTTTGGCGAAAAACTTTCAACGTAATGAACTTGATATCGTTGAAGGAACCGGATAATTTTTTATAAAAATATAGTAACGAAAACCTTTGCTAAAGAGGTCACTCCCGGTGAAGGGATCTCGGCTCTTTCCCCGTAGAATGAGGTGCAGGATATTCCAACTGAATACCACGATGCAAAGCAAAATGCAATCGGCTATAGTGAAGTTATTACCCTGACGCAAACTTCTGTCCAAGAGGTCACTCCCGGTGAAGGAATCTCGGCCCTTGCCTCGTCGACTGAGGTGCTGGATATTCATAACCGAATACCATTGTGCAAAACAAAAGAGAACATCCTTGCAATAACAGCGTTTTGAAAAATGTTCCAACAACATCAGAATAGGTTTGTTTAGCTTGCATTGATCCGAATCAACGCAGTCCCATCAATTGATCACACCACAAAAGAACGAAAATACGATGTACGTTTATGCCATCCGCATTCGCCACTGGGTGGTCCCGTCATCACCCGATAGGTTACTTAACTAACGACAGAGCAGGGACTGGACTAGCGCGGGTGTAAAACATATACAACATCTACTAGTATATATATCAATATATAATATTCGCTCAAGGCGTGATAAAATGCAACATCACAGAAATGTAATAAGCATCACAGAACAATACAGATAATCTGGAAGCCCCGGGTTTCACAGAGCCGCTGCTGAAACCCGACGTTCCCCTGGTCGTGTGGATAGCCTGTGCAATGAAATCCTAGACCCCTACGGGCGCGGCAAGTTACCCGCCAAAACCTGAAGTGAGGCAGCCCCTTCAACAAAGTGAATGGACCACCCAGCACTTCACGGAATCCGGTAACTTGAGCACTCCTCCTTGGGTCAACCTGTACCCCTACGAGTGCGGCGAATAGCCCGCCAATTCTAGAGTAAAGACCCCTCCGTCTCAAAGCCATGAGATGCGGGCCCGTTGCCCTCTAGAACCCGGTTATCCGTGCACCCCTCCGCGGGGTAATCCTAGTACAGAAAGTAAAATATACATACAACGGGTACATCGACCTCAGCCCGGTCGTGCCCCAAAAGAATAATATACAAACAGGCAGTGATGGCAGTCCACATGTCGGACGCTCGCCCCGCAATATCAAATGTACATAAAAAACCAAACTGTAGTACCATTGCATCCAGGCTATCCCCACGACAATCCGCAACATCACAGCACACCACAGAACATCAACATGAATGTCACGTTCGCAAATCCGTTTAAAAGGGCTATAGCAGTTAGACAGGATTTACCGATCAAATGACATTCACGGTCGCAGATATAATGTAAATACTGTGAACTAACATGTTTAAAATTTTCGATCGACTAAATTTCCCGAAGTGGGCCCCAAGCATAACTGTAGCACTCAAAAATATCTGGGCCCAAAAAGAATATACCAGAAACCCTATTTCTATGTCAGAGAGCCACTGTAAAAATTTGGTACAGTTTGGCCACATAACGGCGGCGGATCCGCGGCCAAAACATGGTTTTGGCCGCTGATCCGCCGCTCTACAGTAACATCAGCCTACCAAATTTTTACAGAATTCATAAAAAACCCTGCACGTAATTTTCCAATATACCAAATAATTTTTAGAGCATAGAAAAATTCGACAGAAAGTACGACATGGAAACGCGGTATTTGGAAAATCCATTCGATCGAAGTTCTAAACACGTTAGAGCAAGCTAGACTTGGTTAATGGCGTGGCTCTGATACCATGTAGAGCACGGTAGCGGCCCGACCGTCTGAACGAGGCCAAAATGCGGAAACGAAAATTTTTCTTCACTTGAAAACCGGCACTACCGCATCCTAAAAACCCGGATCGAACCATTAACCTAATGCTAGCTAACAAGAGACGGGATAGAATGCTATACCTAGCGATCCGTGTCTTTAGGTCTTCGGCCTCCACTCCGATCTCCTCGCGGAATCTCCGGTCTTCATCTCCTCGTCGGAACGGGCACCACATCGCCGGGTTCTTTTACGGGCTCCCACGTCTGGACCGTGGCAACTCGAGCACGAAGTTGGCGAGTCGACGTGCCCAAGGATGCTGTAGGCTAAGTGTAGTAATGTTTGTCTCATGCGGGTATGAAGTTTCCATAACGATGGAGGTGAAGAAGAAACTTTGGAGAGAGGTTGATGAATATATGCAGCAAGCAAAATGTGAACAACAAATTTCCCTCATCAAAATGAAATTGCCCCCTCACCCTCACAAAGTGTGGCCGGCCAAAAAAGAGAGGGAGAGGCAATCAAGGAAGGTGAGTGTAGGAAAAGGCAAGGTGACCATAAGCAAATGTGTGATGATAATGAGGAATAATAGTCACACCATTTCTTAATCAACTCACATCTCAATCCATCACAATAAATGCAAGCCATGTGATGAAAAAAGGAAAGATGCTATCATAATCCTTTCCATTTACAAATAAACCCTCCACAATTGCTAATTTGCACACTTGCAAATTAGCCCCTCCATCAGAAAAATCCGGCCAAGAAGGAACAAAGGAAAACTGGCCGAAACGGAATGCAAACTGGCAACTTCAGAAAACTGATCCCGTAATAAATTACAGGAAAACTCCGCGACTGTATATACATACCCGCATTTGTATTCCGACCGAATACAAATGCAATGAGACAAAATCTACACTGTACAATACTGTGATCCAATAATTGACGCTGAGGGCACTATCTCCAACAACTATAGTCAACATAATCATATGAATGTCCTAAGTAATCGCATCATATGCGGTGTAGGAAGACATCACTTAGCTACCGTACACTGCGCCTTAACTATAGTCAAAATACGCAGCACGAATACTATGTACTCTACTTCCTAAAATATCGAAGGGCTGCGAATAGTTTTTAAGAAAACCTTTAACGCTTTGAACTCGATATCGTTGTAGAATCCAATGGTTTTAAAAGAAGCGGCTTAAGCTCCGCAATTTGAAAACTTGTTTTTTCACAAAAAATCGAGTAAGTTTCAAATCTCATTCTACAACATCTTTTTAGGTTTCTTTTTATTTACATTAATCTTATTAATGTAGTCCTATCATTTAAGTCCTAAGCCATTACAGAAAAGAAACGAAAATAGAACGCACGTTTATGCTATCCGCATTCGCTATAATGTCCCGTTATGTACCGTTAGGTTACTTAACTAACGACATAGCGGGGCGGGAATAGCGCGGATGCAAAACATAAGCAACGTTTATTATATATCATATATATAATATATCATTCGTCTCAACATATAAAGTGATCACATCACAGAATATCCACAGCAGAAGCATATATATGAAAATACTGGATATATTAGGAGGTCCGTATTTTGTATTTAGCCAACAATAGAAAATACGGATTCCACGGTCGCGATGAATAGCCAATCCCACAACCCTAGACCCCTACGAGAGAGGTAAGCGACCCTACCAATTCTAGAGTTTAGGAGACTCGGTCTCGACTCCTCGAGATGGCCTCCCATTGAACCCTAGAACCCAGTCACTTGTGCTCCCTTCCTTGGGTCTATCCTAATGCAGAAAAGTAAATAATATACAACAATGGTGACATCATCCTCAACCCGGAAGTGCCCCAATAAAAGAATATTACATACAATTAATTTTACATGAATGAAAAGAAAAACTCTCATCTCACATAAAACCCCCGGCTATTCAGAACACGATGATCCAATATAACATATCACAGCAACACATAATATCATATATCATTGTTCAGTTGATAAAACTGCACATTTGTATTACATTTTTCGTACCATTTTCATATTAAAAAAATGACTTTATTATAATATATTATACATATGAGGGTTTATGTGTAAAAACATTATTTTCCATGTGTTAATATATTTTAATTATCATTTGGTAGGAAAATGTATGCAAATAATATTATTGACCTAATCCTAGTAGAACAAAGTCTACTAAAATCTTATTTGAGTTGTTGTGCAGAATATTTCCAAGTTGTGCAGAATTTTCCAAGGCTAGAATCAAGCAAATCAAGTTGTTGAAGAAATCTTGCCAAATTAAGAAGCAAACTTGGAGACCAAGTCTGGAAGCAACCGAGAGAATATTTCAAAGATACAAAGATTCCAGAGGAGCCCACATGTCACAAGAACAGAGCCCCTGAAGTTTGATGAACGGCTGAGATTAAATGGCCGCGGATCCGCGGCCTTACCCACCATTTGTCGCGGATCCGCCGCACTTACAGGGAGTTAGGGGCAGAGGATTTTTGGGGTGAATCTTTACTATATTTTACCAAGTTTCCGACCTAAATATTCTCGCTTTGCACTATAAAAAGGCACCGAGAGCCTCTTGGAAAAATCATCAAGCCGACGAGATCACGAAGCTCCCGACGCTCACGCATCCAGGCTGATCATCGACTGTTCGACTACCTCCTTAGGAAAGATCGAGAAGCACTAGTTTGTAATCATTTTCTACGGAATAAAAGTGTAGCTTGTTCAGTTGATTAATAAAGGTAGTTCTTTTTAATTGTTTTTGCATTTTTACATTATGTTTTCCCTCTCTTTCTTTTCATCTTCTTCTCCCAACATGCGCGAGTAATTCTCCGCTTGTTAGGGTTCGTAGGATTAGGGTAGGCTAATGGACGATGAAAATAACTAAACCCTTTTTAAGTCCTATAAAGTTTAGGAACTTTATCAAAAGAATCATTAACTTCCTAATCGGGCGCGCTAGCAATTCTTTGCTAGTTCCGACCGCGATTAGAGATTAGATTAATGATTGTTTTGGTAAAGGCTAGATATGAACGGAGTTCCGTGTCGAGATAAGGGTTACGAGTGGGATTCCTTTTCCCTCCAGAAACCCTAATCTACACGCATCACCGTCGTTCTAGTTCTAAATCTATTAATGGATAAAAAGGGTAACTTTTAATTAATCGTCCATAACTACTAAATCCTAACGAACCCTACAAGCCCTCTTTTTATATTATCTACATCTTTAAAATAATCTAGATCTATATTTTACATTCTTGTTTAACATAGATCTAGAAACCATTCTATAAAATTCTTTATTCCTCCTCTCTTTCTCAACACATCTAAAGTAAAAGTAAAAGGTTCCACGTTTCCCAGAGGACGACCCGTACTCATCTCGGTCTAGCTACACGCGACACCGTTCTGATTGCGGTTACACTACAAACACACTTTTTCGAGATCAATCAAATGGCACCGTTGCCGGGGATACGTGCGTAATTTTTTATTTTTACTATTTGTGTTGAATTCTTAGACGATTTATATCATTATTAACACAAAACTGCAAATTGCATATTTAACGACTTGTGCGTGAATTTTGCAAGGAGATCTGGAGTTACAGAATTGAGGAAAACAGAAGACAGAGCCATTCATCGAGATCCAGAGGAGCACAGAGGGACACAGAAAAATTTTCAGCAAGCGATCCATCCACCTCGCGGCGGAACCGCGGCACTAAGGTGCTTCCTGCGGCGGAAACGTGGCTGCTTGGAGGGATTAGGGCTACAGAACTCTCTGGTAAGATTCTCAACTCCTTCTCTCTCCTCTCAAATCCAATAAAATCTATCTTCTGCAGGATTCTTTGCGAAAATTGCGCCGCTAAAAAAATCTTTTTGCAAAAGTTTTGTGATTGGTTTTGTTTTGCATATTTTAATACGGATTCTAAGGGGCAAAGACCAAATCAAGATTAGGTGGGGATTTCATCACCCTTCCTAAGCCCCACAAATCACAAACCGAGCATATATATCAACCCTTCATTAATTTAAAAAAATATCTAGACCAGACTCTAAGGACTGTCGCGCTCAATAAGGACAGAGGAAGGTCGTGGGTAATCTATCGTTTATCCGCATTACTTTTGTAGTGCCTAGGCAAGTGTGACAAAGGCTAGTGGTTTTTAATTAGGCCCACGACGTGGTTCCTTCCCACTTACCTGGCACTTATCTGGCTACAAGGGTAGTACGGAGGCGGTAGAGGATTGATCCTGCGGCTTGTCCTTTGGAAGTCTAGGAGCGGTCTAGAGACTGGACCTAGGTGACCTTAGTTCTAGGGTTGCTTGTGCATCTTAGGGAGATTTGTCTTGAGTCCCACTTTTTCAAAACAAGCCAATTTTAAATCACACACACGCTGCCACTTGCACTAAACCCGCTTAGTGCATGCTCGGCTGGACACGGGATCCTAGTGCCCGTCTTGTCCGCGTTCCTGCTATCGACGCCGAAGTCGGTACTTCTTCATCTTCTTTTCCCCCACCACACACTACGACCGTGATGGACGGCACTCCATCAAATTATAACACCACGCTGCCACCGCCCGAAGGTGCGCAGAATCCACCGCGCATTTCTCTTCAAGAGAGATGCTATCCTATCCGTGGTCCTCTTCCCACTTGTCTATCTCTTCCACCACCTAACGGGGATAATTTCGAAATTAAACCCCACTACATCAATCTGCTGCCCAAATTTCACAGGCTTGAGACGGAAGACGCGTACGTTTTCATCACCAAATTCGAAAACGTATGCGCAATGATGGGTACTTCACAATTGACTTTAGATGCTATGCGCTTACGTCTTCTCCCATTCACACTGTGCGACTTGGCAGAAAAATGGCTTTACAATACTGCCGCACACTCTATCACTAATTGGGATGAATTCGTCATAGCATTTCTTAAGAAGTTTTACCCAAACCATAAGACTGCACGTGTTAGGAGCGAGATCAACCAGTTCACCCAGCTTCCCAATGAACTATTTTGGAAGTGCTTTGAACATTTCAAAGATCTGCTTGTCCAATGTCCTCATCATGGAATCAATAGATGGGATTTATGTCGGATTATATATGAGGGCATTAATCCAGCGACAAAGCAGATGCTTGAAACAATGTGTCAATGCAATTTCATGTCTAAAGATGACGGTGAAGCATGGAAATATCTGGAAGATCTCGCTGAAAGCACTTTGCAGTGGGAAAGCGTAAGACCACCTTCAACTAAGGGAGGTATTCACCAGCTCGATGTTTCTATCGCAGTGAAAGCCGAAATGGCAGCGATACAGAAGAAACTCGATGCTATTGAAAACAAGTTCTCAACATTCTCCCTAAATCAGGTCACGCTTCCTAAGACCGCCTGTGGTTGCTGTTCGGATCCTTCACACTTAACGGAAGAATGTCCTATGAATGCATCGTTTCAAGCTAATGCTGCTTTTCAGCTGCGACCTAGAATTGATCCTTATTCTTCCACATATAATCAAGGATGGAGGAATCATCCTAACTTTGCTTGGAATCAAAACCAAAAAAGTAATTATCAAAGACCTCCTCCACAGCAACCACAACCACAGAATCAGCCCCCCTTTCAGTCACAAAATTTCCAAAATCCGGCCAACATTTCTACACCACAAGTGGCCGGTACTGACAACTCACTTGCACAAACTTTGGATATGTTCATGAAACAATCCATGCAGAATTCGGCTGAGATAAGGTCTTCTATTGATACCCTAACGAAAAACTCCTCCTCCCATGGTGAGAGTATTAAATCAATAGAAAACCAAATCGCACAGTTAAACGCCACAATGAGTGCGAGAGAGAAAGGGAAACTCCCATCTCAACCCCTACCGAATCCTGGCCATTCACAAAGTCATAATGTGAATGCCATTACTACGATGAGATCGGGGAGAGTGTTGAATAACCAAGTGGGTGAGAGATTTGATGATAGTGACACATTTGATACCCCTTCTTCTTCTTCTTCTTCCCCTAATTCGTCTAGTCCCCCACCTTCATCCGAGCCTATTCTCCGTTTTCCCCAAGGCTCGAACCCTTCGCCCATTCCGCCAAATCTATATAAGTCGATTCCCACTCCAGTTTTGGGATTGAATCCGTCCCCACAGTCTTCTCCACAAACGTTGGACCCAAAACTTATTGATCAAGCACCTTATCCAAACAGGTTAAGGGGCAACAGACCAAGTCCACAAATGGAGAAGATTATGGAAATTTTTAAGCAAGTTAACATAAACATTCCTCTCCTAGATGCTATTCAACAAGTTCCGTCATATGCGAAAATCCTAAAGGACTTGTGCACTAGGAAGAGAAAAGTTCAAGTACCTAAAAAAGTTTTCCTTACGAGTAATGTGAGCACAGCTTTTACACAACAACTTCCCAAGAAACGAAAGGACCCCGGAAGTCCTACAATCTCAATTTCTATTGGGGGTAAAAATATCAATCGTGCTCTACTCGATCTTGGTGCTAGTGTTAACTTGCTTCCGTATTCTGTGTATGAGCAATTAGGGATCGGAGAGTTAAAACCTGCGCATTGCACTCTTCAGATGGCCGATCGATCTATCACCCAACCAAGGGGTGAGCTAGAGGATGTGTTAATCAAAGTCGGGGAATTCATATTCCCTGTGGACTTTATCGTTATTGATACACAACCTGTGGCAAACCCACGCAATCAAATCCCGGTGATACTCGGTCGACCCTTTTTGGCCACTTCCAACGCAGTAATTAATTGTAGAAACGGCTCTATGACCCTATCCTTTGGAAAGAAGTCAATTGAGCTTAACATTTACAAGTTGGGAAGTGAACCCTCCGAACCCTATGCTCATGTGTGTTCTGTCGAATTAATGGATGTCGACAGTAGCGAATTTGATCAACCTCATAATTCTGACTCTTTTCATATGTCGTTGTTTGACACGGACTCTTCCACCGAGTTGTCCGGGTCAACATCTAACGCTGATGAGGAACTTTTTATAGAGTCGGACGATCCCCCCATTTTTTCTGATGACATTATTCTTCGGGGTATCGATGAAAGCTTTGAGGAAATTTTCGCTGATGAGCTCGCATTTTTACAAGACACGGGTGTTGAGATAAATCAAATCCAAGATGAAAAAATTGGACCTTCACCCCTTCTTTTGGACAATCAGGATAATACGAGAAATCCATCATTACTATCACTGTGTCGTCTCTCCAAATTGAGACGCAATCCTTTTCCAATACACCTCTTGTCACCTCCCCACTTCTTCACGTCAATAGGTGACATGTTCTTCCACCAACCTTGGTGCTTCATCGATAAAATTTTTGAATGGTTGGTGTTGACCTTCGGTCTTTGCAAAGCTTGGCATTGACCAATAACCTTGACCCCCTCATGTGATTTTAAAAGATTAAAATTGTTTAACTCAAGTTTGGGGGAAGGGTGGTATAATTTGGCTCTTGAAAGAAAATGATTTTTACAAAATTGTGAGCCTAAAATAAGTTTGGGGGAGGATTTTCACTTTCATATATTCTTGCCCCCATTAATAATTTCCTCCCAAGTCTACAGGTTTTTTTTTAAGCTTAACGGATGACATCAGTGAGGAAACTGCTGTAAACAGGTTTGGGGGAGGTTTGTGCTTATTTACACATCAATTTGCATCATACTTTGCATAAGCAAAACGTTTTCAAAAATTTAAAAAAAAAAATCTTTTATAACAAAAGAGTAGAAAGTGAAAAATTACATCCAAAAGATAGGAATAGTTTAAGAAAACCAAGAAAATTAGAAGTTTCTTAAACGAACTAGTAATAAGTAGTTATGAGCTGTTGTCCCAAGGGTTAGTAAGATGAAGGAAGTCACTAATCTGAGGATAAAAATAAGTCTGAAAAATAGTTTCTATTCTGGAAGCCAAACATTTCAATGTTGATACCCTACAATATGCACCTACACACGTCTTGAAACTCGGGATAGTAGAGGATACCTTGAAATGCTCTTGTCTAAAAGCCAAAGTATGAAGGAAATAAAAAAAATGATGAAGAAAATATAAAAATGGTGAAAAGAAAAATGAACACTGGTTTTGTTATCGCCAAGGCAACAATAAAAAAATATAGCGAGGGTGCCTCTTCACCTAGTGCCCTAAGGCCAACTGGTCTGGGAGTCACTGCTAAGCCTTAGGTGGTGCAAGACGAGGAAAATATTATCACCAAATCTGCAAACACATGAGTAATCGGTCGGTTAGTACCTCAAAAAGTATTAACGGTCGCATGAAAATGTGTGAGCAGTTCTAAGTATTCATCAAATTGAAAAGTACTAAGGTAGATGGACAAGAGTATGATAGCTTGAATTGAATTCTCTGAGTGTGGGGATGACCATTTCACACACGTAGGGGTATATGATCAATGTTTGGATGAAAGGTAGGAATGAAGAATAAAGATGATGTTTTATTGAGGGATAATGTGATTTCTAACATCTTTTCATGACTATTAAGATAGGGCTCATGACAACTGAAAAGCTGGCATAGTTGGAAACTCTTCTTTTCAAAGTATTTCTTTTATGGTTCTTGTCTTTATATGTAAATTTCACCATCTTTCTTTTGTTATTGGATTTTGTGGGTGTAATCCGCTGAAAACCCTCAGGAGACAACACTCCTCCTACTAGGGACACCTAGAGGTTTAACGGCTTGTTGCACGTGCTCAGTGCAATCGTGTCTGCCTACGAAAGTGTGCTTAGTTTTCTCCTTTCTTTTTCTCCTCTTAAATAAACTAGTTTGCTCGGGACGATCAAAGATAAGTTTGGGGGTATTTGTTCAGTTGATAAAACTGCACATTTGTATTACATTTTTCCTACCATTTTCATATTAAAAAAAGGACTTTATTATAATATATTATACATATGAGGGTTTATGTGTAAAAACATTATTTTCCACGTGTTAATATATTTTAATTATCATTTGGTAGGAAAATGTATGCAAATAATATTATTGACCTAATCCTAGTAGAACAAAGTCTACTAAAATCTTATTTGAGTTGTTGTGCAGAATATTTCCAAGCTGTGCAGAATTTTCCAAGGCTAGAATCAAGCAAATCAAGTTGTTGAAGAAATCTTGCCAAATTAAGAAGCAAACTTGGAGACCAAGTCTGGAAGCAACCGAGAGAATATTTCAAAGATACAAAGATTCCAGAGGAGCCCACATGTCACAAGAACAGAGCCCCTGAAGTTTGATGAACGGCTGAGATTAAATGGCCGCGGATCCGCGGCCTTACCCACCATTTGTCGCGGATCCGCCGCACTTACAGGGAGTTAGGGGCAGAGGATTTTTGGGGTGAATCTTTACTATATTTTACCAAGTTTCCGACCTAAATATTCTCGCTTTGCACTATAAAAAGGCACCGAGAGCCTCTTGGAAAAATCATCAAGCCGACGAGATCACGAAGCTCCCGACGCTCACGCATCCAGGCTGATCATCGACTGTTCGACTACCTCCTTAGGAAAGATCGAGAAGCACTAGTTTGTAATCATTTTCTACGGAATAAAAGTGTAGCTTGTTCAGTTGATTAATAAAGGTAGTTCTTTTTAATTGTTTTTGCATTTTTACATTATGTTTTCCCTCTCTTTCTTTTCATCTTCTTCTCCCAACATGCGCGAGTAATTCTCCGCTTGTTAGGGTTCGTAGGATTAGGGTAGGCTAATGGACGATGAAAATAACTAAACCCTTTTTAAGTCCTATAAAGTTTAGGAACTTTATCAAAAGAATCATTAACTTCCTAATCGGGCGCGCTAGCAATTCTTTGCTAGTTCCGACCGCGATTAGAGATTAGATTAATGATTGTTTTGGTAAAGGCTAGATATGAACGGAGTTCCGTGTCGAGATAAGGGTTACGAGTGGGATTCCTTTTCCCTCCAGAAACCCTAATCTACACGCATCACCGTCGTTCTAGTTCTAAATCTATTAATGGATAAAAAGGGTAACTTTTAATTAATCGTCCATAACTACTAAATCCTAACGAACCCTACAAGCCCTCTTTTTATATTATCTACATCTTTAAAATAATCTAGATCTATATTTTACATTCTTGTTTAACATAGATCTAGAAACCATTCTATAAAATTCTTTATTCCTCCTCTCTTTCTCAACACATCTAAAGTAAAAGTAAAAGGTTCCACGTTTCCCAGAGGACGACCCGTACTCATCTCGGTCTAGCTACACGCGACACCGTTCTGATTGCGGTTACACTACAAACACACTTTTTCGAGATCAATCAATCATCAACGTAAGTAAGTGTGCGTACCCCAATTTTCATTGATATATAGCAACGAAACCGGCGATACACCACATACTACACTTACGGTCACAGAAAAGAAAGTGGAAAACTACAACAATTAGAATCGACACTGCCTTTAGACATCATAAACCCGAAATATCACATATTCAAGATTTCATGCCTAACAATGCAAATCTTATATTTAGGTCTCAACCATGAAAACACCTTTTCAAAAGAAGTAGGGTAATTCAACAAGATTCCCGATTCTACCGAGGCCAAAATATTAGATTTACACGCAACTAATTACTTTTCATAGAACTAATTAGTGTAGATTCCAATTATTGTATCACATTCACAAATATCTAGACAATGTTAAATGTTTCGATTGAGTCAACAAACACTCACAAATTGCCCCGAAAGCTCAACACTTGAGCAAAGCCAAAATACCCAAAAACGTGTCACAGTGCCTATGGACCAACCATAGAAGGGTCAACCTTTGCCTCACCTATGACGCTACAGGACTACGGAAAACCCTAAGGTTTGGCCATGGTTCCATGGTCATAGAATCGAGTTAGGGTTATGTTCCTCTAGAGGGTCCATATTGTTACTTGCACGAACATTCAAATATCTTTAACTTGGAAAATTCCAACACATGGAAAATTTCCAGCGAGGGTAATGAGGTAGTTTGTGATGTTCGTTCGAACTGTTTAACGTTGTCCAAGTTACCAAAACAATGTTAAAATTACGACTACGAAATACTCCGAATAAGCCTCTAAGCAAAATTAGCATCACATGAAATTTTGGCTTAAATAAACAACACCTGAAACCCCAAAATATACAGACCAGAGCACAGGAAAAAATCGAGGCTATTCTGGGCACAATTGGCCGGCCTGCTCAGTTTTGAGGGGCTTGTGCTCGGGTGAAATCCGAGGGAATTGCCTCAATTTTGTTCTGTGCTCTATATGTATCATATACAATATTCTGCAGTTGCTAAAAAATTTTTCCGAGCCCGTTTTAAAATCGACAGAGAGCAATATTTCAGGGTTCCAGAAATCGTTAATTCGGAGTTGTTTTGGTTTCGTAATTAATCTAACATCGTCTAAGATCTAGCTTGGCTCTGATAACACTATAGGGATTCTCTAGCACCATCCTATGTTTTGGGTTGCATCACACATGCCATATTAAAATTTTAGGGGGTGCTAAACAATACCAACCATGAATCGAACTAGAAAAATAGAGTAACAACATATAGTATCTCATACTAAGTAGTGTCTAACACTAAGAGGTAAGTGATACAACTTTTGTAGACTTCCTCTTTGACTCCTTGGATCGAGTAGGGTTTGAACCGGTTCGCTTGAATCCTTCCAAGTCCACGATGATCCACCACGAATTCCCTTTGCTCAAGCTCCTAGCTTCACTTCATCTATGAAGAAGTGGAGCAAACAACCTACACTAATGGTCTAGACTAGTATAAATTGGTGATGTGGGTTTGGATCTCACTTAAAAACCTTTTCCTTTTAATTTCTTCTCTTTCTTTTTAAACCCTAGAGAGCTTGAAGGAGAGAGAGGAAGAAGGAGATGGCTCAAACTTGACTCAAGAGAATAATGCTAACATAACCCCAAGTGAGTGAGAGTAATGCCATGCTAAACTATGGTTACAAAAAAATATAGATATTTTGTGACGTGAGGTTAAGCAAAACCACGAGCTACAAAACCATGGGCAAATGAAACCATTGACTTTGGTCAACTGAAAAGAGTTGAATAGTCAACCATGATTTTGTTGCCATTTTGCTTTTCTCAAATAAACAAAATATATAAATATGTTACCATGTGAGTCTTGCATTACTACCACCAATGTATCATCAACCATGGCATATGTATGCTTGCATGTGTGCATCCATATCAACATATACATCCACTCATGCATGCATCATAAAGAAATAGGTTTTAATAAATGAGCTAATGGACTTAATATTAAATCAACACTTGATTTAATAACCTAGTCATATCACATATGACCCGTCCAATAGCAAACGCCTGATTAAAATACGGTATCTAATACTCGCATTTAATCGAGCTCCCACGCATATCCCATATGCACCCCACATCATTTCGCCTGAAATAGGAGACCCCTTTGTGGGACTCTAAGACTCGTCAATACGCTAGCAGTAGGTAGTGATCACATCACATGCACACAAACCGTCGGTGGCACAAGCTGTACGTAACGACTCCCAGGTATTGAGCGATCAGAAGAAACACAAGCGAACATGCTAAAACTCCCGTCGAGCCAACTGTAACACTTACCGTACAGTCCGGTCTCTTCGTCAATAGTGCTGCATATCAAGTCTAAGGTGGTATCGTCGACCCCATTAACCCAATAAGTTATGCCGGTATATGGCTCATAACAGATCGAGAAACTACTGATAACACTTATCAGTAAATCTCAGCAGCCCTGGCCAGGGACTTCCTGTTATAGCTAATCATACATAGCGCAACAACAACCCCCAATACCGGGAGAGACGAAACCCCTCATATCGCTCATTGCCTCTATGTGCCTCGGGACTGTACCCAAAATCCACCTATTTGCACGACTCAGTAGAGCCATGGTAGGGTGGAGATCAAAGTACAGTGGGAGGACACACAAGACTCTATGATGATCTCGGGTCTACAAACTAACATGTACCAGTGTCACCTGAGAAATGCTATCCGACGATAGATATAATACCACATAGGAGTTCTCGGCGAGTTCGTTCAGTGTACCCAGTCTCACTAAGCACCCGTATACTGTCTTTGGTGTCACCACACCAATGGATATGGGATCATCCATCGCCCATCATATGGGACAAGTAACGTATACGCTAGTCTATTCTGGTGATATCGATGCCCTATCTCGATACACCCACGACTAGGAACATTTTAAGGATATGCTCATGAATTACACATGTCCCACTAGTATGATCCGTATCATAATTTTAGTAGTCAAGCATATCCTAAGGGCTATATCAACATGTACCAAATGAGTGAAAGCATGATCAAATGAACAAGTCAAGATAAAGTGCAACCAGATAGCATACTATCATGTCGAGCAAGAATGTCCCCTGAATACACACACACACATACACATACACATACCGGTACATACACTATCATATAATGGCCTCTAGGGTATACATATATCTAATAGATGTTGTATATGTTTTGCACCCGCGCTAGTCCAACCCCTGCTCTGCCGTTAGTTAAGTAACCTAACGGTGCATGACGAGGCCCCGTGGCGAATGCAGATGGCATATATGTACATTGTATTTTCGTTCTTTTCTGGTGTGATATGGATTAATTGATGGGACTGCATTAATTTTGATTAATGCAAGAAAAGAAACCTAAAAGATGTTGTTGGAACAAATTTCGAAAAACTATAATCATATTCTTTTGCTTTGCATAGTGGTATTCGTTTAGGAATATCTAGCACCTCATTCGAGAAGGCAAGAGCCTAGATCCCTTTGCGGGGAGTGACCTCTTGAGCAAAAGATTATATTGTAGATTACTCAGTTTTCTTCAATACCACAAGTTTTCAAAAGCGTAGCCTAAACCACTCCTTTTCAAAATTACTCAGTTCCTTTAACGATATCAAGTTCATTACGTTAATAGTTTTTCGCCAAAAACCAGCCATAGCTCTCCGTCATTTCAGATTAGTATTGCTTAGTATTCGTGCTACGTATGTCGTGCTCAGCCGAGGCGTAGTGTTCGGTAGCTATGTAGTACTTTTCTGTAGTATTAGATGTGATTGGTTAGGACAGTCGTACGTCATTTTGGCTCAGTCAAGGACACGTACGGGTTGATTTAATGCAATCAAGATAATGAAGGGTTGAACTTGACTAGGACTCTTTGATATGTTGGCTTAGTCAAGGTCACTTGGGTCCTAGGGGCAAAAACCACATCAGGAGTTTCAAATATATAAGAAACTTGCTAGTGTTGCATACCTTCTGGAGTGTGGTAACTAGAGTGGGTTCCATCTGGTTTATCATGTAATAATAGTTGGATCCCGATCCCACTGATAAGTAGGATTACTTTTGGGAGATATTTTTCACTTCATAATTAGCCGACCTATTAGGTGTCTAGAAAGGTGTTAACGCGGCCACGCCTCTGCGGAAACGAGGTTTATTTTAATTAGGTCCGTGCTAGAGCACGGGGAACCTCCCTCGAAGTACAAACACCGACCTGGCTGAACGGTTAGCGAACTTGTAAGCAGTTAATGATCCCAGCTAGTTCTCCTTTTAAGATTTGAAGGAGAATTCGAGAAAACAGTGGGAGCCATCCTGATTAGATAAACTAATAACCAATCAAATTTTGCAAGAGCACATGCTGAGTGTTTCTGTTCTCTCTCTCCAGATAGCAACCAATTCATACCTTAATCAAGATAATAAAATGTATCGCTTGACCGATCCGAATTCTTATTCAGGGCCGGGGAACATCGGTTCGGCTCTAACTTATGACAACAGTCATGAGAATGAGCAAAGGAAAGAGGATCGGATGAATTCCTTGATGACCCTAACGAGAAAGAAGTATACTATTGCGTCTCCTTCAGGTGTTCTTGTTATTGAGAACTGTTTTTCGGTCAGTCCTACCTCCTGAGTACTAGATACCGGATCAGGATCTCATATCTGTAATTTATTGTAGTGACTGAGAAAAAGTAGGATGGTTGGACATGGTGATATGTCCCTCAGAGTAGGGAACGGAGTACAAGTTGATGCTGCCGTCGGTGAATATCACCTAGCATTGCCAAATGGCAACACTATGATTTTGAACAATTGCTACTATGTACCTTCCATGTTTTGCAACATAATATCTAGTTCTTTACTTGATAAAGATAGATATAAGTTTGTTCTAGATAAAAATATCATGAACATTTACCTTTAATTAGGTATTGGTTGTGGAAGGTACACTGTGTAATGGTATTTATATTTTAAATCAAAACACAGTTTTCAATATATAAAACACACGCAAGAGGAAGAGTTCAGAAGTGAATGAATCCTACTTGTTGCATTGTAGACTTGGTCATATCGGTGAGAAAAGACTAAGTAAGTTGCATAAAGATGGATATTTGAATACGTGCGAATTTTCATCTTATGAAACTTGTCAGTATTGTCTCAAGGGAAAGATGACCAAATCTCCGTTCACCGGACAGGGAGAAAGAGCAACAGAGCTCTTAGGACTCATACTCTGTGATGTATGCGGTCCGATGTCTATACATGCAAGGGATGGGTTCTCATACTTCCTTACATTCACTGACGATCTCTCAAGGTTCGGATATGTGTATATTTTGAAACACAAATATGAAGATTTTGGGAAATTCAAAGAATATAAGAACGAAGTAGAGAACCAGACTGGCAAAAGTATCAAAATCCTCCAATCTGATAGAGGAGGGGAGTACTTAAGCACAGAATTCCTAGAATACCTAAAAGAGAATGGAATTCTCTTTCAACTTACCTCCGTATACTGTTCATAACAGAATACGGCATTTTATACCGCCCATTCTTATGCTCGCGTGTTTATAGGTAGGTACTTTTAATCCGTGTTTGTTACATATTTACAGAGTACAGGTTTTCAGTCCAAATATTGCAAATCAAGACAAAATCTCCACAGTTACACCAAATACAGAACATCTGTCATAGCAGATAAAAGCCGGGTTCCGGTCATCCATATCCGTCCAGTGCCGAGTACCAGTTCCAGAGACAAGACATATGACAGTGGTCATTCGTGTCTCGGACAAGCACAGAGCACGAGGGGGGCAACACAAGAATCAATGGGTGCGCGGAGCTCAAGAGAGATAGAAGTCAAAAGTTAAGAAAAGATAGCAATCTTGGACTAAGAATTCTGCTGATATTCTGGAAAACTTTTGTGCAGTATGAAGTTTTCAGACACAAGGACAAATGAAACCAGGGATACCCACAAAAGCACTCAACCCAACTCCATCATATGGCCGCGGAAACGCGGCCAATAGGAGGTATTGGCCGCGGATCCGCGGCCATTATGGCTCCTCTCTTTGTCATTTTCTGGGGTTAGTTTGGGTACTTCATTTTATGCCAGATTCTTGCCCTAGGGTTTCTGTAAACTGCCTATAAATACTCCAGAACTTAGCCAAGCCAAAGCGGTCTAATTTTGTGTCCACTCTTTTGTAGTTTTTTGTATAGTTCTTCTTCTTCTTCATTCTTTTTCCATGAAAATTGTAGTGAGAGCTTTTTGAGTGGGAGATCAATGAAGATGAGGGCTTTTTGTATCATTCTCTTTTGTTTCTTCTTCCCCTTGAGATTCTTGCTTTCTCTTGATCATTCAACCTCTTCATTGAGCTTGAATGGTTAAGGGTTAGTTATTGATCTCAAGGGTCGTATTTTCTTATGGAATTAGCGCTTCAATTCACATGCGTTCTCTACCCTTCTCTTGATCTTGCAACCTCTTGATTGAGCTTGCAAGTTTAAGGGTTGGCTATTGATCCCATGCTTGTCTTGAGTTCTACTTTCTTGTTCTTTTTATCGCTTTCTATTACTTGCTTATTATTATCTTGCTTTTCTTTCTTGCAATTTATTTCATGCACTTAAATTCATGCACTTAATACTTGTAATCTTTACTTTTCTTTGTTCTTTTCTTTTGCTCTCTTTTGTTCATTTTGTGAATGTTGTAATTATTATTGTTAAGCAGAAATACGATATTATAAGTTAAAGATTTTCTTTTCTCTTTTCCTTTTCCCGTTATTTTCCATTGAACTCCGCCCAAACCATACGCAAGCGCTCCGTTAGGCACCCTACCCTGACAAGGTAACGGTGATTCCTAACCGCGACCGGTAGCGTTCGGTTTGGCCGGAGGCGAAAGCAAGAGACAAGAACGGAAGGACAAGGGTAAATAAGGCGTATTCCATGAATACCGCGCTTAAATCCCCTAATCCACATTGTTGCCGATTGCTCTAGCTTCAATTGGTCAAGACTCGGCTCAAAGGTTTCGAGTACGGATTTCTTTTTCTTAACAACTTTATACTTGCAAATAATACACATAGGTTAGTCTCGAACAAACACATACAATTCTTTATTGACTCGTCTAAGACAAGAACGGAAATACAACCATCTCCCTGTGGATCGACCCGTGCTCAACCGGCTAGCTGCATAGCGACACCTTCTTGATTGCGGTTAACTTTAATTCTTTCAATCAAATGGCGCCGTTGCCGGGGAGACGGTAACGTATTTCTTTTCTTGTTATTCGGGTTAATATTCTTTTTGTATATATTAAAAGAAATATATATATATATATAAAAAAATCTTTTTGTTTTTTTTAAATCATTTTTGTGGGCAAGTGTGCAGATTTTTGCGTATTTGCAAACTGCAATTGTGGGGAGCAAAGTGTGCACTCAAGGCAAAGGTGATTACAAAGTACAGTGCCAAAGATCCGGGTAGTTTGACCCGCGCAAGCGAACCTTTCAAGCTTACCGGATTTGATTCAACGGGGGTTTCCTAACCCAAAAACTTAACGGTACGTACTTTACTAACACCTTCTTCTCAAATCCGACGCATCCAATATACTATTCTTTGCAGGATTCTTTGCAAGTTCGCTAGCAAAACGCAAAAAAATTGACTAACTCGTATTTGTTGCAGTGCCGCGCTTAAACTAAAAAACGATTGTTTGATTCTTTATAGAATTTTTATTGAATTGTGCATTGCATCAATTAATACGGACTTAAGGGCAAGCGAACCCCACAAGATACGGTAAAGGATTTCATCACCTTTTCCGTGGCCCACAAATCACAAACTTGAGCATAACGTCTACCCGCACAAATTTTAAAAGAAACTAGACTTTAAGCCTTAAGGACTTCGCGCTCACTAGGAGAAGTTAATTGTGTTTAGAACCTCGCTTAACGGTATATTGTTTACGGGGTGTCTAGGAAAGTGTTAACGGCGAAACCGCCAAAAGAGAAAGGGTTATTTAATTAAGGAACTTCGCGAAAGCGTTGGACAACCTCCCCTTATCTCTGCACTTACCTGGCCTCGTGATTAGTGTATCTTGAGCCTGTTTCTCGACACGGTTTTACTTCGACAATTAAGTTCTGGAGCAGGTCTAGTTGACCTAGGTGAACCCTAGAACGATTAGGTGTGTGGTATTTTTGTGTCGTGATTGTTTTTTGTCCATATTCTTTTTTGTGTATACTTCATTCATTTGTTAATATTTTTAAAAAAAATTAATAAAAAAATATCACATTCTTTTTCCCCTCCTTTTCTCTACCTTTTTCTCTCTCTCTTCATATCATGGGTACTCCACCTCGCAAAACTCTTGCCGAACTTTGGTACCCACAACCAGACATTACTTCCTACGGTTCTTGTTTTGGTCGAACTTCGAACGATCCATCCATGCCAAAAATTTCTCTGAAAGATCGGATAGCAACGTCTAGGACAAACACTTGCACTCCTCATTCCACTTTGTATCAACCTTTTCAACCTCCCGCACCCACTTATGTTGATACTCCTTTCGCAAGTCGTCCTTTGTCCATCGCTGAACGTATTGAGCAATCCCGTAGCCGATCTTTCACTCCTTTCACCACTTCAAATTTTTGGGATCAACAATTCCATTCACCTTCTTATCCAAATGTTGATCCTGCACCTGTCCAGCCATTCAATTCCTACCACTCCTACCCTACTTTTGCACCTTCCCTAGACATTGCATCAGAACCGCCATTTGGGAGTTTTCAGTATCCAAACAACTTTGAATCTTTTACTGAAACCCCTTCACAACCAATGTCTAGTCTAGAACAGTCCTTAGAAGACTTTAGGGTAGCGTCAAGCCAACAGATGATGGATTTGAATGCGTCCATGGCCGCCCTCATACAACCTAGTGACCCGGTAGCTAGTTTTCAACTAGCTCCAAATTTTTCAATGTATGAAGAGGCGGTAGGACAGGCTGTGAATTTGAGTGGAGAGAGCGAGCTGTACACCCTTCCAAATCAAACCTACCCGTTTCAACTTAAATCCCACAACTCCTGTATTGAAAGTCTATCTAGTGTCCCAAATGAATTATCAGTTGAAGATAGAATGTTTAATGAGTTGTGCGACTTTGTAGTGTTTGATTTACCCGATTGTGAAGGGACCTTGCCAAGTGAAACCACACCCAATCCTTTTGACCTCTACACCTCCACTCTAGAACCTGAATTGATTGATATCCATGCTTTTGTTGAGGTGTCTGAGAATATAGATTTTCACTTGATTGAGGATATTGATGCTGGGAATATTTTGGATGATGAACCTGCAGATTTGGCTGAGTTTTTCTCTCCAATTCATCATCCCGAGTCATTAACTGTTTTTCCCGAACCCCATATGCGTCTGGATATTGATGAAATATGCATGGATGGGCTTAACTTTGACGAGAATTTTGAGGATATTTTTGAGGATGAAACAGTTCTAGATGATGAGTCGGATTTTCCAATTCATCCTGTCCCTTTCATTGACTGTGTACACCCTCCCGAACCCTTAACAGATATCCTTCCTCGATCACTTCCTTCCATCCTTTCCATCGTTCCGACCTTGCAAGAACCCGTCTCACTTTCATTTCATATGTCTGGTTTACCAAGTTCGGCGTACCCATGGTTTCTTACGAATCTTGAGGGATTTGACCCCATTACTCGACGGGTTAATAGATTAGCACAATCGCTTTTTACACATCGGTCATCACAAATTATGCTAATTTATTCACTCCATTTTCACCCTCAAGTTCGTACTCCATTTCTTTCTCCCTTCCGCCATTCTTCTTCTCATATACCGAGACCGTATCCCGCTTCTATCTCCATACGGTCTCGCGTATTCTCCATTTCTTTCATCTTCACCTTCTTTCACCAACCCGCATCTTACAGAGATAAAATCTTTGAATGGTTGGTACTAACTTTTGGCCTGTGTAAGGCCTTGTATAGCTTGATACTGTTCTCTTTCCCCCCTGATCCTGAACTTCAACGCTTAACAGTGGAAACACTGTTTTACTTAAGTTTGGGGGGGGACACCTTTTTTGTATATATTTTTGGTTTTCCTTTTTGTTTTGTATATAATTTGTTTTAAGGGAGAGCGCCGACAATTTTGACCCTCTTGGTGTAGCCTGACAGTGAGGGCACTGTCAAGTTTAAGTTTGGGGGTGTGCTCGGTAAGCTTTCTTCCTTCGCATTCATTTGTATATTTTGCATTTGCATACCTTATTAAAAACCCACAAAAATTGAAAATTTTCCAAAAAAATATAAAAACTTTGTCGTCAAGTTAGCTAATAGGGTAACTTAGATTTTTATTCTGAAAGTTTAGTTGATATGTTAGAAATAACTAAATTCTAGGCTTAGGATTTGAAAACCCTAAAAATAACCCTCATTCTGTCTAACTTTGGTAAGTATACGTCCTTACAGTTTTTTTTTGAGAAATAGGTAATCTTGAGTTCAGTTCTTTAGTTAAGTCAAGATGAAGGGAAAGTATTGATGCTTTACTGAAGGATAAGTCTGAAAAATAATTTCTTTTCTTGAGTTCAAATTTAGAAAGTATATACCCTACAAACTGCACTTACACGCACCTTGAAACTTGGGATAGTAGAGGATACCTAGAAATACTCTTGCCTGAAAGCCTAGTATGAAAGAAAAAACGGTATTTAAAGCTAAACACCAAAAGAGCATGTGAAAAATATATCCGGTCTTGAAAAAGAAAAAGAAAAAGAAAAAGAAAAAAATAGAATAAAGTCAAGACCTGGAAACTGCTATTTACGCTTTAATGTTCACACATTCAGTAATTGGCCGTTAGTGCCTCAAGAAGCATTAATAATCGCATGAAAGGTGTGTGAGCAAATCCGTCCATCCTTAATGAAAAGAAGTAGTATTAGGTATTAGGGCAAAGGGTATTATAGCTTGAATTGAATTCTTGAGTGTAGGGGTGCAAATATACACACACGTAGGGGTATACAATCGATGTTTGAATAAAAGATAGAAATAAAGAATTAGACTTGTGTTTTCTGTAAAGTTGATAAAAATCCCTGATTTGAGGCCGCACTTTAGAAGGAAAACTCAGGAGAACCAACATCTTTCTAAACTTTTTTGGAACGTATAGGACCTAAGGTTAAATAGATGGGAGGTGTGAAAAATAAGGGTTGGATATTTCTAACTTAGGATGATAGAGTTTCTAACGTAAATACTAAACTGTAGGAGTAGAATCGATGCTAACTTATTACACTAGCTTGACGGGATTTTGTGGGTGTAATCCGCTGAAAACCCTCAGGAGACAACACTCCTCCTACTAGGGACACCTAGAGGTTTAACGGCTTGTTGCACGCGCTCAGTGCAATCGCGTTCCCTGCGAAAGTGCGGTTAGGATTTTCTTTTTTGTGAATAATTGGTTTTGCTCGGGACGAGCAAAAGTTAAGTTTGGGGGTATTTGTTCATAACAGAATACGGCATTTTATACGGCCCATTCTTATGCTCGTGTGTTTATAGGTAGGTACTTTTAATCCGTGTTTGTTACATATTTACAGAGTACAGGTTTTCAGTCCAAATATTGCAATTCAAGACAAAATCTCCACAGTTACACCAAATACAGAACATCTGTCATAGCAGATAAAAGCCGGGTTCCGGTCATCCATATCCGTCCAGTGCGGAGTACCAGTTCCAGAGACAAGACATATGACAGTGGTCATTCGTGTCTCGGACAAGCACAGAGCACGAGGGGGGGCAGCACAAGAATCAATGGGTGCGCGGAGCTCAAGAGAGATAGAAGTCAAAAGTTAAGAAAAGATAGCAATCTTGGACTAAGAATTCTGCTGATATTCTGGAAGACTTTTGTGCAGTATGAAGTTTTCAGACACAAGGACAAATGAAACCAGGGATACCCACAAAAGCACTCAACCCAACTCCATCATATGGCCGCGGAAACGCGGCCAATAGGGGGTATTGGCTGCGGATCCGCGGCCATTATGGCTCCTCTCTTTGTCGTTTTCTGGGGTTAGTTTGGGTACTTCATTTTATGCCAGATTCTTGCCCTAGGGTTTCTGTAAACCGCCTATAAATACTCCAGAACTTAGCCAAGCCAAAGCGGTCTAATTTTGTGTCCACTCTTTTGTAGTTTTTTGTATAGTTCTTCTTCTTCTTCATTCTTTTTCCATGAAAATTGTAGTGAGAGCTTTTTGAGTGGGAGATCAATGAAGATGAGGGCTTTTTGTATCATTCTCTTTTGTTTCTTCTTCCCCTTGAGATTCTTGCTTTCTCTTGATCATTCAACCTCTTCATTGAGCTTGAATGGTTAAGGGTTAGTTATTGATCTCAAGGGTCGTATTTTCTTATGGAATTAGCGCTTCAATTCACATGCGTTCTCTACCCTTCTCTTGATCTTGCAACCTCTTGATTGAGCTTGCAAGTTTAAGGGTTGGCTATTGATCCCATGCTTGTCTTGAGTTCTACTTTCTTGTTCTTTTTATCTCTTTCTATTACTTGCTTATTATTATCTTGCTTTTCTTTCTTGCAATTTATTTCATGCACTTAAATTCATGCACTTAATACTTGTAATCTTTTCTTTTCTTTGTTCTTTTCTTTTGCTCTCTTTTGTTCATTTTGTGAATGTTGTAATTATTATTGTTAAGAAGAAATACGATATTATAAGTTAAAGATTTTCTTTTCTCTTTTCCTTTTCCCGTTATTTTCCATTAAACTCCGTCCAATTCATACGCAAGCGCTCCGTTAGGCACCCTACCCTGACAAGGTAACGGTGATTCCTAACCGCGACCGGTTGCGTTCGGTTTGGCCGGAGGCGAAAGCAAGAGACAAGAACGGAAGGACAAGGGTAAATAAGCCGTATTCCACGAATACCGCGCTTAAATCCCCTAATCCACGTTGTTGCCGATTGCTCTAGCTTCAATTGGTCAAGACTCGGCTCAAAGGTTTCGAGTACGGATTTCTTTAGCTTATAATCTTGTATCTTTTTCTTAACAACTTTATACTTGCAAATAATACACATAGGTTAGTCTCGAACAAACACATACAATTCTTTATTGACTCGTCTAAGACAAGAACGGAAATACAACCATCTCCCTGTGGATCGACCCGTGCTCAACCGGCTAGCTGCATAGTGACACCGTCTTGATTGCGGTTAACTTTAATTCTTTCAATCATATACACCACAACATAACGGTGTATCAGAGCGGAGGAATCGCACCCTTTTGGATATGGTTCGCTCCATGATGAATAATGCTGAGTTACCTCTTTCATTTTGGGGTCATGCGCTTCAGACAGCGACATACCTATTGAATGATATTCCATCCAAATCTGTGCCTAAGACTCCATATAAAATATAGAGTGGAAAAATACCGTATCTTAAACGTATTAAGATATGGGGTTGTTCGGCCTATGCTAAAGTACAAAATCCGGAAAAACTTCAGGCACGTTCAGTTTTATGTAAGTTTGTGGGATATCCAAAACATTCGATTGGATATCTGTTCTACCACACCGAGGAACAGAAGGTGTTTGTTGCTCACCACACCACCTTTTAAGAATGATAATTTCTTGCAAAAGAAATTAGTGGGAGCACGGTTGAATTGGAAGAAATTATGGAACCACAAACTCAAAATGAAGAATTGGTAGAACCTCAAGATTTAATAACCCCGGACGAGCCTCAGCTACTCTGCAGATCTAGTAGGATTTCTCATCCGCCCGAGAGATACTATGATTTTCTCATAAATGGAGATCGAGAGGATTGCATGTTGGAAGAAGATGATCCTACTAGTTTCAAGCAAGCCATTCCCAGTAGGGACTCTGATAAATGGCTGGATGCTATGCTATCCGAAATGGAGTCCATGTACACCAATAAAGTTTGGACCTTGGATATTGCTCCACCTGGGGTAAAACCCGTTGGATGCAAATGGATCTACAAAAAGAAGATTGGTGTAGATGGACATGTAGAAAGCTATAAGGCTATACTTGTTGCAAAAGGTTTTCGTCAAAGATCAGGTGTGGACTATGACAAAACCTTTTCTCCAGTGGCTATGCTCTAATCCATTCGGATCCTACTTGCCATTGTTGCCTTCCATGACTATGAAATCTGGAAGATGGATATAAAAACGGATTTCCTAAACGGAAGTTTGGAAGAGTGCATTGATATGGATTAGCCGGAGGGATTCATAGACAGTGGGAGCAGTGGGAAAGTGTCCAAGTTGCATAAATCGCGGAGATGAAACATCTGTTTTGATGAAACAGTCAAGGACTTTGACTTCATCAAAAACGAGGATGAACCTTGTATATATAAAAAGATTATAGGATGAACTGTCGTATTTCTAGTCTTGTACGTTGACGACATTCTTTTGATAGGAAATGACATTCCTATGCTACAATTAGTCAAGTTATTCTTGTCATAAAGGTTCTCCATGAAAGACCTGGGTGATGCCCCGTACATTCTAGGGATTAAGATTTACAGAGATAGATCCAAGAGATTTTTGGGACTTTCACAGTCCAGGTACATAAAGACCGTACGAAAGAGATTTAGTATGGAAGGTTCCAAGCGCGGTAATACCCGGTTCTTTTTATACCAATATCCGTATTTCTCTTTAACTTATAAATTTTTATTTTATTTATAATTATTTATTTACTTTAAAACCCCATTAAACCCAAACCACCATATAATTCCCTCAGCCCATTTCTTTTATTCATTTTTATTATACCCAGCCCAAACAATAAAACCACCATATATATTCTCCTCATCACATTTTCTTTTTCCAAATAAAAACCCCGGCCTTTTCTCAGCCCAGCGCCCTCAGCCTAGAGGGCTTCCCCTTTAATTTAAATCCCCGGCCCACTTCTTTCTTTTTTCCCCAATTGATTTCCTTTCCTCTGCTCTGGCCCATTCTCCTCAGCCCACTCTCCCTCTTCACCCGAACCGCTCACCCTAACCCGACCCGCTTCGTCCTTCATCTTCCCCAACAGCTCTCTCCTCTTTTCCCGCTCTCGCTCGAATCTGCCCGTTGCGCCCACGTCGCCGCTCGTCACTCGCCCTGCACCGCTCCTCGCACCCACGACGTGCGCGTTTCCCCTATGACCCGCTCCCCCAACGGCTACCTCCTTTCCCGCTCTTTACTGCGCCTCCACTCACTTCGCCGCACCCCAGGCCCGCGCCCACGCCTTGCCGTTACCCCGATCCACATGACCTCCTCCCTTCGTCTTCCTTTACTCCTCCCCTTATTCCTCACTCTCTCAAACCTCCTCCTCTTTCTCGAACCCGCGCCTACACCCTCGTGTCGCGCTCACCGCCGTCCCCTCACCATCGCTCGCCTCCACCCTCGTCACTCATCTCCCTCTCTTCTTCTCCCTCTCGTGCGCGCTGTAGACCCCCTCAACTGCCAGCGCTCCCTCTTCTTCCCCGATCACCGAACCACCATCACCTTCAACCCATCTTGCCGAGCTCAACTCCGGCCGACGAGCCACTTCTTCACCCTCGTCATCACCCCTCGTCGCACCCCACTGCTAAACTCGTTACCACCATCGCCTCACCGACGAGGCCACCATAGCCATCTCGCTGCAACTCCTCTCTCTCCCTCCCTCTGCAACTTCCCTCTCTCTCACTCTCTCTGTTTCCCTGTCTAACTCTCTCTCTCTCTCTCTCTCTGTCTACTCTCTCTCTCTCTCTCTGTGTGTGTCTAACTCTCTCTCTTTAAATCCTTCTCTCTCCCTCTTCTACAACACTTAGCCGTCACCTGTGGCCTCTACGCCATCGGCCATCGTCTGAGCTCGTTGTCGCCGTCCGCAGCAGCCCGTCTCCATCTCCGAGCCAAGCTCCACGGTACCGATCCTTGCGACGCAAGCCTAAGCCTAGCCGAGCCCCCGTCATGTTGTTGCTGCGCCGCACCGTATCGTGATCGCACCCATGTAGTTGTGTCGCCGTGCTCATGCGATCCATCGCCCGTGTCATCGTTTCTATTGGGAATCATCGAATCATCGTCAGGCAAGTATTTTTACTTGCTTACATGCTAATCTACTCGTGTTACAAATTCAAAAGTATAAGTTCTGAATTTACAATTCCCGATAAAATTAAACGACATATCTGTTCGATGCATGATCCCAATGAAAATACTCATCTAATTTGACGGAACTAGATTGTTTATGTTGGACCATGTTGTGATGAATACCTTGTACAAAATTCACTGGAACATACGACTGTTAATGACTAAAACGATTCCCCCCAAATATACCTGTAAAACTGGAATTTTCCCGTATCTGAAAACCGTTAAAATTACCATAAATTATTTACATACTGTAATGATGCGTTCGAGGTCTTAAATCGAAGACGACTCGACGAAATATAACCCTATGCAAGTTTCTAATTGTTACTGTACATAAATTGTGATAATATTTGGATCGGAGTGGGACTCTGGACTGCAGTCCAGAGCGACTCTGGTTACTGTGGGCTGTCCCGTGATATGTACTACCTTGTTTCCTGAACTCGTATGTTGCGGAACTCTGCAGTTTATAAAAGGTGAATCTGTTAGATAGATGACACAAGTGGTTTCATTCCGTTTCATCGTTGTTTTCTATTTAAATTGTAAATTAAAAGAGCTGGACGTATAACTGTCCAGAACAGATTCAGAAGTGACATACTAGTGTTAAATAGTGTATAACTCCCGACGTACAGACGCGATTGAGAATCTCTCTATTGCGTTGAAAACCTTACTGAAAACCCTAGGTTTCATTCAACTGTAGCGTCGCTAAAATCTGATCCCAACTGGGATTAAAATGCGTTACGAAACGGACTTCCAATTCTGAAACCGGATTTCCAGCAGTGAACGCTTAAAATGAAATGTCCGTATCTAGTGATCCTGAAACCCGATTGACGTGAAACCAAATTCGATGGATAGGTAATCAAACATACTATTTAATCCCCATTCATCATTTCGCTAAACTGTACACGTATGATTTATGATAAATTATGCAAGTAGTTGAATACTGATTTATGACATCCTAATCATGCTTTACATACTGTTTACTCATCATATCATACATATGTCACTGCATTGATAACCTAGTGATCATGTGTATTACCTAGTGTTAGGTATTAGTGATGATTGTGGAAAGTACGTTAGTGTTCGTGCATGAGTGAATAAGTGAATGTGACACGTACTTGTACACAATCAGTGAACCTTATTATTCTATTGCATTGTCGACGTCTGTGGGACGCGTGTACGTGTGACTATAAGTGGTATGTGACACTTATAGAAGCTCTTGCATGGGTGTCACAGATAAGGCACCAGACACTTCCATTTATCTTGGGTATTAGTCGGGACGTGCTTGATGGAGATCCTGTCTCCAGTTCTCACGCAGACTTGTCATGGACCGACCGGTATTTGAGGTTATGGTTGGCGTTTGATGTAGACCACGGGGTGTGGGGTAGTTTGAGTGTGAGTCGAACAGAATCTCGGGAGTCCCATGCCGGCTTATATATATGGAGATAAATAGAGATTTACAGGGTACATGATTATTACCGTGAGTAACATTTTGGGCCCGTGGTCCCTTGCCCTTGGGTCCTACCCTTGGGTGGAGGACACTCGCGAGTGGTTGACTCTCACACTTGGACTTACGATAGGCTTAGCGACCTGTACAGTGAGTCTTAGAGACTGATAGGGATAATGGCATTGATATACATTACTTACTGTGTTGACATACCTGGCATACTATTTTACTGCTCTACTGTTGATTGACACGAAAATTTGTGTTTGTAGTTAATCGCAATCAATAACGGTGTCGCGTATAGCTAGACCGAGATGAGTACGGGTCGTCCTCTGGAAAACGTGGAACCTTTTACTTTTATTTTAGATGTATTGAGAAAGAAAGGAGGGATAAAGAATTTTATAGAATGGTTTCTAGATCTACGTTAAACAAGATTGTAAAATATAGATCTAGATTATTTTAGAGACTTAGATAATATAATAAGAAAGCTTGTAGGGTTCGTTAGGATTTAGTAGTTATGGACAATTAATTAAAAGTTACCATTTTTATCCATTAATAGACTTAGAACTACAACGACGGTGATGCGTGTAGATTAGGGTTTCTGGAGGGAAAAGGAATCCCACTCTTAACCCTTATCTCGACACGGAACTCCGTTCATATCTAGCCTTTACCAAAACAATCATTAATCTAATCTCTAATCGCGGTCGGAACTAGCAAAGAATTGCTAGCGCGCCCGATTAGGATGTTAATGATTCTTTTGATAAAGTTTCTAAACTTTATAGGACTTAAAAAGGGTTTAATTATTTTCATCGTCCATTAGCCTACCCTAATCCTACGAACCCTAAAAAGCGGAGAATTACTCGCGCATGTTGGGAGAAAAAGAGATGGAGAGAAAATGCATAATTAAACTACGAAGAAATAGAATAAGAAAAAGAACTACCTTTATTAATCAACAAGATTAAGTACACTTTGATTCCTTAGAAAATGATTACAAAAACCTAGTTTGCTTCTCGATCTCTTCTAAGGAGGTAGATGAACAGTTGATGATCAGCCTGGATGCGTGAGCCGTCTTGGACTTCGTGATCTCTTTGGCTTGATCACTTTTCCAAGAGGCTCTCGGTGTCCTTTTATAGTGCAAAGCCAGAATCTTATTGTTGAAAATTTGCTAAAATTTAGCAATGATTTATGCCAAAAAATATTGCGCTCTAACTCCCTAAACTTGCGGCGGATCCGAGGCCCAAGGGTGAAGATCACTTCGTCAATTTTCTTGGGCTTTCTGATTGTGACATTTGGCAATCCAAGGCACCTTTAGAATTAAGAAATCTTCTCTCGGTTGCTTCCAGACTTGGTCTCCAAGTTTTGCTTCTTAATTTGGCAAGATTTCTTCAACAACTTGATTTGCTTGATTCTAGCCTTGAAAATTCTGCACAACTTGGAAATATTCTGTACAACAACTCAAATAAGATTTTAGTAGACTTTGTTCTATTAGGATTAGGTCAATAATATTATTTGCATACATTTTCCTACCAAATACTAATTAAAATATATTAACACATGGAAAATGGTGTTTTTACACATAAACCCTCATATGTATAATATATTATAATAAAGTCCCTTTTTAATATGAAAATGGTAGGAAAAATGTAATACAAATGTGCAGTTTTATCAACTGAACAAATACCCCCAAACTTATCTTTGATCGTCCTGAGCCAACTAGTTTATTTAAGAGGAGAAAAAGAAAGGAGAAAACTAAGCACACTTTCGTAGGCAGACACGATTGCACTGAGCACGTGCAACAAGCCGTTAAACCTCTAGGTGTCCCTAGTAGGAGGAGTGTTGTCTCCTGAGGGTTTTCAGCGGATTGCACCAACAAAATCCAATAACAAAAGAGAGATGGTGAAATTTACATATAAAGATAAGAACCATAAAAGAAAGGCCTTGAAAAGAAGAGTTTCCAACTATACTAGCTTTTCAGTTGTCATGAGCCCTATCTTAATAGTCATGAAAAAATGTTAGAAATCACATCATCCCTCAATAAAACATCGTCTTTATTCTTCATTCCTACCTTTCATCCAAACATTGATCATATAACCCCACGTGTGTGTAAATAACATCCCTACACTCGGAGAATTCAATTCAAGCTATCATACTCTTGTCCATCTACCTTAGTACTTTTTTAATTTGATGAATATTAAAGATTTGTTCACACATTTTCATGCGACCGTTAATACTTCTTGAGGTACTAACCGACCGATTACTCAAGTGCTTGCTGATTCGGTGATAGTATTTTCCTCGTCTTGCACCACCTAAGGCTTAGCAGTGACTCCCAGACCAGTTGGCTTTAGGGCACTAGGTGAAGAGGCACCCTCGCTATATTTTTTTTATTGCTGCCTTGGCGATACAAAACCAGTGTTCATTTTTTTTTCTTTTCACCATTTTTATATTTTCTTCATTTTTTTCATTTCCTTCATACTTTGGCTTTTAGACAAGAGCATTTCAAGGTATTCTCTACTATCCCGAGTTTCAAGACGTGTGTAAGTGCATATAGTAGGGTATCAACATTCAACTGTTTGGCTTCCAGAATAGAGACTATTTTTCAGACTTATTTTTATCCTCAGATTAGTGACTTCCTTCATTTTACTAACCCTTGGGACAACAGCTCATAACTACTTATTACTAGTTCGTATAAGAAAACTTCTAATTTTCTTGGTTTTCTTAAATTATTCCTATCTTTTGGATGTAATTTTTCACTTTCTACTCTTTTGTTATCAAAAAAATTTTTTGAATTTTTTTTGAAAATATTGTGCTTATGCAAAATATGATGCAAATTGATGTGTAAATAAGCACAAACCTCCCCCAAACCTGTTTACAGCAGTGTCCTCACTGATGTCATCCGTTAAGCTCAAAAACCTGTAGACTTGGGAGGAAATTATTAATGGGGGCAAGAATATATGAAAGTGAAAATCCTCCCCCGAACTTATTTTAGGCTCACAAATTTGTAAAAATCATTTTCTTTTCAAGAGCCAAAATATACTACACCCCCCAAACTTTAAACAATTTTAATCTTTTAAAATCACATGAGGGGGTCAAGGTTATTGGTCAATGCCAAGCTTTGTAAAGACCGAAGTTCAACACCAACCATTCAAAAATTTTATCGATGAAGCACCAAGGTTGGTGGAAGAACATGTCACCTATCGACAAGAAGAAGTGGGGAGGTAATAAGAGGTGTAATGGAAAAGGATTGCGTCTCAATTTGGAGAGACGACACAGTGATAGTGATGATGGATTACTCGCATTATCATGATTGTCCAAAAGAAGGGGTGGAGGTTCAATTTCTTCATGTTGGAGTTGATTCATCTCAACACCCGTGTCTTGTAAAAATGCGAGTTCATCAGCGAAAATTTCCTCGAAGTTTTCATCGATACCCCGAAAAATAATGTGATCAGAAAAAATGGGGTGATCGTCAGACTAAATATAAGGTTCCTCATTAGATGTTGACCCGGACAACTCGGTGGAAGAGTAAATGGTTGGGCTAAACAACAACATACGAAAAGAGTCTGTATCATGAAGTTGATCAAATTCGCTGCTGTCGACATCCATTAATTCGACAGAACACACATGAGCATAGGGTTCGGAGGGTTCACTTCCCAACTTGTAAATGTTAAGCTCAATTGACTTCTTTCCAAAGGATAGGGTCATAGAGCCGTTTCTACAATTAATTACTGCGTTGGAAGTGGCCAAAAAGGGTCGACCGAGTATCACCGGGATTTGATTGCGTGGGTTTGCTACAGGTTGTGTATCTATAACGATAAAGTCCACAGGGAATATGAATTCCCCGACTTTGATTAACACATCCTCTAGCTCACCCCTTGGTTGGGTGATAGATCGATCGGCCATCTGAAGAGTGCAATGCGTAGGTTTTAACACTCCGATCCCTAATTGCTCATACACAGAATACGGAAGCAAGTTAACTCTAGCACCAAGATCGAGTAGAGCACGATTGATATTTTTACCCCCAATGGAAATAGAAATTGTAGGACTTCCGGGGTCCTTTCGTTTCTTGGGAAGTTGTTGTGTAAAAGCTGTGCTCACATTACTCGCAAGGAAAACTTTTTTAGGTACTTGAACTTTTCGCTTCCTAGTGCACAAGTCCTTTAAGATTTTCGCATATGACGGAACTTGTTGAATAGCATCTAGGAGAGGAATGTTTATGTTAACTTGCTTAAAAATTTCCACAATCTTCTCCATTTGTGGACTTGGTCTGTTGCCCCTCAACCTGTTTGGATAAGGTGCTTGATCAATAAGTTTTGGGTCCAACGTTTGTGGAGAAGACTGTGGGGATGGATTCGATCCCAAAACTGGAGTGGGAATCGACTTAGATAGATTTGGCGAAATGTTTGAGCCTTGGGGAAAACGGAGAATAGGCTCGGACGAAAGTGGGAGACTAGACGAATTAGGGGAAGAAGAAGGGGTATTAAATGTGTCACTATCATCAAATTGCTCACCCACTCGGTTATTCAGCACTCTCCCCGATCTCAACGTAGTAATGGCATTCACATTATGACTTTGTGAATGGCCAGGATTCGGTAGGGGTTGAGATGGGAGTTTCCCTTTCTCTTTCGCACTCATTGCGGCGTTTAACTGTGCGATTTGGTTTTCTATTGATTTAATACTCTCACCATGGGAGGAGGAGTTTTTCGTTAGGGTATCAATAGAAGACCTTATCTTAGCCGAATTTTGCATGGATTGTTTCATGAACATATCCAAAGTTTGTGCAAGTGAGTTGTCAGTACCGGCCACTTGTGGTGTAGAAATGTTGGCCGGATTTTTGAAATTTTGTGACTGAAAGGGGGGCTGATTCTGTGGTTGTGGTTGCTGTGGAGGAGGTCTTTGATAATTACTTTGTTGGTTTTGATTCCAAGCAAAGTTAGGATGATTCCTCCATCCTTGATTATATGTGGAAGAATAAGGATCGTTTCTAGGTCGCTGCTGAAAAGCAGCATTAGCTTGAAACGATGCATTCATAGGACATTCTTCCGTTAAGTGTGAAGGATCCGAACAGCAACCACAGACGGTCTTAGGAAGCGTGACCTGATTTAGGGAGAATGTTGAGAACTTGTTTTCAATAGCATTGAGTTTCTTCTGAATCGCTGCCATTTCGGCTTTTACTGTGATAGAAACATCGAGCTGGTGAATACCTCCCTTAGTTGAAGGTGGTCTTACGCTTTCCCACTGCAACGTGTGTTCAGCAAGGTCTTCCAGATATTTCCAAGCTTCACCGTCATCTTTAGACATGAAATTGCATTGACACATTGTTTCAAGCATCTGCTTTGTCGCTGGATTAATGCCCTCATATATAATCCGACATAAATCCCATCTTTGTATTCCGTGATGGGGGCATTGGACAAGCAGATCTTTGAAACGTTCAAAGCACTTCCAAAATGGTTCATTGGGAAGCTGGGTGAACTGGTTAATCTCGCTCCTAACATGTGCAGTCTTATGATTTGGGTAAAACTTCTTAAGAAATGCTACGACGAATTCATCCCAATTAGTGATAGAGTGTGCGGCAGTATTATAAAGCCATTTTTCTGCCAAGTCGCACAGTATGAATGGGAGAAGACGTAAGCGCATAGCATCTAAAGTCAATTGTGAAGTACCCATCATTGCGCATACGTTCTCGAATTTAGTGATGAAAACGTACGCGTCTTCCCACTCAAACCCGTGAAATTTGAGCAGCAGATTGATGTAGTGGGGTTTAATTTCGAAATTATCCCCGTTAGGTGGTGGAAGAGATAGACAAGTAGGAAGAGGACCACGAATAGGATAGCATCTCTCTTGGAGAGAGATGCGCGGTGGATTCTGCTTACCTGCGGGCAGTGGCAGCGTGGTGTTATAATTAGATGGAGTGCCGTCCATCACGGTTGATGTGGTGTGTGGTGGGGGAAACGAAGATGAAGAAGTACCGACTTCAGCGTCGATAGCAGGAACGCGGACAAGAAGGGCACTAGGATCCCGTGTCCAGCCGAGCTTGCACTAAGCGGGTTTAGTGCAAGTGGCAGCGTGTGTGTGATTTTAAAATTGGCTTGTTTTTGAAAAAGTGGGACTCAAGACAAATCACCCTAAGATGCACAAGCAACCCTAGAACTAAGGTCACTTAGGTCCAGTCTCTAGATCGCTCCTAGACTTCCTAAGGACAAGCCGCAGGATCAATCCTCTACCGCCTCCGTACTACCCTTGTAGCCAGGTAAGTGCCAGGTAAGTGAGAAGGAACCACGTCGTGGGCCTAATTAAAAACCACTAGCCTTCGACACACTTGCCTAGGCACTACAAAAGTAATGCGGATAAACGATAGATTACCCATGACCTTCCTCTGTCCTTATTGAGCGCGACAGTCCTTAGAGTATGGTCTAGATATTTTTTAAATTAATGAAGGATTGATCTATATGCTCAGTTTGTGATTTGTGGGGCTTAGGAAGGGTGATGAAATCCCCACCTAATCTTGATTTGGTCTTTGCCCCTTAGAAATCCGTATTAAATATGCAAAACAAAACCAATCACAAAACTTTTGCAAAAATATTTTTGAGCGGCTCAATTTTGCAAAGAATCCTGCAGAAAATAGATTTTATTGGATTTGAGGAGAGAGAGAAGGAGTTAAGAAAGATACCAGAGAATTCTGTGGCCCTAACCTTCTATCCTGCCACGATTCCGCCGCAAAAAGTGCCTTTATGCCGCGGTTCCGCCGCGTGGTAGAGAGAACAGTTGATGAAACTTTTTCTGTGGTCTCCTTTGCTCCTCTGGATCTCTAAAAATGTCTCTGTTTACTGTTTCCTCAAGTTTGTGACTCCAGATTCCCTTGCAAAAAATTCACGCACAAATCGTTAGATATGCAATTTGCAGTTTTGTGTTAATAATGATATGACTCGTCTAAGAATTCAACACACAACAACAACAACAACTGAGCCTTTTATCCCAAGCATATGGGGTAGGCTACATGAACCAACATGAGAATCACGCCGGGTCTAGCATATGAATCCTCTGTCCCCACTCACTTCTATCGAACAATATACTTTCATTGAGTCCTTTGGCAACCATATCGTTTCGTATCACCTCCATCCATGTTTTCTTCGGTCTTCCTTTTGCCCTTTTGCCATTGCCCATATCGAGAGTATCTATTCGTCGAACCGGTGCTTCCATAGGTCTGCGTCGCACATGACCAAACCATCTTAGCCGGTTTTCCCGCATCTTCTCCTCCACAGGTGCTACACCAACTTTTGCACGAATATCCTCATTTCGCACCTTATCTTTTCTAGTGTTACCGCACATCCAACGAAGCATGCGCATCTCCGCTACATGCATCTTCTGTGTATGATGCTTCTTAGGAGCCCAGCATTCTGTACCATATAATAAGGCAGGCCGAATAGCGCTCCGATAAAACTTCCCTTTCAATTTTAACGGAAAGTTACGATCACACAAAATCCCTGTTGCACTCCTCCATTTCAACCAACCAGCTTGGATCCTTTAATTAACATCACTATCGATCTCCCCATTCTTTTGGATGATGAAACCTAGATATCTAAACTGGTCGCTCGGTGATATCTCTTGCCCTTCCAATGTTATACCAATATGGTTTTGACTTCTCTGGCTACTAAATTTGCAGTGCATATATGCTGTCTTGGACCTGCTCAATCTGAATCCCCGAGATTCCAATGTTTGCCTCCATAATTCCAATTCGGCATTAACCCCTGCTTTCGTCTCATTTACTAGAACAATATCATCAGCGAATAGCATACACCAAGGTGCCTCATCTTGGATAGTTCTAGTAAGCTCATCCATCACGATGGTAAACAGGAATGGACTTAATGCAGATCCTTGATGTAAACCAATAGTAATCGGAAAATCACTCGTTAAGCCGCCGCAAGTTCTGACATTTGCCACTACTCCGTCGTACATATCCTTGATTATGTCAATATACTTGACGGGGACCACCTTCTTCATCATTGTCCCCCATAATACCTCTCTAGGTACCTTATCGTACGCTTTTTCTAAATCAATAAATATCATATGCAAATCTCTTCTCCTCTCTCGAAAGCGCTCGACAAGTTGACGAAGCAAATGAATCGCCTCTGTCGTCGATCGTCCAGGCATGAACCCAAATTGGTTCTCTATTATCTTAATATCCTTCCTTAGCCTGTGTTCAATCACTCTCTCCAAAAGTTTCATGGTGTGACACATCAGTTTTATTCCACGGTAGTTTGAGCAACTTTGAATGTCACCCTTGTTCTTGTAGATAGGTACAAGGATACTTTTCCTCCATTCATTTGGCATCTTTTTTGTATGCCAAATCTTATTAAACAGATCTGTCAGCCATTTAACGCCTATTTCTCCTAAGCATCTCCAAATCTCGATAGGAATCCCGTCAGGACCAACCACTTTTCTTAAACCTATTCTGTTCAAAGCTTCTTTAACCTCAGGAAGTCTTATTTTACGCATGAAATCACGGTTTATATCTTGAGATTGAATGACAAGTCCATCCAAATTCTTAGTAAAGCTCTCATTGAACAATTTGTCAAAATAATCTCTCCATCTTTCCTTGATATCCTCATCTCGAACTAAAACCTTCTGATTTTCATTTTTGACACACTTCACCGCACATAAGTCTCTAGTCTTCCTTTCCCGCATTCGAGCAATCCGGTATATATCATTTGCAGCCTCTTTAGTGTCTAATTTCTCGTACACCTCCTTGTAGACCTTAGATTTAGCTTCTCGAACAGCTTTCTTAACTTCCTTTTTAGCCATTTTGTACTTCTCAAATCTCTCCACATCTCTACTTTTCTTCAAATTTTTATAAGAATCCCTTTTAATTTTAATAGCAGCCTTTACATCTTCATTCCACCATGATATGTCCTTAGATGGTGGAGCACCACCTCTCGACTCACCAAGTAGATCTCTAGCTACCTTCCTGATACAACTAGCCATTTTGTTCCATGTTTTGTCTGGATCATCTTCCGACTGCCAATCCTCTTCTTGTACTACACGATCTATAAAAGCCACATGGTTACCTTCTTTCAATCGCCACCATTTAATTTTAGGCTCTACCTTACGTCTAATCTTCCTAGGTTCTCTCCTAAATCGAAAATCTAGAACTAAAAGTCTATATTGAGTGGTTACACTCTCACCTGGCACTACCTTACAGTCGATACAACAACCTCTATCTATTCTTCTCGTCAGAAAAAAGTCTATTTGACTAGTACTTGATCCGCTCCTAAAAGTGATAAGGTGGGATTCTCTTTTCCTAAACCAACTGTTTGCTAAGATCAAGTCATAAGATAAAGCAAAATCTAGAATCGAGTCACCTACTTCATTCCTTTGTCCGAAACCAAAACCTCCATGGATAGTATCAAACCCACTACGACTAGTACCTACATGTCCATTAAGATCACCACCAATAAATAACTTCTCTCCACTAGGTATACTTTGCACCACCTCGTCTAAATCCTCCCAGAATAGACGCTTACTAGCGTCATCAAGACCTATCTGTGGTGCATAAGCACTAATAACATTAAGGATCTCTCCACCTAGAATAAGCTTAACCAGTAAAATTCTATCACCTTTTCTCCTAATCTCAACTACATCCTCAAGCAACCGTCTATCTATGATTATGCCTACCCAATTACGATTTTTATCTCTACCCGTATACCAAAGCTTATAACCCCAAGGCTCTATGACTCTACTCTTTTCACCTACCCACTTAGTTTCTTGCAAACAGATAATACCAACTCTCCTCCTAATCATCACCTCCACTAATTCTATTAGTCTACCCGTAAGGGAACCTATGTTCCAGGAAGCTAGACTGATCCTATGAAACCCTTGTTTATTTGTCACTACACCCGGGGTCCGATGTAGCGTGCCGTCTCCGGACGACGACCCTTGCTTATTTGTCACTACACCCGGGGTCTGATGTAGCGCGCCGTCTGTAGACGACGACCCTTGCTTATTTGTCATTACACCCGGGGTCCGATGTAGCGCGCCGTTTCTGGACGACGACCCTTGCTTATTTGTCACTACACCCGGGGTCCGATGTAGCGTGCCGCATCTGGACGACGACCTAGAAGCCCTTGCATGTTTAACACTACACCTGGGATCCGATGTAGCGCGTCGCTGAGTAGGGGACGCCCCAACGATATTCTTATTATGGTTCATGTCATAGAATGTGACAAAGTTTTACGTTGGCTGTCACAAGCCTACCACAACCCTCACCCTTTCTCATCCGGACTTGGGACCGGCAACGGTGAGTTTCGTCTAAGAATTCAACACAAATAGTAAAAATAAAAAAATTACGCACGTATCCCCGGCAACGGCGCCATTTGATTGACACGAAAATTTGTGTTTGTAGTTAACCGCAATCAATAACGGTGTTGCGTATAGCTAGACCGAGATGAGTATGGGTCGTCCTCTGGAAAACGTGGAACCTTTTACTTTTATTTTAGATGTGTTGAGAAAGAAAGGAGGGATAAATAATTTTATAGAATGGTTTCTATACGTTAAACAAGATTGTAAAATATAGATGTAGATTATTTTAGAGACTTAGATAATATAATAAGAAGGCTTGTAGGGTTCATTAGGATTTAGTAGTTATGGACAATTAATTAAAAGTTACCCTTTTTATCCATTAATAGATTTAGAACTAGAACGACGGTGGTGCGTGTAGATTAGGGTTTCTGGAGGGAAAAGGAATCCCACTCTTAACCCTTATCTCGACACGGAACTCCGTTCATATCTAGTCTTTACCAAAACAATCATTAATCTAATTTCTAATCGCGGTCGGAACTAGCAAAGAATTGCTAGCGCGCCCGATTAGGATGTTAATGATTCTTTTGATAAAGTTCCTAAACTTTATAGGACTTAAAAAGGGTTTAATTATTTTCATCGTCCATTAGCCTACCTTAATCCTACGAACCCTAACAAGCGGAGAATTACTCGCGCATGTTGGGAGAAAAAGAGATGGAGAGAAAATGCATAATTAAACTACGAAGAAATAGAATAAGAAAAAGAACTACCTTTATTAATCAACAAGATCAAGTACACTTTGATTCCTTAGAAAATGATTACAAAAACCTAGTTTGCTTCTCGATCTCTTCTAAGGAGGTAGATGAACAGTTGATGATCAGCCTGGATGCGTGAGCCGTCTTTGACTTCGTGATCTCTTCGGCTTGATCACTTTTCCAAGAGGCTCTCTGTGCCCTTTCATAGTACAAAACCAGAATCTTATTGTTGAAAACTGTTAGTGTATATGCCCTAGAGGCCATTACTGTATCATACTGGTTTGTATATTACTTAATGGAAGCTTGGGATATTCACCTTGTATATACAATCTTGCTCAAAATAGTAGTATGCTACTTGGTTTGTTTCTACTTCAATGTGTACATGTGTTTATTTTATCATATCACCTATACGCATTAGTGGAGCCCTTAGGATCTTTGCTTGATTACCAGCGTTGTGATGGCAGTCACGCTAGTGGGGGCTGGGTAATCTATAAGCACATCCTTATACAGGTCCCTAGTCGCAGGACTATCGAGATAGGGCATCGATACTCCGGAGTAGACTGGCGCATGCGCTTCTCATCCCAGTGTGGGAGATGGTCTGTCCCACAGCCGTCAGTACGTCATACTTGAGATAGTATGCGGGTGCTCGTTAGGTTACGAGTACACTGGACAGGACTTGTCGGGAACTGACCAGTTGGTATTATACCTATCGTCAGTTATCAGTTCCCAGGTGACATGAGTACAGCTTAGTCCGCTGACTTGACACTGTCACTTCGCCTCGAGTGTGTTCCCACTGTACTTTGATTACTACCCTACCACGGCTCAAAGGAGTCGTGCAAACAGGTAGTAGTTGGGTACAGTCCCGAAGCACTTGGAGGCAGTGACGGTTAGACAGGATTCGTCTCTCCCGGTATTGGGGGTTGACATCGCGCTGTGTCTAGGAGAGCCATTTCACGAGTAGTCCCTGGCCAGGGCAATCGAGATATACTGGTAGGCTTCCAGTGTTATCTCAGGGTGTTTTGGGCTTCACTCCGACACGACTTGTACCGCTATTAGGGGACTGACGTTTACCGCCCCCTAGGCCCGCCATGCGATGTATTAGACGAACAGACCGGACTGTACGGAGACTGTCACATTCAGACTCAGTAGGAGTTCATATGGGGTTCACCTCGTCAGTCTTCTTATCGGCATCTACCTGGGGACCGTTACGCACAACTAGTGCCGCTTGCGGTCTGTGGTTAAACCCACTGCCAGCGTAGTGTCGAGTCTTTAGAGTCCCACACATAGGGTTATTCGCCTCTGGGCAAAACAGAGTAGAGGTCGCATGGTTTTGCGACAGGGTTCGTTCTCATCCGCGCACTTGTGCACGTTTGGAGTCCGGACAGATATTATTAGCGGGCTCTGGTTTGAGCCAGATACTAGTTCATGTTTTGGGGTTGATTTTATCTCATAGTATTCATGTTCCTCGGAACAAGAATGCGGGTGTGTATGCACTGTTGATTGAGGCGGAGGAAGAGGATTTTCATTAGGGTTTCGGAACGGGTGCGTATGCACAGTTGACAGTCGTCTTTTTCCAAACCTTAATGGAATTATGATATATCAATTAATAATATTAATCAAATGAAATTGAGTCATAGTTGGGTTTGTTGACTTGTTGACCATGGTTGACTAGTTGACCATAGTTGAAAGTTTGACCATCATCATTACATATCAAAGATGCTCTTTGATTCTAGCAAAACCATTTAATGAATGTAATGATAATGGTCATTCCAAACCATCAATCAACTATTTCATTTTTATTATTATTATTAATTAGATAATTCTTTTCATTTGAGTTATGGTTATAAAATGAAAAGAATCTCTCATTTATATCATAACACTTCTCTCTCCTCTCTTCTTCTTCCTCCTCTAGTTCAAGGAGCTCCCTTCTCATGTGTTGAGAATCCATCTCCTTGAGATAAAAACACCCCAAAGCCACTCTCTACTCACTCTAGGGTTAGAGGTTTAGCAAGCCAAAGATCCCAGTTCACTCAAAGTTCGAGAAAGAGCCCGAAGGTTGAACCCTCTGGTGGATCCATCTTTGACGGAAGAAGGCGATGAGGAAAGCACCATCAATCCCCCTACAATGGTTTCAAGAAGAAGGAGTTCAAGTTAGGTATAACCTCTTTTCCGAGTAGCTAACTCTCTTTAGCTTTCTTGCTAGTTTAGTTTAGAAAAGATCCCGACTTTGTTAGTCCATGTTGCCCCATGCGCTAAAAATTTGATTTTTATACCGTTTCCGCCTCCCCGCAAGAACCGGGGTTGGCAACGTGGACTTACAGTGGTATCAGAGACTAACTAAACTTAAACTAGCTTAGTAGTAAAGTGTATGGAAGTTCGATCGGAAAAATCGCAAAAAACCGGAAAATCGAAAACCCTAACTTTCCGTTGAAATTTTTTGTGCTCTAAAAATAAAAAGTTTTACTCCTAAAATCGGCTCAGGGTTTTGTGAAAACACCCACCAAAAACGATCACCTGATTCCCTCAAACCGCCGCGGTTCCGCGGCGATAGGTATGCATTTGCCGCGGAACCGCCGCCGTTTTGTCTCCTCTCGTGATCGGGTTTTATGCAGTGTTCTTCTGGTAGGGTTTTGGGATTTTTTAGATGGGTTATTTGTGCCCAGATTTTCCAGAAAAGAAATTTGTTTTTGGGGGCCTATAAATCCGTATTTTTATCGAACTTCACTACACTTTGACTACAATGGTTATATCTGTGATGTTTATATGTATTGAACGTCGGCTAATCGCTATATGTCGATTAGTCGGGGTTATACATATCTGTGATCTGTGTTTGATGATGGTTTGTGTATATGAATGCTTTGGACTGTCGCGGGTGAATAGCCGGGGTGGATGTGAGATGAGTGTTTCTTTTTCTTTCATTCATTGTAAAATGTAAATTGATGTAATATTATTATTTGTTTGGCCGCACAACCGGGTCGGGGTTGTAGCCGTCATTGTATAATTCTTTTTACTGTTTTTGCTCCTAGGATAGACCCATGGAGGGGTGCACAAACAACCGGGTATCTCAAAGTGCCGAGTGGCCTACTCACGGCAATGAGGGAGGTTGCTCCACTTCGGGTACTTGGCGGGTAGTTTGCCGCACCCGTAGGGGTCTTGGGTGGGGTATTGGCTATTCACCGCGACCGTGTAATCCTCTTTTCGTTGCAGGCTCGAAAGGATTGCAGATTCCTAGTATATCCAATGTATTCATCTGTGATCTGTAATGTCTATCATTGCTATATATTTATAACTATTTAGGCGTTGCTTATGTTTTACAGCCGTGCTAGCCCAGCCCCCGCTCTGTCGTTAGTTAAGTAACCTAACGGGTAATGACGGGGCCCCGTGGCGAATGCGAATGGCATAAGCATACGTCATATTTTGGTTGTTTTCTGCAATGGTAGGATTAATTGATGGGACGCATTAAAAGAACTAATGCAAGAATATCACGCATTAAAGAACTAATGCAAGATAATAAACCAAGCTAAAGTCGTTGGAACACTTTCGAAAAACCACTCGGTTCTTTTCAAAACTAACTTTTAAATGCGGAGCTTGAGCCACTCCTTTTAAAAGCTATCTCGTTCCATCGATTATATCAAGTTCACTACGTTCACGGTTTCGCCAAAACCATTCGTAGCCCTCCGTCGTTTCGTATGAATATTCAATAGTATTCAAGCTATGTTTGTTGACCTTCGTCAAGGCATAGAGATTGGTAGCTGTTGGATATTCATATGTAGCATAGATAGATGCGTTGGTTTGGGACAGTCGTATTGCCTTGTTGACCTTCGTCAAGGGCATATACGGGTGGGTTCAAATTAACCTGGAAAATGACGGGCAGAACTTGACATGTGACTTATGATTTGTTGACCTTCGTCAAGGTCATAAGAGCATGGGGCAAAAATCCACATCGGGAGTTTCATAAGTACTGAAACTTGCTAGATTTGCATACCATTTAGAGTGTGGTGATTCTGGTAGGATTCCTTCAGTTTCGTCACGCGATGATATTTGGATCCCGATCCTACTGTGAGTATATGCTACTCCTCGGGAAATTTCTCACTAAACGATCAATGCTATAAACCTAGTAGGTGTCTAGAAAGGTGTTAGCGGGGCTACGCCCCCAGGGAAAAGTGGTTCTTAAATTAAGGAACTTCGCGAAAGCGTTGGAAAACCTCCCTCGAAGTACCGACACTAGCCTGGCTGAACGGTTAAGCAAGTATTGTACGGTGGGATTGATCCCGACTAATTCTTCCTTTATGGTTTGAGGAGGGATTCGAGAGACAGTGGGAGCCATCCTGTTTAGACAAATTAAAAACCATTCTAAACTTGCAAGAGCATCGTGCTGAGTGTTTCTTCTCTCTCTCCTAATTGCAGCGACCAATCAACATGACTGGACTTAAGTTACTTCTAGATAAAAACATACTGACAGGGCCAAACTACAAAGATTGGCTCACGAATGTCAAGATGGCAATCACTTACGAAAAGCTGGGGTATCTTCTTACCACCAAAGCCCCCCCGTCCCAGGTCCCACCTCCAGCGTCGCGGATAAGGAAATCCGTAAGACTTGGGAGATTGATTGCGCGAAGGCCAAGTGCCTCGTGCTTGCCTCTATGGACAACGAACATCAGAGGAGGCACGAGAATATGGACCTGGAATCCATATTTCTCCATACAAAAGAACTGTATGGAGAGCAGTCTCGTATCGCAAGATACGAAGTGTCGAAGAAGTTGTTTTCGGAAACGTTGGCCGTCGGATCATCGGTAGCGGAACACGTGCTTAAGATGATTGGCTACATTGAGGAGCTCGCAGAACTTGGGACCACGTTGGAGAGTGAGCTCTATACGGACTTAATTCTCCAGTCCCTTCCTTCCACTTACGCCCAGTTTATACTGAACTTCAACTTACAAGAAAAAGAAGTTGAACTTTCAGAACTCCTCAACATGCTGAGGAGCGAAGAGGGCACCCTACAGAAAGGTAGGGAAACACCCACTTTGTTTGTAGGAGGATCTTCTTCTTCTAGGTCCAAGGCGAAAGCCAAGGGAAAGAAGAAGAAAGCCCCCGCCAAACCAAGGGGCGGTGTTAGTAAAGTGGGTACGAAGGGAAAAGAAAAGGCAACAAAGATAGCGGGGAAGCTTGTGGGAAAGGAAGAATGCTTCTATTGTCATAAGAGTGGACACTGGAAGAAAGATTGCAGGGCTTGGAAAGCCAGGACACAGGAACTGAAGCAGGTTGCGGCTTCATCTTCAGGTGTGTATGTTATTGAAAACTGTCTTTCGATAAACTCTACTTCCTGGGTATTGGATACCGGATCAGGATCTCATATCTGTAATTCTTTGCAGGCATTGAGAAACCGTAGGGTTTTGAAGGCAGGTGACATGACCCTCAGAGTTGCGAACGGAGCTAGCATGGATGCTAAAGCCGTGGGGGACTATCACCTGGGAATGTCAGATGGGCATGTTTTGGTTTTGCGTAATTGCTTTTTTGTACCCAACGCAACTTGTAATATCATTTCAGTATCTTTGGTTTCTAAAGAAGGTTATGAATTTGCGTTTGTAAGTAATGTTGTAAACATTCACCTTAATCAAGTTCTGATTGGGTCAGGCACACTGAGCAATGGTATATACGTGTTAAACCAACCACAGATTTTCAATGTCTAGAATACACACAAAAGAAAGTCTTCAGATATAAATCAGGCTTTCTTATGGCATTGTAGACTGGGTCACATCAATGAGACACGGTTGACTAAGTTACATAAAGAAGGATACTTGGATCCGTTCGAGTATCAGTCTTATGCCACCTGTGAATCTTGTCTCATGGGAAAGATGACAAAGACTCCGTTCACTGGACACGGAGAAAGAGCGAGCGAGCTCTTGGGACTCATACACAGTGACGTGTGTGGTCCAATGTCTACACATGCGCGAAGCGGTTATTCATACTTCATTACTTTCACAGATGATTTCTCTAGGTATGGACATGTCTTCTTAATGAAGCAGAAATCCGAGGCCTTTGAGAAATTTCGCGAATACAAGAATGAAGTTGAAAACCAAACAGGCAAAAGTATTAAGATTCTAAGATCGGATCGAGGTGGAGAATACTTGAGTGCCGAGTTCCTGAACTATTTAAAAGAGAATGGAATTCTCTCTCAGCGTACTCCTCCATACACTCCGCATCATAACGGTGTATCGGAAAATAGGAATCGAACCCTATTGGATATGGTTCGTTCCATGATGAGTAAGGCTGAGTTACCGCGATCTTTCTGGGGTTATGCACTAGAAGCAGCTGCATATCTCTTGAACAAGGCTCCCACCAAGACTGTGCCTACCACTCCATATCAGATGTGGAGTGGGAAGAAACTTTGTCTTAAGTACCTTAAGATATGGGGATGTCCAGCTTTTGTAAAAAAGCAGCATGCGGACAAGCTCGAGGCACGTTCAGTACAGTGTAAGTTTGTGGGATACCCAAAGAACTCCAGGGGGTATATTTTCTATTCCGCCGAGGAACAAAAAGTTTTTGTTTCTCAACATGCTCGCTTCTTGGAAACTGAGTTTTTGGAAACCCAGATAAGTGGGAGCGCAATAGAACTGGAAGAAATTCCAGAACCACAAGCTATTACTGAAAGCTTGGAAGTGCCAGTAGTTTCAAAAGAACAGGACATTCCTACACCGCTCCGCAGGAGTAGTAGGCAGTCTCATCCGCCCGAGAGATACTACGGTTTTCTCATATACGGGGATAGAGAGGATTGCATCATAGATTATGATGAGCCTACTAGCTTCCAGCAGGCCGTTCAGAGCGTTGACTCGGTAAAATGGCTGGATGCAATGCGGACCGAAATGGAGTCCATGTACACCAACAAAGTATGGACGTTGGAAATTGCTCCAGACGGGGTAAAACCCGTAGGATGCAAGTGGATCTTCAAAAGGAAGATTGGTGTAGATGGACAGGTTGAGACCTATAAAGCTAGACTTGTAGCAAAGGGTTTCCGTCAAAGACCTGGTTTGGACTATGACGAAACCTTTTCTCCAATGGCTATGCTGAAATCCATTCGGATCCTTCTTGCCATTGCTGCCTTCCACGATTATGAGATTTGGCAAATGGACGTAAAAACCGCTTTTCTAAATGGAAATTTAGAGGAGTGTGTCTATATGGACCAGCCAGAGGGTTTCATTCAGAGTGGGAGCAGCGGAAAGGTGTGCAAGTTGCTTAAGTCCATCTATGGACTAAAGCAGGCATCGCGGAGTTGGAACATCTGCTTTGATGAGACGGTCAAAGAATTTGGCTTTATCAAAAATTCAGATGAACCATGCATCTATAGTAGATTTGTAGCGAGAACTATGGTATTCCTCATTTTATACGTGGATGACATTCTCTTAATAGGAAATGACATTCCTATGCTACAATCTGTCAAGGGGTTCTTGTCACACAGGTTCTCCATGAAAGACCTGGGTGATGCCTCATACATCCTGGGGATCCGGATCCATCGTGATAGATCCAAGAGGATATTAGGACTTTTACAGTCCAGGTACATCGACACCATACTGAAAAGATTCAGTATGGAAGATTCCAAGCGCGGTAACCTACCGGCTTGTCACGGGATCACCCTCTCTAAAGTGATGTCCCCCAAGACTGATTTGGAGAGGGATCGCATGTCTATTATACCCTACGCTTCTGCGGTAGGCTCTATAATGTATGCGATGTTGTGTACCAGACCGGATGTAGCTTATGCACGGAGTGTAGTAAGCCGGTATCAGTCAAACCCTGGGGAGAAACACTGGATAGCGGTAAAGAACATTCTCAAGTACCTGAGAAGGACTAAGGAGATGTTCTTGGTGTATGGCGGAAAAGACCTCCAGATCGAGGCCTTTGCTGACTCCAGCTTCCAGAGTGACAAGGATGATTCCAAGTCCATGTCGGGTTTTGTCTTTACCCTCAATGGAGGGGCGGTGTGTTGGAAGAGTTCCAAACAGGAAACCGTTTCAGACTCGACGATGGAAGCGGAATAAATCGCTGCATCTGATGCCGCAAAAGAAGCTGTCTGGATGAGGAAGTTCTTGAAAGAACTTCAGGTGGTTCCGCCCATTGTTGACCCAATACCCTTGTATTGTGACAACAACGAGGCTATAGCTTTAGCGAAGGAACCCAGGTCCCATCAAAGATCCAGACACATCTTGAGGCGGTATCACCTGATCAGGGAGATCGTGGATCGCCAGGAGATCGAGGTTCGGAGAGTCGCTTCAGAAGAAAACACTGCAGATCCATTCACCAAGGCCCTGCCCCAGACTCAGTTCGAGCGGCTGATCGAGATGATAGGTCTTCGATACGCCAGTACATGGCATTAGTGCAAGTAGAGATTGTTAGTGTATATGTCCTAGAGGCCATTACTGTATCATACTGGTTTGTATATTACTTAATGGAAGCTTGGGATATTCACCTTGTATATACAATCTTGCTCAAAATAGTAGTATGCTACTTGGTTTGTTTCTACTTCAATGTGTACATGTGTTTATTTTATCATATCACCTATACGCATTAATGGAGCCCTTAGGATCTTTGCTTGATTACCAGCGTTATGATGGCAGTCACGCTAGTGGGGGCTGGGTAATCTATAAGCACATCCTTATACAGGTCCCTAGTCGCGGGACTATCGAGATAGGGCATCGATACTCCGGAGTAGACTGGCGCATGCGCTTCTCATCCCAGTGTGGGAGACGGTCTGTCCCACAGCCGTCAGTACATCGTACTTGAGATAGTATGCGGGTGCTCGTTAGGTTACGAGTACACTGGACAGGACTCGTCGGGAACTGACCAGTTGGTATTATACCTATCGTCAGTTATCAGTTCCCAGGTGACATGAGTACAGCTTAGTCCGCTGACTTGACACTGTCACTTCGCCTCGAGTGTGTTCCCACTGTACTTTGATTACTACCCTACCACGGCTCAAAGGAGTCGTGCAAACAGGTAGTAGTTGGGTACAGTCCCTAAGCACTTGGAGGCAGTGACGGTTAGACAGGATTCGTCTCTTCCGGTATTGGGGGTTGACATCGCGCTGTGTCTAGGAGAGCCATTACACGAGTAGTTCCTGGCCAGGGCAATCGAGATATACTGGTAGGCTTCCAGTGTTATCTCAGGGTGTTTTGGGCTTCACTCCGACACGACTTGTACCGCTATTAGGGGACTGAAGTTTACCGCCCCCTTGGCCCGCCATGCGATGTATTAGACGAACAGACCGGACTGTACGGAGACTGTCACATTCAGACTCAGTAGGAGTTCAGATGGGGTTCATCTAGTCAGTCTTCTTATCGGCATCTACCTGGGCCCCGTTACGCACAGCTAGTGCCGCTTGCGGTCTGTGGTTAAACCCACTGCCAGCGTAGTGTCGAGTCTTTAGAGTCCCACACAGAGGGCTATTCGCCTCTGGGAAAAACAGAGTAGAGGTCGCATGGTTTTGCGACAGGGTTCGTTCTCATCCGCGCACTTGTGCACGTTTGGAGTCCGGACAGATATTACTAGCGGGCTCTGGTTTGAGCCAGATACTAGTACATATTTTAGGGTTGATTTTATCTTATAGTATTCATGTTCCTCGGAACAAGAATGCGGGTGGGTATGCATAGTTGATTGTGGCGGAGGAAAAGGATTTTCATTAGGGTTTCGGAACGGGTGCGTATGCACAGTTGACAATCGTCTTTTTCCAAACCCTAATGGAATTATGATATATCAATTAATAATATTAATTAAATGAAATTGTGTCATGGTTGGGTTTGTTGACTTGTTGACCATGGTTGATTAGTTGACCATAGTTGAAAGTTTGACCATCATCATTACATATCAAAGATGCTCTTTGATTCTAGCAAAACCATTTAATGAATGTAATGATAATGGTCATTCCAAACCATCCATCAACTATTTCATTTTTATTGTTATTGTTAATTAGATAATTCTTTTCATTTTAGTTATGGTTGTAAAATGAAAAGAATCTCTCATTTCTATCATAACACTTCTCTCTCCTCTCTTCTTCTTCCTCCTCCTCTAGTTCAAGGAGCTCCCTTCTCATATGTTGAGAATCCATCTCCTTGAGATAAAAACACCCCAAAGCCACTCTCTACTCACTCTAGGGTTAGAGGTTTAGCAAGCCAAAGATCCTAGTTCACTCAAAGTTCGAGAAAGAGGCCGAAGGTTGAACCCTCAGGTGGGTCCATCTTTGACGGAAGAAGGCGACGAGGAAAGCACCATCAACCCCCCTACAAAGGTTTCAAGAAGAAGGAGTTCAAGTTATGTATAGCCTCTTTTCCGAGTAGCTAACTCTCTTTAGCTTTCTTGCTAGTTTAGTTTAGAAAAGATCCCGACTTTGTTAGTCCATGTTGCCCCATGCGCTAAAAATTTGATTTTTATACCGTTTCCGCCTCCCCACAAGAACCGGGTTTGGCAACGTGGACTTACAAAAACTTGCTAAAATTTAGCAATGATTTATGCCAAAAAATATTGCGCTCTAACTCCCTAAACTTGCGGCGGATCCGCGGCCCAAGGGTGAAGATCACTTCGTCAATTTTCTTGGGCTTTCTGATTGTGACATTTGGCAATCCAAGGCACCTTTAGAATTAAGAAATCTTCTCTCGGTTGCTTCCAGACTTAGTCTCCAAGTTTTGCTTCTTAATTTGGCAAGATTTCTTCAACAACTTGATTTTCTTGATTCTAGCCTTGAAAATTCTGCATAACTTGGAAATATTCTGCACAACAACTCAAATAAGATTTTAGTAGACTTTGTTCTACTAGGATTAGGTCAATAATATTATTTGCATACATTTTCCTACCAAATACTAATTAACATATATTAACACATGGAAAATGGTGTTTTTACACATAAACCTTCATATGTATAATATATTATAATAAAGTCCCTTTTTAATATGAAAATGGTAGGAAAAATGTAATACAAATGTGCAATTTTATCAACTGAACAACTGTTCACCTGATCTATTAGACACTTCATTGGTTACTACATGTTCATACCTATACCGTCTTGATTTACTGTTATATATATCTATTATCACTGTTCGAGTTGTCACTTGTATCTATATATTATATTGCTATTGTGTTGCTCTGACGACCTGAGTATGCATGCTCAGTGTGAGGAGTGGATCTAGCCGGGACCAGGCCCAGACGTACATCGTGTACATCTTGATCAGCTATCAAGAGCTATACTCTTTTCACTTCCATCAGGTCAGTTCTTTGCATTTGTATTGTTTCAGTTACTGCATTTCTCATTACCTGAGCGTTGTTTACTGATTACCACGTAAAGCTAGAAGCCGAAGTGTGACTATGGCAGGATATTTCCTTGACCGTAAGAGCATGGCTGGCCTTGTCAACCCCTCGTATTCCGTATTTTAGGAAGCGGGGCGTGACATGGTTTTGTTGGTATCAGAGCCCAGGTTTTGCTTCGATTGGGATTGCAGTTTTCCGTGTATAGCTTGACAATCTAAGACATCCCTCGGTCTAGGTTGTAAACTTGTTATTCTTGATCCATATTCACATTGTGTGTTCTGCTATCCATTCGCTAGGGTTTTGGGTAACTTGGTAAGGTTACGTGGTTGTAATGGTGAACTACATCATAGTTACACTACCGTACTCTGTCTAAGTGACTTAGAATCCTACAGTTGATTTCCACTTGTAATGAATTTCATCACATCCGATGTTCTTGATTCCTTGCCCAATCCATATTATATTTTAAGTCTTATAGCTTGTGCCTTATATCGTTCTCAAAATTGTCGTTTCAGGACCATGTCTTCCGACGACTCATCCTCTATCTCCACTCCCCAGGATCAGACCGTTGAGATTCTGACTGCACTGCAAGGTCTGAAGGAAGCCCAGGAGCGAACAAACGACTTGTTAGCTGAAGGACTGAGAAGGCAGGTGAATCAGGCACCAGCAGGAGTCTCCAATCGTAAAGGGATCTCTGTTAGACGAGGAAAAGAGAAGAAGATGAAGCGCCCATTTGTTTCCCCGCGACAGAAGCAGCAGAAGACCTAATGTTGTGGGTACTGTAAGAGGTCAGGACATCTTCAGAGGGATTGTCGCAGCGCACAAGGGAAATGTCTGATTTGCGGATCCAGCGAACATCTCATCAACGGTTGCCCAAAAAGGAAGGAGCTACAAGGAGGCAGTTCGCCCACACTCTCCACTTCTGCCAAGTGATGATTATTGCGTAGTTCGAACTTTGAGGATAAGGCGGACCCAGCGCAGGATTCAACTCGCGTGACGAGAATGCAGCGGCCTAGTAATCGAAGGAGAGTTATCACGTTTTCTTCTTTTAATCAAATGTTGTCATTCTCTTGTAAATATTTCTTTCCGTTTGAAATCTTGTATCCGTCGAACTTTTAGTTGAATGCAATAATAACTTTGAATCGTAATATATGTATCATTCTCTTGCCTTCCCCCTTATTTATACTATTCATTACCACAACATTTCTAATTTTGATTTTCAGTGCCTGCTCATCGCATATTTTCCTATACTTCGTACCCTTAGCTATTTTCTTGATGTGTTCCATTGTCTAATCATGACTCTTTCTTTTCAGGCCATAGCCCATCCTGGAGCAGCGCCGCATTTAGATAAGGATGCATAGTCATGCATTTCCTTAGACCGCATACTGGTGAGTTCTGACGATGAAGTCAACGGTCTCCAGGTCATTTTCGAAAACAGCGATTCCGAGGACGAAGGAGCCGCCGCCCCAGAGGTTGACATGATAGGCGATTCCGACGAAGAGGAAGGAGACCCTGAATAGAACCCGATAGAGGAAGATCCCGAGGAAGACCCGATAGAAGAAAATCTAGTGAAGGAAAATCCCATGGAAGAGAATCCAGAAGAAGAGAATCACATGGAAGCAGACCTCGATGAAGAAGCTCCAGCCGAGGAAGAAGGACCAGAAGAACAAGACCCTGCGGTGGAAGAACTCCCAATGGCGATCCCTGCGAGGCGCTATGGAAATGGACGCCCCTACCCGAGCGCGCGAGCCTACCGCAACTTGCTAAACCTCCACGACCGCAAATGACGGGATTTTTAGATGTTGTCTTCTCTGGCCAAATAAATCTATGTATAGTTTAGGGCCTTCTATTACTTTTCGAGAGTGCTTTGTTTCGAATCTTCTAGAATGAAATAAATTGCTGAGTTCACTAATCTTCCGATCTTCTTAGTTCACTTGATACTTGATTATTTCTCATATACATTTATTTTTCCTGCTGAAATCCCTGACTGTCCACCCCTACTCCTTGTATTGTTTTAACCATCGCTTCGATAAAAGTACCGCACCCGATCTTTTGAGTGGTCCACTCTTCATCCTTCGTCTATGTCTCGTTTGAGATCCTTCTGGGAGGGGAAATTGATAGTAAAATTTCCGAGTTAGCTGACCCTTCGGATTTTTGATTCACATGATGTATCGACCGTTATTCTCCCCATATATTTTTCCCCTTGTAGTCCTTTGCTGCTCACCCTTACTTCCTGTGCTGACCCGACTCCAATCTCTTTGACCTTCAGTCTAAAGCCGTCATACTCTAATCTTTTGAATGAGCCACACTCCATTGTAATCCCTACCCTAGCTAGCCCATTACATTTTTGTGCTTTTCCCTGTTACCCTAAATATATTTAGAGACATTGTTATTCGAAAATTTAGTTTTCATTATTTGTATTTATCGAAGAGTACGTGTTATTGACTACTCCGTTTTATGTATTTTAAGTACACTACTATTATTCTCATTTTCAGTAGCGCAACCTTACACCGTGCATATTTTCGTTCCATGTTTCTTATTTTCACTATGTGAGTTTTCTAAGTTATTTTAAAACTTTTTTTTTCGATACATTATCCTAAAGTGTTTTAAACCACCGACAAGTCCTTCACTGCTTCATTATAATTATACCTTATACTTATTATTTCTGCTGTGCTACCTTTAATATACTTATATGTGCACACATTTGGGTTTCGATTTTATCGAACACGCTTTGATTAATATTGTTCGTTATTGTTATCTATATTCTCGTATACATGTAGTTTGTCCTTATAGTTGTTCCTGCCTTATACCTATTTAGACCTATCTTTTGTATGTGGTTCTTACATATATATACCTTCAAAATTTTATCCACCCGTTTTAAGTAAATCACTATGTATTAGTGTTCGATATGGTAACTCTTCGCTTATTACTTTATAGCTTGTCGTTCTTTTAAATTTCGAGGACGAAATTTTTGTAAGGGTGGTATGATGTAATACCCGGTTCTTTTAATACCAATATCCGTATTTCTCTTTAACTTATAAATTTTTATTTTATTTATAATTATTTATTTACTTTAAAACCCCATTAAACCCAAACCACCATATAATTCCCTCATCCCATTTCTTTTATTCATTTTTATTATACCCAGCCCAAACAATAAAACCACCATATATATTCTCCTCATCACATTTTCTTTTTCCAAATAAAAACCCCGGCCTTTTCTCAGCCCAGCGCCCTCAGCCCAGAGGGCTTCCCCTTTAAATTAAATCCCCGGCCCACTTCTTTCTTTTTCCCCAATTGATTTCCTTTCCTCTGCTCTGGCCCATTCTCCTCAGCCCACTCTCCCTCTTCACCCGACCCGCTCACCCTAACCCGACCCACTTCGTCCTTCATCTTCCCTAACGGCTCTCTCCTCTTTTCGCGCTCCCGCTCGAATCTGCCCGTTGCGTCCACGTCGCTGCTCGTCACGCACCGTGCCCCGCTCCTCGCGCCCACGACGCGCGCGTTTCCCCTACGACCCGCTCCCCCAACGGCTACCTCCTTTCCCGCTCTTTACTGTGCCTCCACTCACTTCGCCGCACCCCACGCCCGCGCCCACGCCTTGCCGTTACCCTGACTCACTCACCCCCACGACCTGATCCACTCGACCTCCTCCCTTCGTCTTCCCTTACTCCTCCCCTTATTCCTCACTCTCTCAAACCTCCTCCTCTCTCTCGAACCCGCGCCCATGCCCGCGTGTCGCGCTCACCGCCGTCCCCTTACCATCGCTCGCCTCTACCCTCGTCACTCATCTCCCTCTCTTCTTCTCCCTCTCGCGCGGGCTGCAGACGCCCTCAACCACTGGCGCCCCCTCTTCTTCCCCGATCACCGAACCACCATCACCTTCAACCCATCTTGCTGAGCTCAACTCCGGCCGACGAGCCACTTCTTCACCCTCGTCCTCACCCCTCGTCGCACCTTACTGCTAAACTCGTTACCACCATCACCTCACTGACGAGGCCACCATAGCCATCTCCCTGCAACTACTCTCTCTCCCTCCCTCTGCAACTTCCCTCTCTCTCACTCTCTCTCTCTAAATCCTTCTCTCTCCCTCTTCTACAACACCTAGCCGTCACCTATGGCCTCTGCGCTATCGGCCATTGTCTGAGCTCGTTGTCGCCGTCCACAGCAGCCCGTCTCCATCTCCGAGCCAAGCTCCACGGTACCGATCCCTGTGACGCAAGCCCAAGCCTAGCCGAGCCCCCGTCATGTTGTTGCTGCGCCGCACCGTATCGTGATCACACCCGCGCAGTTGTGTTGCCGTGCTCGTACGATCCATCGCCCGTGTCATCGTTTCTATTGGGAATCATCGATTCATCGTCAGGCAAGTATTTTTACTTGCTTATATGCTAATCTACTCGTGTTACAAATTCAAAAGTATAAGTTATGAATTTACAATTCCCGATAAAATTAAACGACATATCTGTTCGATGTATGATCCCAATGAAAATACTCACCTAATTTGACGAAACTGAATTGTTTATGTTGGCCCATGTTGTGATGAATACTTTGTGCAAATTTCACTGGAACATACGACTGTTAATGACTAAAACGATTACCCCCAAATATACCTGTAAAACTGGAATTTTCCCGTATCTGAAAGCCGTTAAAATTACCATAAATTATGTACATACTGGAATGATGCGTTCGAGGGCTTAAATAGAAGCCGACTCGATGAACTATAACCCTATGCAAGTTTCTAATGGTTACTGTACTTAAATTATGACAATATTTGGATCGGAGTGCGACTCTGGACTGCAGTCCAGAGCGACTCTGGTTACTGTGTGCTGTCCCGTGATATGTACTACCTTGTTTCCTGAACTCGTATGTTGCGGAAATCCACATTTTATAAAAGGTGAATCTGTTAGCTAGATTACACAAGTAGTTTCATTCCGTTTCATTGTCGTTTGCTATTTAAATTGTAAATTAAAAGAGCTGGACGTATAACTGTCCAGAACAGATTCAGAAGTGACATACTAGTGTTAAACAGTGTATAACTCCTGACGTACAGACGTGATTTAGAATCCGTCTATTGCGTTGAAAACCTTACTGAAAACCTTAGGTTTCATTCAACTGTAGCGTCGCTAAAATCTGATCGCAACTGGGATTAAAATGCGTTGGAAAACGGACTTCCGATTCTGAAACCGGATTTCCAGCAGTGAACACTTAAAATGAAATGTCCGTATCATGTGATCCTGAAACCCAATTGACGTGAAACCAAATTCGCTGGATAGGTAATCAAACATACTATTTAATCCCCATTCATCGTTTTGCTAAACTGTACACGTATGATTTATGATAAATTATGCAAGTGGTAGAATACTGATTTATGACATCCTAATCATGCTTTACATACTATTTACTCATCATATCATACATATGTCACTGCATTAATAACCTAGTGATCATGTGCATTACCTAGTGTTAGGTATTAGTGATGATTGTGGCAAGTACGTTAGTGTTCGTGCATGAGTGAATAAGTGAAAGTGACACGTACTTGTACACAATCAGTGAACCTTATTATTCTATTGCATTGTCGACGTCTGTGGGACGCGTGTACGTGTGACTATAAGTGGTATGGGACACTTATGGAAGCTCTTGCATGGGTGTCACAGATAAGGCACCAGACACTGCCATTTATCTTGGGTATTAGTCGGGACGTGCTTGATGGAGATCCTGTCTCCAGTTCTCGTGCAGACTTGTCATGGACCGACCAGTATTTGAGATTATGGTTGGCGTTTGATGTAGACCATAAGGTGTGGGGTAGTTTGAGTGTGAGTCGAACAGAATCTCGGGAGTCCCATGCCGGCTTATATATATGGAGATATATGGAGATTTACAGGGTACATGATTATTACCGTGAGTTACATTTTGGGCCCGTGGTCCCTTGCCCTTGGGTCCTACCCTTGGGTGGAGGACACTCGCGAGTGGTTGACTCTCACACTTGGACTAACGATAGGCTTAGTGACCTGTACAGTGAGACTTAGAGACTGATAGGGATAATGACATTGATATACATTACTTACCGTGTTGACATACCTGGCATACTATTTTACTGCTCTACTGTTCACCTGATCTATTAGAGACTTTATTGGTTACTGCATGTTCATACCTATACCGTCTTGATTTACTGTTATATATATCTATTATCACTGTTCGAGTTGTCACTTGTATCTATATATTATATTGCTATTGTGTCGCTCTGACTACCTGAGTATGCATGCTCAGTATGAGGAGTGGATCTAGCCTGGACCAGGTCCGGACGTGCATCGTGTACATCTTGATCAGCTATCCAGAGCTATACTCTTTTCACTTCTATCAGGTCAGTTCTTTGCATTTGTATTATTTCAGTTACTGCATTTCTCATGACCTGAGCGTTGTTTACTGATTACCACGTAAAGCTAGAAGCCGAAGTGTGACTACGGCAGGATATTTCCTTGACCGTAGGAGCATGGCTGGCCTTGTCAACCCCTCGTATTCCGTATTTTGGGAAGCGGGGCGTGACATCCGCATTGCACGGAATCACCCTCTCCAAAGTGATGTCTCCCAAGACTGATGAGGAGAGGGTTCTCATTAGCACTATAACCTATGCTTCGGTGGTAGGATCTATAATGTATGTGATGCTATGTACCAGACCAGATGTAGCTTACGCGCTTAGCGTGGTGGCCGGTATCAGTCAAACTCAGGAGAGAACCACTGGACAACAGTGAAGAATATTCTTAAGTATCTAAGAAGGACTAAGAAACTGTTCCTAGTATTCGGTAATGGGGACCTTCAGGTGGAGTCCTTTACCGACTCGAGCTTCCAGAGTAACAAGAATGACAGCAAGTCTGTCTTTGGTTTTGTGTTTACCCTCAACGGAGGGGTGGTCTATTGGAAGTGCTCCAAACAGGACATCGTCGCAGACATGACGATGGAGGCTGAAAACATTGTTGCCAATGATGCCGTAAACGATGTTGTCTGGATTAAGAAATTCCTTACTGAACTTGAGGTGGTTTCATAAATTGTTAATCCAATGGCTTTGTATTGCGACAACAATGGAGATATGGCTTTAGCAAAAGAACCACGGTCCCATCAGAAATGCAGACACATCTTGAGGCGGTATCACCTGATTAGGGAGATCGTTGATCGCCGGGAGATAGAGGTACGGAGAGTGGACATAAAAAACAACACGGTGGATCCATTCACCAAGGCCCTTCCTCAAGCACAGTTGAGAGACTATTTGAGATGCTGGGTATGTGATACGCCAACAACTGGCCCTAATGCAGACATTGGGTACTCGATACGCCAATATATGGCCTTAGTGCAAGTGAACGATTGTTGGATATGTATGCCCTAGAGGCCATTATTGTATATGTATACATATGGATGCTTATACATATGTATGTACAGGACAATCTTTCTCGATATGATAGTATGCTATCTGGTTTGTCTTTATCTTAACATGTGCATATGTCTTACTTGTTATTACGTATTATTTATACATGTTGATAAAGCTCATAGGATCATTGCTTGACTACCGGCGTTGTAATGGCGATCATACTTGTGGGAACTGGGTTGTCGATAAGCATATCCTTAAAGTGTCCCTAGTCGTGGGAGTATCGAGATTAGCTCCGGAGTAGACTAGTGTATACGTTTCTAGACCCCGATGAGGGGCGATGGTTGGTCCCACAGCCATTGGTCTTTCTCACCTAAGATCGTATACAGGTGCTCACCGGGGTTAGTACACTGGACGGACTCGCCGAGAACTTCTAGAAGGTACTATACCTATCGTCAGATAGTAGTTCTCAGGTGACTTGAGTACAGGTTTGTCTTCAGACCTGAGATCATCATTTGTTTCGTGTGAGTTCCTACTGTTCTTTGATTACTACCATACCACGGCTCTACTGAGTCGTGCAAACAGGTTTTAGTTGGGTACAGTTCCGAGCCACATGGAGGCAGTGAGCTATTGTTGGGGATTCGTCTCTCCCAGTATAGGGAGTCGATATCGCACTGTGTTCGATTGGACAACACCATAAGACCTTGGCCAAGGCAGTTGGGATTTACTGATAGCTAGATCAGTAGTTTCCTGGATTGGTCCTGAGCCATATCAGCATGAATTATCGGGTTATTAGGGTCGGATGTTTACCACCCCTAGACCCGGTATGCGATACTCTCAGACGAAGAGACCAGACTATACAGAGATTGTCTCAGATAGGGTCAGTAGGGATCCAGATGAGTTTGCTTGTCAGCCTTCCTTTTCGACAGGTACCCGGGTAGCCGTTACGTACAGCTAGTGCCGCCGACATGCTTGTGGTTATGGATTTATCCAGTAACTCACTGCCGGCGAACTGTCGAGTCTTTAGAGTCCCACACAGAGGGTTTCCCTGGTTCAGGCGAAATGATGTAGTAGTCGTATTTTGATACGTGCAGGGTTCCGATCGAATGATTGTACTAGTTACCCGGACATTTGATTGGACGGTTGATAATACTATTCGGCTTAGGATTGAGCCGGATTATGAGGTGTCCACCTTCTAGAATGTTTTCCGTATAAATACGGAATACACTCTATTATATATACATACATGTATTCGTATCAAAATACGAATACCCAAAGAGATAGAATAACACAAAAAACATAATACTAGAATATACATATCGAAATATATATACATAAATTATTAAATCAGGTATTGATTTAATAATTTATGTATATATATTTCGATATGTATATTCTAGTATTATGTTTTTTGTGTTATTCTATCTCTTTGGGTATTCGTATTTTGATACGAATACATGTATGTATATATAATAGAGTGTATTCCGTATTTATACGGAAAACATTCTAGAAGGTGGACACCTCATTTTAGATTTATCCATTTATTTTAAATGGAAAATGAGGTGTAAAGGTAGTGAGGTGAGTATGGTAAGAACCATGCTTCAATGGTGTTGACAAATGAATTGAATATTCATTTATGCAAACTATTCAAACATGGTTGAGTTTTTATATTGAAAAAATGGTTTTACAAAACTATGGTTGAGTTTTTCTCTCTCATCAGAGATTTCATTCTCACCATTTTGATTCACTCTCCTCACTAGCCTTTCATGAGCTCCTCCTCCTTCTTCTTGAACTTCATCTCTACAATCTCATATGTTGAGAATTAAAAGAGGAGGTGAGATAGATATACACGAAGGAACGCTCACTACATTCTAGACACTTTAGATTAGCAACCTAAATTCTCTACTTGCTTCACTAGACTTTTAGTGTGGAGCTAGAGCCATGGATTACATCTCTCGGGTGGATCATCGTCGACGGAGGAAGACCGGCGATCAAGCTCGATCAAGGAGATCTCAAGGAGCAACGAAGAGGATAGAAGATCGAAGGACACGTATCTTTTGGTGAGATACTTCTATCATAGTAGTTAAGATATTCTTTTTGTTAACTAGTTTCGGTTTATGGTAGATTCTAGGACGGGTTTTTTCTAGCGCAATTTTTAAACCCTAAAATTTTTGTTTCGCAACGGCCACGGTAGATGGTCAGGACGCTAGGAAATCCCAATGGGCCGTCCCCCGAGCTTCCACGAGAAACTATAGACCTTCGCTATTATTTCGTCCCCTTCACCATTATTAGCGCAACCGCAATTCCCTCTCACCTCAGTTCTCGAAACTTACAAATCCGAAATCTCAATAGCCCAGCCCATAATTACAACCTATGACTTTATTGCTGCCATTTTAATCAAGCCAGTAGGTATTGATATCTATTTGTTTGAGTTTGTTGTGTTGGCTTGTGGATTTTCGTTATCCAATTATTTAGTTTAGATGATGTTGTAAAATATTAATAGATATTGATATTTATATGTTTGTATGCTATTTCGCTTTTATCATATAACACTGTATATGAGCTTGGTCGTATGAGATTGGATGTGCAGAATTGGTTCACGACTCAAGCTTAAGTTGGAGGATGGAGGTTTTTGGGCTTAAATTGCAAATCTATTGGAGGATAGAGGAAAATGGACCTGAGCTCCTCAAATGGCCAAATTCAATCTTTAAGAAGCTAAGGAGTCAAAGTCCAATAGAAGATTACTCAAGAAGTCGAAGAAATTGAATATCAAAGAAATTCAAGAGCTCAAGCTATATTTAAAAATCTCTAAGAAATCGATGTAAGTACTTCGTTGGCTATGTGATTAATCAATAAGAGCTCAAGCACACACACACAATACCTTGCATGAAACATTTGGTTTTTACTTTGCATGGTTTTCGTTCAAAATCTTTTTATTTTTGAAAAACCAAGTTTTCTGACAGTTTCTACTTCAGACGCCTGCCCCTCATAACTGCAGATGTCTGGGTACCATTCATTTGCAAATATTAGAACTATGTCAGAAATTTTTATGCACTTCAGATGTTTGAAGGGCTTTACACCAGTCGTCTGAAGAAGGATTTAAATGTTTTTTAAAATGGAATTTTTGAACTACAGACTTCTGCCAAGATGAGCTTTAGATGTCTTGATTGCGCTTTGATTTTTATTTTGAGATGCCAGACGTTTGAAGCACTTTTGGACAGACATCTGATGCTATTTTTGAGCTGGAATTTTTCTTCATCAGACGTCTGCCATTTGAGCTTCAGACGTTTGTCAATTTTTCCCTTGCGCTCTGTGGTTTTGCACCAAGACCCAGATGTCTGCAGCTTATCGTGGCAAACGTCTTGCCAAAAGTTTTCTTGTTTAGACGTCTGTCATTTTAAACCTTCAGACATCTGCTTTATAAAATGTTCAAAAGTATGACCGTCACAGTGCATTAAATGTCCCAACGGGTGGTTGAATTTTAAGTGCAGACGTCTTGCCCGTTGAACTTCAGACGTCTGCCCCGACCGCCAAATGTGCGTTAAATGGTAAAATGGCTAGTTTTTTTGTATGGCTTTATAAGGGTTTTTGGTGGGTATTTATTGTTAAGAATTTACTGAGTATTGCATTGAAGTTTTAGCAACCTTCTCACCCACAAAAATACACTTGATCTTGAGCTCTTAAGTGCAAATCTTATACTCTTTGAAGTATATCTAGTGCTTTGATTGCAAACTCTTCAGAGAGTATCTTCTTGCTTGTAATCTTCCTCTTCTTCTTTTGCGTGTGGTCTTTCTAGTGTGAGAGAATCATTGTAAGAGGAAAATTTGTAGTCTCGGTGAAAACGAGTGTGGAGAGGTTTCTAGTAGGCAACAAGTGTCCTCGGTGGAGAAGTGTGGTCTCGGTGGTGGAAACGATGTACAAGTTGTAGGTGTGCAAATGTGAAGTCTCGGTGGAGAAAAATTAGTGGAACGAGCTCAACGTCTAAAGAAAGTGGACTAGGGGATCTCCCGAACCACTCTAAAAACTCATTGTGTTTGCATTACTCATCTATATCTCTACTTTACTCTTGCTCATTAATTGTTTGCAAGCAGTTTAATTTTTTATTTGTGGTTGTTGTTTAGCATAATCCTATTCACCCCTTCTAGGATTATTTCAATTGGTATCAGAGCTTGGTGCTCTTTTATTAGGATTAAAATCCTAGAGAGATCATATAGCTTCTAGTTCAACCACATCGCATAGTGAGGGACACTCCCAATCCATCACCAAACTACCATATTTTGATAGAATTAACTTTACAACATGGAAAGCTAAGATAGAGTCCTTAGAATCACAAGGTAGAGATATTTGGAGATGCACCACCATGAAAGAGTATGTGCTACCTTCCACCGATGAGGATAGTTGGACACCTGTCAAGAGTAAGGCTTATGATGAAAATCATAAGGCCAAATTTGCTTTCTTGTTTTGTCTTAACGAGAATGATTTGGCTAGAGTTTTTAAATGCAAAACTGCTTATTTTATGTGAAAAATGTTATTGGATGCTCATGAAGGTAGTTCCAATGTTAAGAGGGCAAAAATGATCTTTTGAAAACCGAGTATGAAAATTTTTGAATGTTGCCTGATGAAAACATGGATACTATGTTTAATCGTTTTATCAGTATTACTAATATTCTTGATTACTTGTTGGATGAACCTATGAGTAATGAAGAGAAGGTGAGAAAGATTCTTCGCTCACTCTCCAAGAAATGGCAAATAAAGGCTACTACACTTAAGGAGATAGATGATATTAAGATGATGACATTTGAAGAGCTTCAAAGAAATCTTAAGACTCATGAGATCGAGCTCAAGGCTTATGACAATGAAGAAGAGAAGGAAAAGGAGGACAAGAATGAAAAGATGAAGGCCATCGCGCTCAAAGCTTCATCCAAGACTTCATCAAAAGCGTCATCCAAATCCAAAGCCTCCTTTAAGATAAGAGATGATGAGCTAAGTGGAGATGATGAGGAGATTGCACTTCTAACTAAGCAATTCAACCTCTTTATAAAGCTTAAGAGAGACTACAAGAGAGAAAACTTCTAAAAGAATTGATCCTACAACAAAGATATCGGCCCATACTTCAATTGTAGAAAGCCTGGACATCTAGTCGCTAATTGCCCACTTAACCAAGAAAATGAGGCTCCACAACGTCCTAATAGAAGAGCCTTCAAAGCAAGCACATGGGATGATACAGAGGGAATCGACAGGGAGGAAAGACCGACCGATGAGAAGATAGCTAGTATGTGCTTTATGGCACAAGAAGATGAAGTATTGGAAGACAAACTCTTATTCTTTTGAAGAATTACTTGATACCTTTGGTTCTTTAAATGATGCTTTTACAAAGTTGAGATCTAAACATTCAATTGCTAAAAAGAATATTATTTATCTTGAAAAGGAAATTTCTTCGAAAATATGTAGTGAGTGTGATGTTTTGAAAATGGAGAAGGAATCTCTTTTAGCTAAAATTTCATCTTTGACAAGTTCTCTTGAGAATGCACATATTGAAAATAAAAAGCTCACTATATTTTCGTTTTCTCTCAAAACAAAATATGATTTTTTGCTAAACACTCATAATATTATGTTGGTTGAGGTGGAGAAAATGAAAACCAAAATTAGTGATCTTGACTCCACTTTGCACAAGTTTGCCACTAGCAAAGACTCTTTGAACACAATAATAGGAAACTTGAGAGTTTCGAATTAAAGAATGGGTCTTGATTTTGATAATGCATCTACATCACATGCTAGTAGTCATAAAAATGACTCTGACAAATCTTCTTTCAAAACTACTTTTGTTAAAGCAAAATCATCGCATGCATCCAATTCTTGTGATCATCATGCATATTATACACATTCCACTGCATCATATGATCATACTAGATTTGCTCATGCTCCAAGTTTTAGAAAACCTAAGAATAGAGATACTTCCACCTCACAACATTATCACGCTTCACATGCTCACACATACTCTAGTTCTGCTAATGTTGTGTGCAACTATTGTGGTCGTTTTCGGCATATTTCTTACCATTGTAAGAATATAACTTCCAAGAATTTGATTTAGGTTCTAAAGACTAACACCCGTGGATCTACTAAGACTTGGGTACCAAAAGTTACATTTATTGCATCTTCTATAGGTACCTGTTCATACCATAATTCTGCATTATTATATTCCCCAGTCCTAGTCATTTTACAAATAAGCAGGTGCCTTTGACCCATGTCTGCTACATAGTACAGGTTACAGGTTCTCGGAACAAAAACAGTGAAAAAGATAAAAGACGATGCAAAAGTAAGATTACGACCAACAAATAGAAGGATCTTGATCAAGCCTACACGAAGATCAGTTCACAAAGTAAAAGGCAGCGCAAGATTCAAGACTTCGACACGAAGCAACGGTAAAAGTCCACTACAATTATTCACTGTGGAGATCTGGAAGAGACATGGAAGATATTCTGCAGAACCAACCAGAGAAATAGGAAGAAGAGAAAGACCAGAACCAGCACAGCAAAGCACAAGACCCAAGCCTTTCTTTTGGCCGCGGAACCACTGCCAAACCTGGCCTGCGGCCGCGGTTCCACGGCCGTGCTGAAGCCGTAGTGGCAGAAAAATTACCTAAATGCTGGCGGTGCGTGGAGCGTTGACTAGGTCTTTTTCTTAGGGGGTATTTTTGTAAAAGCAGATATGCGAGTCAATTGTAACCCTAGGATTTTCTATGTCCTATAAATAGAAACCCAAATACCTCTTTTGAGGTATGCCTCCTTTCATTAATAAAATTCAGATTTCTTTTGGAAGGCTTCGATGCCTCTTTTCATTTCATCTATTCAGATATGACAAGTCTTGTGTAAATGTTTGGAGCGAGCCATCTGTAAAGTAAGTAGTTTTATTTAATTGCCCTAGTATAGATCTTTAATTCCTTGCCCTAGTTAGATAGATAGAATGTTCTTCAATTCCCTAATGAGCGAGTAGTCTCCTCGCTTTTTAGGGTTAGCTTTGGGGAAGGCTTTTGAGAGATGAAGATCTCTTATCCCTTTCATGCCCATCACACGTTTTTATAGGACTCCATGCATACATGCACACACCGCTCCCTACGGCACCCTATCCCTCGAGGTAGCGGTGATACCGTAGTATAAAGCCCCGGTTGAGCGTGTTTTCCATGGAGGTTAGGGTAAGGATTGATAAAGGAAGGACAAGAACCTAGAGGAAGAAACATCTTCCCGAATGGTTCTAATCCCCTTTATTAATAATTACCATAACACCTCATAGATCTTAATTTGGGTATAGAAAGCGGTGAGATTTATTTACATTTCCAAACCTACCCTAAATCTAACCCTAGCAAGATTTAGATCTAGATAGATTTAGTTTTTAGATTTAATCAATAAGATTCGACACCCGTTTGGAATTAACTCGTAAGAACAATTAGGAAATTCACAACATCTCTGTGGACCGACCCGTACTCACCGGCTAGCTACCAAGCGACGCCGTTCTTGATTGCGGTAACAAATATTTTTGATCTATAAAATCCATCTAATTCAAATGGCGCCGTTGCCGGGGATGACGTGTTATTTCCTTTTTGCAATTTCGGGTTAATCTAAAATTGAAAAATCTTAAAAACTGAAAAATCAAACAAATATAAAAATTTATCATCTTTTATTTTGTGAAGGGTATTTTTTGTGTGAATTTTGCAGGATTGACATACGATTTCGGATCTGGAAATCTCCAGAGATCAAAACAGCAAATATCAAATCTGAACAAACAGAGGAATATCACAACAGACAACAGAAGAAATTTGGAGGACCGAGTCAACAAGTCAACCGCGGCGATCTGGTGACATAAAAAAAAAAACCTGCCGAAGCGACCAACCCGCGGCGGATCAGCGGTCACAAGTGGCAATTCGCGGCGGTTCCGCGGTGGAGGCGACAGATCAGTTCCTTAAAAAAAATAGAAAAATCTCTGTAAATCTTCTGATCTCCTCCTTTGCAAATCTCTGATATCTCCTCTGAAAAATTTCCTGCAGGATTCTTTGCGCTTAAAAAATCTTTCCCCTTCCAATAATTGATCTTGTGCAGGATTCTTTGCGCCGCGCTTAAAAAATAAAAATTTGATTGCAAGTGGTTGTTACTGTTTTGCATATATTTAATCTGACTTTAAGGGCTTGAGACCAATCCAGATTGGGTGGGGATTTCATCACCCTTCCCAGGACCCCATAAATCACATAAGGTATATGCATTGACCAATATTTAATTAAAAAATACTAGACTCAGCCCTAAGGACGTCGCGCTCAATAGGACAGAGGACTAGTCGTAGGCATCGGCTGTTGATCCTAACCTGACTTTGCGGTGTCTAGGCAAGTGTGTCTAAGGCGAGTGGTTACTTAATTAGGGCCACTACTTGTAGCGAAGAGCCTCCCACTCACCTAGCACTTACCTGGCCGCAATTGGCGGTGAAGAGGCGGTTTGAGGTCCTATTTCTAGCCCTTTGGAATAGTTAGGAGCTGTCTAGTTGACCTAGGTGACCCTAGATCTAGGCCTGATTGTGCATTTGTGGTTGATTGAAAGTGTGTTTAAGCCCTTTATCGGAAATTTTTGCAAAAAGCACCAAATAAAAAAAAGAGAGGAAAATTTTATAAAAACTTGCAAATTTTGTCGTTGAGAACTCCTTGCACCACCCACCTTCTTTCTCTTCTCCTTTCTTACATCATGGGTACCCCACCTCATAAATCTCTTGCCGAACTTTGGTATCCTGAACCTAACTTTGCCTCGTAAGCGAATTGTTTCAGTCGATTTAAGGACGACCCCTCCATGCCTAAAATTTCTTTGAAAGATCGAATAGAAGAGTCTAGGAGAAACAGTTCGACTTTGCAATCCACTTTGTATCAACCATTTCAACCTTCACCACCTTCATACGTTGATACCACTTTTTCGAGTCCTATTGTAACTCCGAAACCCTTGTCTATTGCTGAACATATTGGACAATCTCGTAGCCAATCTTTCACTCTTCTCAACACATCCAGTTCTAGGGCTCAACAAGTCCATTCACCTTTTTATCCAAATATTGACCCAACTCCTGTCCAACCATCCAATTCCTACCAGTCCTACCCGACTCTCCCACCTTCACTAGACATTGCTTCGACACAACCATTTGGGAGTTTCACGTATCCAAACAATTTTGAATATTTTACCGAAACCCCTTCACAACCCATGTCTAGTTTGGAACAGTCGTTGGAAGCTTATATTTTAGCAACAAACAAAATGATGAGGAATGTGGATGCTGTAAGTGCACGGCGGCGCCCCGGCCGTCAATCCGACGCCGGAGTGCGGAAGCGGTGAAAAACTTTAATTTTGCGGACTTAGCAAACCGGCACCCCCGCGCACTAAACATCCGGATCGTAACCATTAACAAGTCTAAGCTACTAACAAGATAGGGAAGAGAAGTATACCGACAGATCCGAGTCCTCCGGTCTTCTCGTCGTCATCCCGATCTCCTGCGGAATGTCCCGTCTCCTCCTCGTCGCCGGAAGTGCACCACATCGCCTACTTCTTTTACGGGCTCCCACCTCAATGCCGAGGCAACTCGGGCACGAAGCCGGCTACTCGACGTGCCCAAGATATGCTGTAGAATATCTAGAGAAGAAGTCTCATTTTGGGGTTCATGGAATTGCCTTTTGTGGTGGAGGAAAAAGAACTTGGAGAGAGGTAGGAAAAATGTAGCATACATAAGAATGAATGTATCATATTTTCTTCTCACATCAAAAAATGAATCCACTTCACCATTCCATGGGAATGGCCCCCCCCCCCACCCATGTGTGATTGGAGAGAGAAAGAGTAAGGTCAAGGGGGGTGGGTGGAAGTAATGATGAAAAGAGATGATGAAAGAATCCAATGATCACAACCAAAACCCACACTCCAAAACAAGTAATCAACAACCATGATGGTTACTAAAAGTCAAGCCATCAAGAAGATATGAAGTCAAATGATGGGACAAGTATCATGACATGATAATATGCAAAAACCCCCTCCATAAATGCTTATTTGCAACAATGCAAATAAACCCTCCTCCACCAATCTTCGGCCAATGAGCGGAACAATGGAAATCGGCCGAAACTAAAAGCAAACTGGCAACTCCAGAAAACTAGTCCCGTAATAAATTACAGGAAAACCCCGAAACTGTGCATACACACCCGCATCTGTATTTCGACCGAAATACAAATGCAATGAGACAAAATCTACATTGTACTATACTAGGATCTGGCTTAAACCAAAGCCGGCTAGTAATATCCGTTCGATCCTGATCCGTGCAATACCGCACGTATCTGATCGAACCCTGCCATATAACCATATGGCCTATAGTACAAACTGTCAGATCCTGATCCGTGCAATACCGCACGTATCTGATCGGACCTTGCCATATCTCCATACGGCCTCTACAACCTTTCGCCCGAAAGCTGAGTAACTGAATGTGGAGGACTCTAAAGACTCGTCAACACCTTGGTTGTGGATTTAACCACTAGCACGTCAGAGGTATAAGCCAATACGTAACGGGCTACCAGGTATTGACTAAAAGGGACGTCTGTGAGCGAACTCAGCCTGACAACCCTACTGAGCCTGTCAGTGACTATATCCGTACAGTCCGGTCCGTTCGTCTATGAGCATCGCATGGCGGGCCTAGGGGGTTGGTAAAAGTCAGACCCCCAAAAGCGGTACAAGTCGTGTCGGAGTGTAGCCCAGAACACCCTGAGATACTACTGGAATACCTACCAGTAAATCTCCTTGCCTCGGCCGAGGGCTTCGTGTAATGGCTCTCCTAGACACAGCACGACCTCACCCCCAATACCGGGAGAGACGAACCCCTGAAGATACGCTCACTGCCTCCATGTGGCTCGGGACTGTACCTAACTAAAACCTGTTTGCACGACTCCTTTGAGCCGTGGTAGGGTAGTAATCAAAGTACAGTGGGAACTCACACAAGACAAATGACGATCCCCAGGTCGATGAACTAACCTGCACACATGTCACCAGGGAACTGCCATCTGACGTCTGGTATATGACCAACTGGCATGTTCCCGGCGAGTCCTGTCCGGTGTACTCATAACCCAATGAGCACCTGTATACATCTTAGGTGATCCAACTGACACCAGTGGCTTGTGAGACCGGCCACCGCCCCTCGTCGGGGTCTCGACTGTATACACTAGTCTACTATGGAGTATCGATGCCCTGTCTCGAAACTCACACGACTAGGGACCATTTCAGGATATGCTTATAGACCCCAGCTCCCACTTATATGATCGCCCTCATACTGCTGGTGGTCAAGCAAGAATCCTAGGGGCTCTATCAACGTGTAATAGCGACGTGTCAGGTCACCTAAAACAGTACACGATGATAAAGGTAAACCAGATAGCATACTATCATCTCGAGTAAGACTGTCCTACCGGGATAGGTCCTCCATCAATCATTGCAATCACGTACCTGTGATCCAATAATTGACTCTGAGGGCATTATCTCCAACAATCTCCCACTTGCACTCAACGCTAATTATTGCGATGTCGCATACTCGCAGCCCGTGTGATACCGAACACCCAACTCCTCTACTAGTCAGTCTCACAAAGCTCGTTTGCGAAACTATTGCGTTCGAGGAATAGCCTTAGTGAGTGGATCCGCTTTGTTGTCTCTTTCTATGTCTCTCTATATCTCAAGTTCGTGGAGAAACCCATCTCCCGAAATGAGCATTACCTGTCTTAGAATGTGTCTGGATGTCTGATGGGACATAGCTCATAAATGAACTCCAAATCCAAACTTCTTAGACTGTATCATCAACTGAACTTAATCAGTATCCTCCGCCTTGCCTCCCTCAGTATTGCCTTGGACCACCTGTGCAAAATACTGCCCCTCGTCAGAAGGAAAAACTATAGCTCTGACAACCTCCTTGTCGTCCATGTCACCTTGGAAGCCTGGAATGATAACTGTCTCCCACATGAGGCTGTCGTTATCATATCCCTAGAACATCCACTTATGTTCTAAAACTGCTTCCGACCGTTTCTCCAGGATTGGATTAATGTCAACTTATTGCATCTAGTGCAAGAACAACATCTGGTGTGGTACTTGACATTTCATGATTGACTCAATTGCCTGAGCAAGTGATCTGCCAATCATGCACGTCCCTCTCCCCTTTAGTCTGTAAGACACCTTTAGAGAGGGTGACTCCATTACCTGCAGGTACACTACCGTGCCAGGAGTCGTCCATTCTAAATACCTTTAGAATGCTGTCTAAGTACCCTTAATTGGGAAACCACCCAAATCTAGATCTAAAACCATAGATCTAGTAACCAGTATGTCAGACATAAAGTCCAAGTCCCATGTGGAGAAAACACTGTGTGACGACCAAAGTATAACCGATTGTAGTATAGAAGTTTCCTTTCCTACTCTGTGTATGTCATCCAAATACCATGACATCACACCCTACTACCTTCTCAACAGATCCATCCCCTATTCTGATGAAGTCAAACCCATGACTGTCACGTCAGAAATAGATGATCTATCTCCGCTACATCCGCTTTAGTCTATAAATAGACATAAGCTACTAGTCCACCAATGCTTCCGCTGCTCCCACTGACTACGACAACCCTCTGGCAGAGTCATATAGACGTACACTTCTAAAGAAAGTTTAGAACGACGCTATACTCATCCTCCCGCCGGGTCTCGCACCCTGGAACAACAACAATGCTAATTGTGGGTAAACAAGAACTTCCCTGTCACCGTCCTTGAGGCTACCGTAGTACCTCTAGGGTGCCTGAAGTTACCCACCAAATCTGCGGAGTGGCCAATAGAATGTCAATCCAGATTGAATCTTTAGGTTCCTTATCAAATCTTCAGTAATCGTTTGTGGTTCTGGAATCACTTCCAGTTCTACCATACTCCCACTTACTGTTTTCTAAAAAAATCCATTTTTAATAAAACTGTGGCGAGTCTAGAACAATATTGCTATTGTTCATCCAGATGGTAGAAAGTCAACCCTCGTCATAGCCTGGGTCAACCCACAAACAGCCATTACAGAAACATGCCTTGAGTTGTCCAGTGTCTGGTTTTAATCATAAGCCGGACAACTCCCCGTACCTTAACATCGTTAAGATACGAACTGTTCTATATCCCATATAGGACCAGAGGCACTGATTTAATTGAACCAGATTCAAATCATGCAGCTGTCTCCAGTGTATGTCAACTAAATGGAAGAAGGTCGATCAGCGTTACTCAACTTAGGAATGCTTCCAATTATGAGTAACCTGAAAGAGAAGCAAGTTCTCTTAGTCATTACTATCAGCTGAACACCATACACAAGTATCTACATCTTCGATCACTTTGAAGAATCCCAATACTTGCTATACCTGGTTCTCTACTCTATTCAAATACCTATAACTTCTCAAAATTCAGACCCTGTGTTTCCGCGAAACACCTGTCTAAAAAACTAGAGAAGTCATAAGTAAACCGAATATAGTACGAGGACCAACCTCTCTGTCCTGATGGACCCTGGACAACATACAATACTCTGTATAAGTCCCTTGAATCTGATAACTCATTCACTGTGTGTCGTAGGTTGAAAACTGTACTTATGGTCAAGAAGAATTACACCGCTGTTTAATGCTCCTTACCTAACCATCCACTGATATAGGTAAATGTCATAGACATAATTTCAGAAAGGTATATCTCACTCTATGAAAATAGACGTACAGATATATCAATTTGAAATTGGTGCATAAAAGCGGATATTCAAAACCAAATATTTGCCGACCGGCAAACAGCCCAGGTGATTTCCTCAAATATCACCGATTACAACGAATCCCGATATAATGAGGATAATCACCCAATTCCCAATAACCTACTCCCACTCATCATCTGTAAAACCATACAGATGTGAGAAACAAACCTGGTAAATACATACCCTGGAGTAAGTGTCTAACTGGGAAATCAGTTTTCCTTTAACAGTACACAGTGAAGCTGAAACATTGAAATGTCTCGATGGGGTATCCCGGTATTCCTAGTAATGCCTCTTCCATATTCACGACTGTAACCGTATAATTCTTTGCCACCTCTCCAAATCCCTTTATATGTCTTTAGTCATTACTTTCTGCACACCCCTTTAGGCCAAATGGTTTTCTTCCTTCCCTACCGTTCGGCACCAGCCTATGGTTTGGAAGAAGACTATCCAATAAGCATAATGGGTGTACTGTCCTAATCCTGGGAGCACTCGCAAAGCGAGAGAAGGTGAAGATAAAAGACACCTGAATAAATCTTATTCCTATTTCTCCTGAACCAGAATCCATCCCCGAACTGGAACAAATTCCTTTCGAGTTCGTATATAACCATACGATGGAGTATCCAATAAACTGTGGATCTTCGTAGTGATACGGAGTGTCCTGGAGAAATACAAAGGTGATTTAGGATTGGCGAAGAGATACTTGGTTTGGTCGTGAATATCTGTTGCAATTTACTTTGCCCTCTTACTAATCCCTTGCTTTGTCTTAACTCAATACCTTCTGTACACCATCGTTAGGCTAATTGGTTTTCTTCATTCCCTACCGGTTGGCACCAGCCTATGGTTTGGAAGAAGACTATCCAATTTGCGTAATAGGTGTACTACTCCTAAACCAAGGAGTACTCGCAACCTGAGAGAAGGTGAAAAGAAAATACAACTGAATAGTCCTATCCGTTTTCTCCAGAACCGGAAACCATCCTCGAATAAATTCTTTCGAGTTCGTATCTAACCATACGATGGTTTTGTCCAATGGAAGTGGACGTTTGTAGTAATACGGGGTGTCCTGGAGAAAAGGGTAAAAGTAGGAGTGGCAATGAGGTCTGCAACTCTGACAATCCAAAAGCCAGTGTTTAAGAAGGTTCGGTCAACTTGGTCTCTGAGTCAAAGTCTTAGGGTCGGGTCAATGGTCGCTGCCAAAGAGAGAGAGAAAAGAAACACTCAGCGTGCACTCTAACCTAGATCAGAATGGTTACCAATTTATCTAATCTGGAATCCTCCCACTGTACCTCAAATTCTCCTCCAAACCTGAAAGAAGAATTAGTCGGGGTCACCCGAGGAGTAAACCAACTCATCAGTGGGAATCGGGATCCAACTATCATCGCATGATAACGTGACGGAATCCGCTCACGGTGTCACACTCCAGAAGGTATGCGCATATCTGGCAAGTTTCAGTTCTTTTGAAACTCCCGATGAGATTTCTGCCCCATGCTCTTATGACCTTGGCGTGAGGTCAAAATATCATAAGTCACATGTCAAGTTCTACCCATCATTATCCAGGTTAATTTGAATCCACCCGTACATACCCTTGACGTAGGCCAAAATAGTAGTACGACTGTCCCAAACCAACGCATCTATCTATGCAACAGATAAATACCCGGCAGCTACCAATCACTATGCCTTGGCGTGAGGTCAAAATACATAGCTTAAATACTACCGAATATTTAACTGAAATGATGGAGGGCTACGAATGGTTTCTGGCGAAAACCTTTAACGTAAAGAACTTGATATCGTCAAAGGAACGGATAGCTTTTTAAAAAATATAGTGACGAAAACCGTTGCTAATGAGGTCACTCCCGGTGAAGGGATCTCGGCTCTTTCCCCGTAGAATGGGGTGCAGGATATTCCAAATGAATACCGCGATGCAAAGCAAAAGCAATCGGCTATAGTGAAGTTAATGCCCTGATGCAAACTTTTTGTCCAAGGGGTCACTCCCGGTGAAGGGATCTCGGCCCTTGCCTCGTCGACTGAGGAGCAGGATATTCCAACTGAATACCGCGATGCAAAACAAAAGTAAACGTCCTTGCAATAACAGCTTTTTGAAAAGTGTTCCAACAACATCAGATTAGGTTTGTTTTTAAACTTGCATTGATCCGAATCAATGCAGTCCCATCAATTGATCACACCAAAAAGAACGAAAATATACTGATGTACGTATATGCCATCCGCATTCGCCACTGGGTCCCGTCATTACCCGTTAGGTTAGCTAACTAACGACAGAGCGGGGACTGGACTAGCGCGGATGCAAAACATATACAACATCTACTAATATATATACCAATATATTATATTTCGCTCAAGGCGTGAAAGAATTGCGACATCACAGAGAATGAACAGCATCACAGAAACAATACAGATATCTGGGATCCCCGGGTTTCACAGAGCCACTACTGAAACCTGACGTTCCCCTGGTCGTGTGGATAGCCTGCGCAATGAAATCCTAGACCCCTACGGGCGCGGCAAGTTACCCGCCAAAACCTGAAGCGAGGCAGCCTCCTTCAGCACCGTGAATGGACCACCCAGCACTTCACGGAATCCGGTAACTTGGGCACCCCTCCTGGGTCAACCAGTACCCCCTACGAGTGCGGTGAATAGCCCGCCAATCCTAGAGTGAAGCCCCCTCCGTCTCAATGCCATGAGATGCGGGCTTGTTGCCCTCTAGAACCCGGCTATCCGTGCACCCCTCCGCGGGGTAATCCTAGTACAGAAAGTAAAATATACATATACCGGGTACAACGACCGCAACCTGGCCGTGCCCCAAAATAATAATACAATCAGGCAGTGACGGCAGTCCACATGTCGGACGCTCGCCCCGCAATATCAAATGTACATAATACAACCACAACTGTACTAGCATTGCATCCAGGCTATCCCCCACGACCAATCCGCAACATCACAGCAAAAACAGAACATCAACGTGAAAGTCACGTTCGCAAATCCGTCTAACCGGGCTATAGCAGTTAGACCGGATTTACCGATCAAGTGACATTCACGGTCGCAGATATAATGTAAATACTGTGAAATAATGTGTTTAAATATTCGATCGATCAAATAATTAACAAGTGGGCCCCCAAGCAATACTGCAGCACTCACAGAAATACTGGGCCCAATTTTAATATCCCAAAACCCCAATTTTAAGCCCATAAAGCTACTGAAGAAATTCCACACAGCAAGGACACTGTTCAGCGGCGGAACCGCGGCCCAAGTGGGGTTTTGGCCGCGGTTCCGCGCTCGGTTGGACGACTGAATGTGTCGAATTTCTACAGTATTCATATAACAGGCAGTGCATCACTATTTTACAACTTGAAAAATTTTTCGAGACCAAAAATTTTCAACAGAAACTGATGCGAACTAAAATGCAGTTTTGGAACATTCGATCGATCTAAACAGAAAAACACATTACACCAAGCTAGACTATGTTAATGGCGAGGCTCTGATACCACTGTAAGTGCACGGCGGCGCCCTGGCCGTCAATCCGACGCCGGAGTGCGGAAGCGGTGAAAAACTTTAATTTTGCGGACTTAGCAAACCGGCACCCCCACGCACTAAACATCCGGATCGTAACCATTAACAAGTCTAAGCTACTAACAAGATAGGGAAGAGAAGTATACCGACAGATCCGAGTCCTCCGGTCTTCTCGTCGTCGTCCCGATCTCCTGCAGAATGTCCCGTCTCCTCCTCGTCGCCGGAAGTGCACCACATCGCCTACTTCTTTTACGGGCTCCCACCTCAATGCCGAGGCAACTCGGGCACGAAGCCGGCTACTCGACGTGCCCAAGATATGCTGTAGAATATCTAGAGAAGAAGTCTCATTTTGGGGTTCATGGAATTGCCTTTTGTGGTGGAGGAAAAAGAACTTGGAGAGAGGTAGGAAAAATGTAGCATACATAAGAATGAATGTATCATATTTTCTTCTCACATCAAAAAATGAATCCACTTCACCATTCCATGGGAATGGCCGGCCCCCCCACCCATGTGTGATTGGAGAGAGAAAGAGTAAGGTCAAGGGGGGTGGGTGGAAGTAATGATGAAAAGAGATGATGAAAGAATCCAATGATCACAACCATAACCCACACTCCAAAACAAGTAATCAACAACCATGATGGTTACTAAAAGTCAAGCCATCAAGAAGATATGAAGTCAAATGATGGGACAAGTATCATGACATGATAATATGCAAAAAACCCCTCCACAAATGCTTATTTGCAACAATGCAAATAAACCCTCCTCCACCAATCTTCGGCCAATGAGCGGAACAATGTAAATCGGCCGAAACTAAAAGCAAACTGGCAACTCCAGAAAACTAGTCCCGTAATAAATTACAGGAAAACCCCGAAACTGTGCATACACACCCGCATCTGTATTTCGACCGAAATACAAATGCAATGAGACAAAATCTACACTGTACTATACTAGGATCCGGCTTAAACCAAAGCCGGCTAGTAATATCCGTTAGATCCTGATCCGTGCAATACCGCACGTATCTGATCGAACCCTGCCATATAACCATACGGCCTATAGTACAAACTGTCAGATCCTGATCCGTGCAATACCGCACGTATCTGATCGGACCTTGCCATATCTCCATACGGCCTCTACAACCTTTCGCCCGAAAGCTGAGTAACTGAATGTGGGGGACTCTAAAGACTCGTCAACACCTTGGTTGTGGATTTAACCACTAGCACGTCAGAGGTATAAGCCAATACGTAACGGGCTACCAGGTATTGACTGAAAGGGACGTCTGTGAGCGAACTCAGCCTGACAACCCTACTGAGCCTGTCAGTGACAATATCCGTACAGTCCGGTTCGTTCGTCTATGAGCATCGCATGGCGGGCCTAGGGGGTTGGTAAAAGTCAGACCCCCAAAAGCGGTACAAGTCGTGTCGGAGTGTAGCCCAGAACACCCTGAGATACTACTGGAATACCTACCAGTAAATCTCCTTGCCTCGGCCGAGGGCTTCGTGTAATGGCTCTCCTAGACACAGCACGACCTCACCCCCAATACCGGGAGAGACGAACCCCTGAAGATACGCTCACTGCCTCCATGTGGCTTGGGACTGTACCCAACTAAAACCTGTTTGCACGACTCCTTTGAGCCGTGGTAGGGTAGTAATCAAAGTACAGTGGGAACTCACATAAGACAAATGACGATCCCCAGGTCGATGAACTAACCTGCACACATGTCACCAGGGAACTGCCATCTGACGTCTGGTATATGACCAACTGGCATGTTCCCGGCGAGTCCTGTCCGGTGTACTCATAACCCAATGAGCACCTGTATACATCTTAGGTGATCCAACTGACACCAGTGGCTTGTGAGACCGGCCACCGCCCCTCGTCGGGGTCTCGACTGTATACACTAGTCTACTATGGAGTATCGATGCCCTGTCTCGAAACTCACACGACTAGGGACCATTTCAGGATATGCTTATAGACCCCAGCTCCCACTTATATGATCGCCCTCATACTGCTGGTGGTCAAGCAAGAATCCTAGGGGCTCTATCAACGTGTAATAGCGACGTGTCAGGTCACCTAAAACAGTACACGATGATAAAGGTAAACCAGATAGCATACTATCATCTCGAGTAAGACTGTCCTACCGAGATAGGTCCTCCATCAATCATTGCAATCACGTACCTGTGATCCAATAATTGACTCTGAGGGCATTATCTCCAACAGATGCGTCCATGGTCGCCCTTATGCAACCTAGTGAACCGGTAGCTAGTTTCCAACTAGCTCCAAAAATTCCAATGTATGAGGAGGCGGTTGGACAGAGTGATAATTTGAGAGGAGAGAGTGAGCTGTAAACCCTTCCAAATCAAACCTACCCATTACCAATTGAATTCAACAACTCCTGTTTTCAAACATGTGTCCAAAATGATGAGTTGTGCGACTTTGTAGTGATTGATTTGCCAGATTGTGAAGAATCCCTTTCGAGTGAAACCACACTTAATCCTTTCGATCTTTACACCTCCAATCTAGAACCTGAATTGATAAAGATCCATGCTTTTGATGAGGTGTATGAAAAAATTGATTTTCACTTGATTAAGGATATAGACGCCGGGAATATTTTGGATGATGAACCAGTAGATTTGACTGAAATTTTATCTCCAATTCATCATCCCGAGTCATTAATTGTTTCTCACGAACCTCATATGCGTCTTGATTTTGATGATAATGGCATGGATAGGCTAAATTTTGAGGAGAATTATAAGGATAGTATTGAGGAGAGTATTGGGGATAATATAGAGGATGAACCATTTTTGTTTGATGTGTCAGATTTTCCAATTCATCCTCCTGAACTTTTAACTGTTATACTTCCTAAATCACCCTCTTTCCTTTTCATCGTTCCGACCACGCAAAAGATCACGCTTGAAGACTGTGAGCTCGAAAAATTTCTCTTTGAATCTGACACAGTTCTCACAGACGATAATGATTACGAGTGTTTCACTTTTTCGGACGATGTTGACAACTCACCTCCCGAGTTTGAGTCCTTTATATTTTCAGATGAGTTAGTTGAACCATCAGACTCGGTTTCTTACAGTCATTTCGAACCATTGATGGAATCCTTCCAGTTCGAGACAGATTACTTAGGTGAGAATAAGACTATCCCTAAATCACTCCCTTTCTTCCTTCCTATCATTTCGACCACGCAAGACTCTGTTGTGTTTCCATCTTTAATGGAGGGTTTACCAAGTTCGAAATACCCATGTTTTCTTGCGAATCTTGAGGGATTTGACCCCATTTCTCGACGGGTTGATAGATTAGAACAATCGCTTTTTACACATCGGTCATCACAAATTGCGCTAATTTATTCACTCAATTTACACCCTCAAGATCGTACTACACTTCTTTCTCTTTTCCGCCTTTCTCCTCCTCCACCGAGACCATATTCCATTTTTCTTCCCGTTCGGTCTCGTGTGGGTCTCATTTCTTTTCTTTACACTCCATTCTTTCACCAACCCCACCATTACTACGATAGAATTTTTGAATGGTTGGTGCTAACTTTTGGTCTGTGTAAGGCCTTGTATAATTTGATTTTTCTCCTCCCTAACTCTAAATTTTAACGCTTAAACAGTGGAAACACTGTCTCACTTAAATTTGGGGGGAACCTTGTTGTATATATATTTTTGTTTTTCTTTTAACAATAATAATTTTTTTTTATAAATAAATAAACAGGGGAGTGCCGACATTTTGACCCTCTTGGTGTGGCATGACAGTGAGGACACTGTCAAGTTTAAGTTTGGGGGTATGCTCGGTAAGCCTTCTTCCTTCGCATTCATATGTACATTTTTTGCATTTGCTTACTTATTTTAAAACCCATAAAAAATTGAAAAATTTCAAAAATTATAAAAATTAAAGTATTCAATTTTGGCCATAATTGACTTGAGTTTGACAAAAAGGTTAACTAGCTAGGAAAAACTAGATCTTAGACTTAGTAAATTAAAAACCCTGAAAATAACCTTTCTTAAAGTTTAACGGTAGAAAGTATATGTCTTTGTAGTTTATTTAGAAATAGGCAAATTTTAAGTTCAGTTCTTGGGGTAAGTTAAAACAAGAGAAGAGTATTGATATTTTTATTAAAGTATAAGTTTGAAAAATAATTCCTAGCTTAAGTCTAAATTCTAAAAATATATACCCTACAAATTGCACAAACACGCACCTTGAAACTTGGAATAGTAGAAGAGACCTTGAAATGCTCTTGTCTAAAGTCCTTAGTACGAAGAAAATAAAATAAAAAAAATTCAAGTGTGAATAAAGAGATAATAAAAAAAAATGAACACTGGTTTTTGTGATTACTTAAGGCTGCAAAAATAGAAAAATATTTAGCAAGGGTGCTTCATCACCTAGTGCCTTAGACCAACTAGTTTGGGAGTCACTGCTAAAGCCTTAGGTGTTAGAAGACTAGGAATTACGCTTTAATGTGCCAACACATCTTGTAATCGGTTGTTGGTACCTCAAGAAGTATTAACGATCGCATGAAGGATGTGTGAGAGAAATTCATCTAAAAATTCACCAATTAAGAAGTGCTTTGGACAACGGACAAAGTATGATTGCTTGATTTGAATTTCCAAGTGTAGGGGTGATATATACACACACGTAGGGGTATGTGATTGGGATTTAGATAAGAGATAGGAATGAAGAATATGACTTGTATCTTTAATAGAGATGGTAACAATTCTTAAGTTGAGATAGAACCCTAGAAGAAAAACTTAAGAGATACCAAAAGCTAAGTAAATTCACAAGGATATATATAATCTTAAGTTATATGATAAGGAGGCGTGAAGAATACGGGTGGATAATTTATGAGTCGAAAATAATAGACTTCCTTGTTAGAAAACCTAATTGGAAAATAAAAATTAATGGGCCAAATTGATAGGATTTTGTGGGTAGTATCCGCTGAAAACCCTCAGGAGACAACACTCCTCCTGCTAGGGACACCTAGAGGTTTAACGGCTTGTTGCACGAGCTCAGTGCAATCGCGTTTCCCTGCGAAAGTGAGGTTAGGTTTTTGTTGAGAATAAAACTAGGTTTGCTCGAGGACGAGCAAAAGATAAGTTTGGGGGTATTTGTTCATACCATAATTCTGCATTATTATATTCCCCAGTCCTAGTCATTTTACAAATAAACAGGTGCCTTTGACCCATGTCTGCTACATAGTACAGGTTACAGGTTCTCGGAACAAAAACAGTGCAAAAGATAAAAGACGATGCAAAAGTGAGACTATGACCGACAAATAGAAGGATCTTGATCAAGCCTACACGAAGATCAGTTCACAATGTAAAAGGCAGCGCAAGGTTTAAGAATTCGACACGAAGGAACGGTAAAAGTCTACTACAATTATTCACTGTGGAGATCTGGAAGAGACATGGAAGATATTCTGCAGAACCAACCAGAGAAATAGGAAGAGGAGAAAGACCAGAACCAGCATAGCAAAGCACAAGACCCAAGCCTTTCTTTTGGCCACGGAACCGCGGCCAAACCTGGCCTGCGACCGCGGTTCCGCGGCCGTGCTGAAGCCGTAGTGGCAGAAAAATTACCTAAATGCTGGCGGTGCGTAGAGCATTGACTAGGTCTTTTTCTTAGGGGGTATTTTTGTAAAAGCAGATATGCGAGTCAATTGTAACCCTAGGATTTTCTATGTCCTATAAATAGAAACCCAAATACATCTTTTGAGGTATGCCTCCTTTCATTAATAAAATTCAGATTTCTTTTGGAAGGCATCGATGCCTCTTTTCATTTCATCTATTCAGATCTGACAAGTCTTGTGTAAATGTTTGGAGAGAGCCATCTGTAAAGTAAGTAGTTTTATTTAATTGCCCTAGTATAGATCTTTAATTCCTTGCCCTAATTAGATAGATAGAATGTTCTTCAATTCTCTAATGAGCGAGTAGTCTCCTCGCTTGTTAGGGTTAGCTTTGGGGAAGGCTTTTGAGAGATGAAGATCTCTCATCCCTTTCTTGCCCATCACACGTTTTTATAGGACTCCATGCATACATGCACACGCCGCTCCCTACGGAACCTTATCCCTCGAGGTAGCGGTGATACCGTAGTATAAAGCCCCGGTTGAGCGTGTTTTCCATGGAGGTTAGGGTAAGGATTGATAAAGGAAGGACAAGAACCTAGAGGAAGAAACATCTTTCCGAATGGTTCTAATCCCCTTTATTAATAATTACCATAACACATCATAGATCTTAATTTGGGTATAGAAAGCGGTGAGATTTATTTACATTTTCAAACCTACCCTAAACCTAACCCTAGCAAGATTTAGATCTAGATAGATTTAGTTTTTATATTTAATCAATCCGTTCACACCGTTCAGAATTAATTCGTTAGAGCAATTAGGAAATTCATAAAATCCCTGTGGACCGACCCGTACTCACCGGCTAGCTACCAAGCGACGCCGTTCTTGATTGCGGTTATAAATATTCTTTGACATAAAAATCAGTACCCGCAAGTCGTGACATAAAGATCAATGCTATCTTGACAGTAGTTGCTCAAGACATATGACCGGAAAATCTAAGAGCATTGCAACCCTATCAAGAAAGAAATGTGTCATGGTCACCTTTGGAGATGATGGTAAAGGTAAAATTATTGGTGAAGATAACAAAAAATTCAATCCTACTAGTTTAGAAGATGTTCTTCTTGTTGATGATTTAATACATAAATTTTTAAGTATCAGTCAATTTTGTGATAAAGGCTTCAAAGTTGTTTTGATAAAAAGTTTAGAAAAAATCTTGATTTAAATGATAATATTATTCTTTGTGGAAAAAGAAGCGGCAATGTTTATTCTATTGAAGCTTGTGTTCTTCTAAATTTTTTGAGTGCTTAAGTGTTGTAAATGATGAAAGTTGGTTATGGCACCTAAGGTTTGGACATACTTCCATGGACTTAATTTCAAACATCACCAACATGGAGTTGGTCGTTGGGATTCCAAAACTCAAATTCATCAAAGACAGGTTGTGTGATATATTCCAAATGAGTAAAAAATTCAAGAGTTGATTCAAGCCGAAGGTTGTGGTATCGACTTCTAACCCTTTCGAATTAATTCATATTAATTTATTTGGTCCTTCTAGGACATTGAGCTTAGGTGGTAAATCTTTTGCATTTGTTCTTGTAGATAACTATTCTAGATTTACTTGGGTTTATCTTGCAAATAAAAGTGATGCGTTTGTTGCTTTCAAATTTTTTTCCAATAAAGTGCAAAATGAAAAACAACTTTAATAATCAAAATCTGAAGTGATCACGGTGGTGAATTTCAAAACTCATTTTTTGGAGACTTTTGTGATGATCATAGGGTTAAACATGAATTCTCTGGTTCTAGAACCCTACAACAAAATGGAGTCGTTGAACGGAAGAATCGATCTCTTCAAGAAATGTCTAGGACAATGTTGAATGAATATGGTTTGCCTCATTATTTTTGGGCCGAAGCGGATAATACTGCATCGTATATTGTAAATAGAGCTGTAATTCGTAAGGGACTTGAGAAAACTCCCTACGAACTCTACTATGATAGAAAACCCAATATTGGCTTATTTTAAATTTTTCGGTAGCAAATGTTATATTTTTAATACTAAAGATCCTCTTGATAAATTTGATTCAAAAAGTGATTTGGGTATCTTTCTTGGCTACTAGTAAAGCTTATCGTGTTTTTAATCAAAACTCTAAAATTGTGGAAGAGAGTATGCATGTTAAGTTTGATGAAACTAATACTTTTGCCAAGAAAGATGCAGTGAATTTAGAGGATGACGAAGAAGTGGTCCGTACTTTCTTGGAGGAACTTGATATATCAAAGGAAGAATAACAACAAGAACCACTTTCAAGTGAAGAGCCAAAGAACGACGACGAAGCCGCCCCAAATTTTCCCAAAAATTAGAGATACAAGAAGAATCATCCACCAACCCAAATAATTGGAGTGTTGGGGTTCCTAGCGCTCTGGCCGTTGACCGCGACCGTTACGGAACGAAAAATTTTGGTGTTTAAAAACCTTGTGCTAGAAAAAACTACCTACAATCGAAACCGAACATGAAATTAGCAAACTACAAAGAGATTCTAGCTACTGTGATAGAATGTTTTACCAAAAGATCCATGTCCTTCAGTCTTCTACCCTCTTCCTTAGCTTCTTGAGGTCTCCTTGATCAAACTTGACCGCCGGTTTTCCTCCGACGAAGATGATCCACCCGAGAGATGTGGTTCATGGCTCTAGCTCCACACTAAAAATCTAGTGGAGCAACTAGGGACTCTAGGTTGGTAATCTAGAGTGTTTAGGGATGTAGTGAGTTGTTCTAAGTATATATCTATCTCTCTTTCACCCTTGATTCTTAACACATGAGATGGTAGGGTTGAAGATCAAGAAGAAGGAGAAGCTCAAGAAAAGCTAGTGAGGAGAGATGAGGCAAAATGATGAGAGTCTTCATCAAAAAACAACCAAGTGTTTATCCAACATCCAAAAATAAAAGTATGATATGAAGCATGATTTTGTAAAAACCATTTTCCAAATAAAATAAAACAACCAAACTTGAATAGTTTGCACAAATGAATTTTCAATTCATTTGTCAACACTATTCATGCATGGTTCTCACCATTCTCTCTTCACTATCTTTACACCTCATTTCCATTTAAATTAATAAATGGATAAACCAAAAAGAGGTGTCCACCTTCTAGAATGTTTTCCATATAAATATGTAATACACTCAACTGTATATACATATCCGTATTCGTATCAAAATACGAATACCCAAAGAGATAGAATAATACAAAGAACATAATATTAGAATATACATATCGAAATATATATACGTAAATTATTAAATCAATACCTGATTTAATAATCCGGCTCAATCCTAAGCCGACTAGTATTATCAACAGTCCGATCGAAAGTCTGGGTAACTAGTATAATCATTCGATCGGAATCCTGCACATATCAAAATACGGATACTACATCATTTCGCCTGAACCAGGAAAACCCTCTGTGTGGGACTCTAAAAACTCGATAGTACGCCATCAGTGAGTTACTGGATAAATCCATAACCATAAGCACGTCAGCGGCACTAGCTGTACGTAACGGCTACCCAGGTACCTGTCGTAAAGGAAGGTCGACGAGCAAGCTCATCTGGATCCCTACTGAGCCTATCTGTGACAATCTTCATGCAGTACGGTCTCTTCGTCTAAGAGTATCACATATCGGGTCTAAGGGGTGGATAAAGTCAGACCCCTAATAACGTGATATTTCGTGTCGGTGTGAAGCCCATCACCCACCGAGATACTACTGATCCAAATCAATAATTCTTGTCCACCTTGGCTAAGGATTTCTGGTGATGGCAACATGTTTGCACGAATCCTTTGAGCCATGGTAGGGTAGTAATAAAAGCACAATGAGAACTCACACGAGACAAATAACGATCTCAGGTCGAAAGAATAACCTGTACTCATGTCACCTGAGAACTTCTATCTGACAATAGGTATATTACCATTTATCATGTTCCCGGTGAGTCCGTCCAGTATACTCACCCTAGTGAGCACCTGTATATGATCTTAGGTGCAAAAGACCAATGGCTATGGGACCAACCATCGCCCCTCGTCGGAGTCTAGAAATATATACACCAGTTTACTCCGGAATATCGATGCCCAGTCTCGATACTCCCACGACTAGGGACATTTGAGGATGTGCTTATGGACTACCCAACCCCTACATGTATGATTGTCATCATAACGCTGGTAGTCAATCAAGAATCCTATGGTATCTATCAACATGTAATAGTGATCTTTAATACCACATAATACATGTACATGATGATAAAGATAAACCGGATAGCATACTATCATCTTGGATAAGACTGTTCTACCTGTATATGTCCTCCCTCAATCATCACAATCACGTGCCCGTGATTACAATAATTGAGTTGAGGGAACTATATCCAACAATCCCCCACTTGCACTTAAGGCTAATTATTGCGGTGTCACATACTCACATCTCTTGTGATACCGAACACCCAACTTCTCTACTAATCAGTCTCGCAAAGCACGTTTGTGAAATTATTGCGTTCGAGAAATAACCTCAGCGAGTGGATCCACTCCAATGTTTCTATCTTTATCTTTCTATATCTGAACTTGGCGGAGAAAGACTATCTTCCGAAATGAGTGATACATGTCTAAGAATTTGTCTGGATATCTGATGGGATCAAGTTCACAAATGAACTCCAAATCCAACAAACTTCTTAGACCGTATCTTCCATTGAATTTAATCAGTATCCTACGCCATGCCTTCCTCAGTATCCTCTTGGACCACCTGTCTAACATACTGCCCCTCAAAAGAGGGAAAACTATTAACTCTGACAGCCACTCTGTCGTCCAGGTCACCTTGGAAGCATGAAATGATAACCTCCTCCTGAAAGAGGTTGCCGTTACCATATACCAAGAACATCCAATTATGTTCACAACTGCTTCCTAATGTTTCTCTAAGATTGGATTAATATATTCTTATTTCATCCAGTGCAAAAGCAATATCTGGTGTGGTACTTGACATTTCAAGATTGACTCAATTGCCTAAGCAACTGATATGTCAATCATGCAAATCTCTCTCCTTATCAGTCTACAAGACATCTCTTTAAAAAGGGTGACTCCATCACGTGCGGGTACACCACCACGCCAGAAGTCGTCCATTCTAAAACACTTTAGAATAGTGTCAAAGTACCCAAATTGGAACACTTCCCAAATCTTGATCTAAAACCATAGATCTAGTGACCAGAATCCCTGATATTTTATCAAGATCCTATATGGAGAAACATCTTGTGACCACCATAGTATAACCGATCGTAGTATAGGAATATTACTTCCTATAAGGACAACGTCATCCAAATACCAGGACATCACTCCCTACAACCTTCTTACCATGTCCATATATTGTTCTGATGAAGTCAAACTCTATGACTATCACATAAAAAATAGATGATCTATCTCCGCTATACTTGTTTTAGTCTATAAATAAACATAAGCTACTGGCCCACCATGCTTCCGTTGCTTCCACTGACTACAACAACCCTCTGACAGAGTCATATACTCGTGCACTTCTAAAGCTAATTTAGAACGACGTTATATTCATCCACCTACCAGATTTCATAGTCTAGGACAGTAGTAGTGGCAAGCTTAGGTCATCAAAATCTTCCTGTCTCCGTCTTTGAGGAAACTGAAGTACCTCTCGGGTGGCTGAGGTTGTTAGTGATATATGCCCTAGAGGTCATTATTATATCATACTGGTTTCTATATTACATTTTGGAAGGTTGGGATATACACGGATATAGTAACAGTCTTGCTCGAAGTGGCAGTATGCTACCTGGTTTGTTTCTACCTCAATATGTGCATGTGTTTCTTTTAGCATATCGCTTATACATATTGGTAGAGCCTTTAGGATGTTTGCTTGATTACCAGCGTTGTGATGGCAGTCACACTAATGGGAGCTGGGTAGTCTATAAGCACATCCTTAGTTGTAGGATTATCGAGACGGGGCATCGATACTCCAGATTAGACTAGTGTATATGCTTCTCATCCCAGCATGGGAGATGGTCTGTCCCACAGCCATTAGTACGTCGTACTGGAGATCATATGCTCATTGGGTTATGACTACACTGGACAGGACTTGTAGGGAGCTGCTGGTGGGTATTATACCTATCGTCGGGTAGCAGTTCCCAGGTGACATGAGTACAACTTTGTAACGTTTTGAAAATCGTTTAGGTGAAATTTCGGAAAAGTGGAAAAATAACTGGCGTTTTTGTAAGTCGATGTAGTACACCCCAGTACTTGTGGGGAGGCGGAATTTTCAAAAACGATCAAGTTTAAAGAACGAACATCGACTAACCGCTTGAATCGAAGCTAAACAAATAATAACCGAACACATAGCTATACTAAACTATAGTGTTAAGGAATTATACCTAATGAAAACTAGTCCTTCGTCTTTACGATCTCCTTGTTCTCCTCGGCCTTCTCTAGGTAGTAGACGATCCACCCGAGAGCAAAACTCCAAGCTAAACCTCTAAACTTGAGGCAACTAACCTTCTTGGATTGCTAATCAAAGAAGTTAGGATGTGATAGAGTGATGGTTATGGATTGTTTAGTCTAACTAATCCTTTGATCTCAACTCATGAGGTGTAAGGATTAGGGTTTGAAGATGAGAGCTTGAGGAGAGAGAATGTGAGATAAGATAATGAGAAGAGAGAGAGTGTATCATAATATATTATGAAGCATTCTCATTTATCAATAAAAGAAAATGAGTGATGAATAAGCATGCTTCACAAATATCTAATGGTGATTCATTAAGCATGTGTCATTATCATTTATGGTGCAATTAATGATAATGATGAATCACCTCATGACTCACTTTCTTATCCATAAGTAACCTCCTTAGTCACATCTTCTAGAAGCTTCTCGTACAATTACGAGAACGCCCCTCCAATCCGCAAAAATACGGAAAAACTTTAGACTGTAAAAATCCAATAACCGGATACCAGTAACTGGCTTAAACCAAAGCCGACTGGTAAAAACTGTCCGAAAGTCGTACGTGCGTAAACGCACGTATGCGTCCGAACCCTTTGTCGCAAAACCATGCAACCTCTATATCGTTTCGCCTGGAGTAGGAAACTCTCTGTGTGGGACTCTAGAGACTCGACTACTACGCTGGCAGTGGGTTTAACCACAGACCGCAAGCGGCACTAGCTGTACGTAACGGTCCCCAGGTAGTTGTCGATAAGAAGGCCGATGAGAAAACCCATACGAACTCCTACTGAGTCTGATGTGACAATCTCCATACAGTCCGGTCCGTTCGTCCAAGACTATCGCATATCGGGCCTAGGGGGGCGGCAAGCGTCAGTCCCCTAATAGCGGTATAAGTCGTGTCGGAGGGAAGCCCATTACACCCTGAGAAACTACTGGAACCTACCAGTAAATCTCGCTTGCCCTGGCCAGGGACTTTGCGTAATGGCTCTCTGACACAGCACGATATCTACTCCCAATACCGGGAGGGACGAATCCTGTCTAACCGCCACTGCCTCCAAGTGCTCGGGACTGCACCCAACTGCTACCTGTTTGCACGACTCCTTTGAGCCGTGATAGGGTAGCAATCTAAGAACAGTGGGACACACTCGAGGCGAAGTAGCAGTGTCAAGTCTGCGGACTACGCTGTACTCATGTCACCTGGGAACTGTTCACTGACGACTGGTATCAAACCAACCAACAGTTCCCTGTGAGTCCTGTCCGGTGTACCCGTAACCTAACGAGCACCTGCATACTATCTCCAGTACGACGTACTGACGGCTGTGGGACAGACCATCTCCCCAACTGGGATGAGAAGCGTACACACCAGTCTACTCCGGAGTATCGATGCTCTGTCTCGATAATCCAACGACCAGGGACCTGAATAAGGATGTGCTTGTAGACTACCCAGCCCCCACTAGTGTGACTGCCATCACAACGCTGGTAGACAAGCAAGATCCGAAGAGCTCTATCAATACGTACACTCACATATTAAGATAGAAAAACCAAGTAGCATACTACCATGTTTAGCAAGACTGTTATATACATGTGAATATCCCAAGCTTCCATTAAGTAATATACAAGCTAGTATGATACAGTAATGGCCTTCTAGGGCATAAACACTAACAATCTCCCACTTGCACTAGGGCCATGTACTGGCGTATCGAAGACCAATGATCTCGAGCAGCCTCTCGAACTGAATCTGAGGAAGGGCCTTTGTGAATGGATCAGCAATGTTCTCTTCTGAAGCAACTCTCCGAACCTCGATCTCCTGACGATCAATGATCTCCCTGATCAGGTGATACCGCCTCAAGATGTGTCTGGACTTCTGATGGGACCTTGGTTCCTTCACTAAAGCTATAGCTCCGTTGTTGTCGCAATACAGAGGTATTGGATCAACTATGGTAGGAACCACCTGAAGTTCTGTTAGGAACTTCTTCATCCAGACTGCTTCTTTTGCGGCATCGCAAGCAGCTATATACTCCGCTTCCATCGTCGAGTCAGCAACGGTGTCCTGCTTGGAGCTCTTCCAGCACACCGCCCCTCCATTGAGGGTAAAGACATAACCCGACATGGACTTGGAATCGTCCTTATTACTTTGGAAGCCGGAATCAGCAAAGGCCTCCAACCTGAGGTCTTTTCCGCCGTAAACCAAGAACATCTCCTTAGTCCTCCTCAGGTACTTGAGAATGTTCTTTACTGCTATCCAGTGTTTCTCCCCTGGGTCTGACTGATACCGGCTTACCACGCTCAGTGCGTAAGCTACATCTGGTCTGGTACACAACATCGCATACATTATAGAGCCTACCGCAGAAGCGTAGGGTATAATAGACATGCGTTCCCTTTCCAAATCAGTCTTGGGAGACATCTCTTTGGAGAGGGTGATTCCGTGACAAGCCGGTAGATTACCGCGCTTAGAATCTTCCATACTGAATCTTTTCAGTACAGTGTCGATATACCTGGACTGCGAAAGTCCCAACATCCTCTTGGATCTATCACGATAGATCCGGATCCCCAGAATGTAAGAGGCATCACCCAGGTCTTTCATGGAGAACCTGTGTGACAAGAATCCTTTGACAGATTGTAGCATAGGAATGTCATTTCCTATCAATAGAATGCCATCCACGTACAAGACGAGGAATACGACACTTCTGGCCACAACTTTACTATATATGCACGGTTCATCTGGATTTTTGATAAAGTCATATTCTTTGACTGTCTCATCAAAACAGATGTTCCAACTCCGCGATGCCTGCTTTAGTCCATAAATAGACTTAAGCAGCTTGCATACTTTCCCGCTGCTCCCACTCTGATTGAAACCCTCTGGCTGATCCATATAGACGCTCTCTTCTAAATTTCCATTCAGAAAAGCCGTCTTTACGTCCATCTGCCAGATTTCATAATCATGGAAGGCAGCAATAGCAAGAAGGACCCGAATGGATTTGAGCATAGCCACTGGAGAAAAAGTTTCGTCATAGTCCAAACCAGGTCTTTGACGAAAACCCTTTGCAACAAGTCTAGCCTTATAGGTTTCCACCTGTCCATCTACACCAATCTTTTTCTTGAAGATCCATTTGCATCCTATGGGTTTTACCCCATCTGGAGCAAAGTCCAAAGTCCATACTTTGTTGGTGTACATGGACTCCATCTCGGTCCGCATTGCATCTAGCCATCGTACCGAGTCGCCGCTCTGGATGGCCTGCTGGAAGTCAGTAGGTTCATCATCATCTATGATGCAGTCCTCTCTATCCCCGTCTATGAGAAAACCGTAGTATCTCTCAGGCGGATGAGACGGCCTACTACTCCTGCGGAGGGGTGCGGGAATGTTCTGTTCTTCTTGAACCTCTGGTTCTACCAAACTTTTAGTAGCAGTTTGTGGTTCTGGAATTTCTTCCAGTTCTATTTCGCTCCCACTCTTCTGATTTTCCAAAAATTCAGTTTCTAAGAAGCGGGCATGACGAGAAACAAAAACCTTTTGTTCCTCTGCGTAATAGAAGCAATATCCTGTAGAGTTCTTTGGATATCCCACAAACTTACACTCTACTGAGCGTGCCTCGATCTTGTCCGGATGCTGCTTTTTTACAAAAGCTGGACATCCCCATGTCTTCAGGTACTGAAGATAGGGTTTCTTCCCACTCCACATCTGATATGGTGTGGTAGGCACAGTTTTGGTTGGAACTCTGTTCAAAAGATGTATCGCTGATTCTAGCGCATACCCCCAGAAAGATCGCGGTAACTCAGCATTACTCATCATGGATCGTACCATATCCAATAGGGTTCGATTCCGTCTCTCCGATACACCGTTGTGCTGTGGAGTGTATGGAGGAGTAAGCTGAGAGAGAATTCCTTTCTCTTTTAGGTAACCTAGGAACTCGGCACTTAAGTATTCTCCACCTCGATCAGATCTCAGTGTCTTAATACTTTTGCATGTTTGGTTTTCCGCTTCACTCTTGTATTCCAGGAATTTCTCAAAGGCTTCGGATTTATGCTTCATCAAGAAGACATGTCCAAACCTAGAGAAATCATCCGTGAAAGTAATGAAATAGGAAAAACCACCTCTTGCATGTGTAGACATTGGACCGCATACATCGCTGTGTATGAGTCCTAAGAGCTCGCTCGCTCTTACTCCTTGTCCAGTGAATGGAGTCTTTGTCATCTTTCCTTTGAGACAAGATTGACAAGTGTCATAAGTTTGATATTCGAACGTGTCCAAATATCCTTCTCTATGCAACTTAGTCAACCTTCTCTCATTGATGTGACCCAGTCTACAATGCCATAAGAAAGCTTTATTCAAATCTGGAGACTTTCTTTTTAGTGTGCTCTGGACATTGAAAATTTGGAGTTGGTTTAAAACATATATGCCGTTATTTAGAGTACCGGACCCAATCAAACCATGATTAAGGTGGATGTTGACAACATCTCTTACAAACGTGAAATCATAACCTTTATTTGATAACAAGGAAACTGATATGATATTACACGTTAAGTTGGGTACAAAATAACAGTTATGTAAAACCAAAATGTGTCCACTCGTCAATCCTAGGTGATAATCCCCGACGGACACAGCTCCCACGCTAGCTCCGTTAGCAACCCTGAGGATCATATCACCTTCCTTCAGCACTCTCCGGTTTCTCAGTGCCTGCAATGAATTGCAAATATGAGATCCTGATCCGGTATCCAATACCCAGGAAGTAGAGTTGATTGACAGACAATTCTCAATTACAAACACACCTGAAGTCGAAGCCACAGCTTGCTTCGGTTCCTGGTTCTTGGCGTTCCACGCCTTGCAATCCTTCTTCCAGTGCCCTTTCCTGTGACAATGGAAGCACTCATCCAGGCCAACTACCGGTGCTGTAAACTTTTTCTTTCCCTTCTTTTCCACCTTACTAACACCTCCTCTAGGTCTGGGTGCGGCCTTCTTCTTCCTTCCTTTGGCCCTAGCCTTGGACCCGGAAGAAGATGAACCGCCAACAAACATAGCGGGTGTTTCCCTTGCCTTCTGCAAGGTGCCCTCCGCACTCCTTAACATGTTCAGGAGTTCCGCAAGTTCAACTTCTTTTCCTTGAAGATTGAAGTTGAGGATAAACTGGGCGTAGGTGGGAGGAAGGGACTGGAGAACAAGGTCTGTATAGAGCTCATTATCCAAAGTCGTCCCAAGGTCTGCGAGCTCTTCTATGTAGCCAATCATCTGTAGGACATGTTCACCTACCGATGACCCGACAGCCAACCTCGCTCGAAACAATTTCTTAGAGGTCTCGTATCTTGCTATACGAGATTGCTCTCCATAAAGTTCCTTTGTATGGAGAAATATGCCATCTAGGGACATATCCTCGTGCCTCCTCTGATGTTCATTGTTCATCGAGGCAAGCACGATGCACTTGGCTCTCGCGCAATCTAAATCCCAGGTTTTGCAGATTTCCTTATCCGCATTGCTGGATTTGGGACCAAGGACAGCAGGTGCTGTAGCGGTGAGGACGTACCCCAGTTTGTCATAGGTCAAAGCCATCTTGACATTCCACAGCCAATCTTTATAGTTTGGCCCCGTCAGTATATTTTTCTCTAAAAGTAACTTAAGTCCAGTCATTTTCAGGGTCGCTGCAATTAGGAGAGAGAGAAGAAAACTCTTTAGCATGATGCTCTTGCAAGTTTAGAGTGGTTTTTAGTTTATCTAAACTGGATGGCTCCCACTGTTTCTCGAATCCTTCCTCAAACCATAAAAGAAGAATTAGCCAAGACTATTCTCACCGTACAATACTTGCTTAACCGTTCAGCCAGGCCGGTGTCGATACTTCGAGGGAGGTTTTCCAACGCTTTCGCGAAGTTCCTTAATTAAATAACCTCTTTTCTCTGGGGGCGTAACCCCGCTGACACTTTTCTGGACACCTACTAGGTTTATAGCATTGATCGTTAAGTGACGAATATCCTGATAAGTAGCATATACTCACAGTAGGATCGGGATCCAAATATCATCGTATGATAATGTTGAAGGAATCCTACCAATATTCATCAAACTCCAAATGGTATGCATCTCTTTGCAAATTTCAGTTTCTTTAGAAATTCCCGATATAAGTTTTTGCCCCATGCTCTTATGACCTTGACGTATGCCAACAAATCATAAGTCACATGTCAAGTTCTGCCCATCATTATCTTGTTAATTTGAACCCACCCGTATATACCCTTGACGTATGCCAACAAGGTAATGCGACTGTCCCAAACCAACACATCTATCTATGCAACAAATGAATACCCCAGCAGCTACCAAACACTATGCCTTGACGTATGCCAACAAGCATAGCTTGAATACTACTGACCATCCATAAGAAATGACGGAGGGCTACGACTGGTTTTGGCAAAACCGTGAACGTAGTGAACTTGATATAACCGAAGGAACCTGATAGCTTTTAAAAGGAGTGGTTAAATCTCCGCATTTAAAAAAATCTGTTTTTAAAATTAACCGAGTGGTTTCTTTTAAATTGTTCCAACGATTTAAACTTTGGTTTATTTTACTTTGCATTATAGATAATGCGTCCCATCATTAACCTATCATTGCAGAAAACAACGAAAATACAACGTCCTCTTATGCCATCCGCATTCGCCACGGGGTCCCGTCATCACCCGTTAGGTTACTTAACTAACGACAGAGCGGGGGCTGGGCTAGCGCGGGTGTAAAACATAAGTGGCGTCTAAATAGCTATCATAAATATAGATATTTTACATTCGTCTGACGCAATGATATTCATTCCAGAACACAGATAAACAATATTGGATTTGCAAGCAATCTGTATTTCTTTTGAGCCTGCAAGAAAAGACAGATTACACAGTTGTGATAAATAGCCGTTACCCCACCCTCGACCCTACGGGTACGGCAAACTACCCACCCGGCAGTCTGTGTACCCCACCTTGGGTCAGTCCTAGGAGCAAAAACAGTAAAATGAAATAATACAACGGTGGCTACGACCGCAACCTGGAAGTGCCCCGCAAAAATAATATTACAACAAATTACATTTACAACAAATGAATTAAACAATAACCCATTGCTAACCCCGGCTATACACCACAACAGTCCAATACAGTTTATATGCACAAACAGATATAACCATTTCAGAAATGTGCAACCCCCTGCCAACCGACATACTAGCAGTTGGGGGAGGTTTACGAACACATTAAACAATCACAGATATAATCCAATATGCAAATACTGTACAATTCGATCGAATAAACAACATCAATATTGCTCCAAAATCTGCTCTGTTAAACAGTAACCTGAGCAATTATTAAATATTCCAGAAAACCCCAAATACCAGAGAGGACCCACACACGAAATACGAGTCCATGAGTCGGCAACTCGGCCGCGGAACCGCGGCAGATCGGTGGGATCCGCCGCGTTTCCGCGGCGCTTTAGCCGATTCATGGGCTCGAATTTCTTGTGTTCTTCTGGACTGTTTACAAGCTTTCTGAGATCACCTGAAAAATTTTAGGACATCATTTTAAATTCGACAGAAACTTTACAGATTTTGGGTTTTCCGGCTTCGTTTTTCCGTTCGAAATTCGTACAAATTTGTAATTAAGTTATTTATTGTTTAGCGAGGCTCTGATACCACTGTAAGTCGATGTAGTACACCCCAGTACTTGTGGGGAGGCGGAATTTTCAAAAACGATCAAGTTTAAAGAACGAACATCGACTAACCGCTTGAATCGAAGCTAAACAAATAATAACCGAACACATAGCTATACTAAACTATAGTGTTAAGGGATTATACCTAATGAAAACTAGTCCTTCATCTTTACGATCTCCTTGTTCTCCTCGGCCTTCTCTAGGTAGTAGACGATCCACCCGAGAGCAAAACTCCAAGCTAAACCTCTAAACTTGAGGCAACTAACCTTCTTGGATTGCTAATCAAAGAAGTTAGGATGAGATAGAGTGATGGTTATGGATTGTTTAGTCTAACTAATCCTTTGATCTCAACTCATGAGGTGTAAGGATTAGGGTTTGAAGATGAGAGCTTGAGGAGAGAAAATGTGAGATAAGATAATGAGAAGAGAGAGAGTGTATCATAATATATTATGAAGCATTCTCATTTATCAATAAAAGAAAATGAGTGATGAATAAGCATGCTTCACAAATATCTAATGGTGATTCATTAAGCATGTGTCATTATCATTTATGGTGCAATTAATGATAATGATGAATCACCTCATGACTCACTTTCTTATCCATAAGTAACCTCCTTAGTCACATCTTCTAGAAGCTTCTCGTACAATTACGAGAACGCCCCTCCAATCCGCAAAAATACGGAAAAACTTTAGACTGTAAAAATCCAATAACCGGATACCAGTAACTGGCTTAAACCAAAGCCGACTGGTAAAAACTGTCCGAAAGTCGTACGTGCGTAAACGCACGTATGCGTCCGAACCCTTTGTCGCAAAACCATGCAACCTCTATATCGTTTCGCCTGGAGTAGGAAACTCTCTGTGTGGGACTCTAGAGACTCGACTACTACGCTGGCAGTGGGTTTAACCACAGACCGCAAGCGGCACTAGCTGTACGTAACGGTCCCCAGGTAGTTGTCGATAAGAAGGCCGATGAGAAAACCCATCCGAACTCCTACTGAGTCTGATGTGACAATCTCCATACAGTCCGGTCCGTTCGTCCAAGACTATCGCATATCGGGCCTAGGGGGCGGCAAGCGTCAGTCCCCTAATAGCGGTATAAGTCGTGTCGGAGGGAAGCCCATTACATCCTGAGAAACTACTGGAACCTACCAGTAAATCTCGCTTGCCCTGGCCAGGGACTTTGCGTAATGGCTCTCTGACACAGCACGATATCTACTCCCAATACCGGGAGTGACGAATCCTGTCTAACCGCCACTGCCTCCAAGTGCTCGGGACTGCACCCAACTGCTACCTGTTTGCACGACTCCTTTGAGCCGTGATAGGGTAGCAATCTAAGAACAGTGGGACACACTCGAGGCGAAGTAGCAGTGTCAAGTCTGCGGACTACGCTGTACTCATGTCACCTGGGAACTGTTCACTGACGACTGGTATCAAACCAACCAACAGTTCCCTGTGAGTCCTGTCCGGTGTACCCGTAACCTAACGAGCACCTGCATACTATCTCCAGTACGACGTACTGACGGCTGTGGGACAGACCATCTCCCCAACTGGGATGAGAAGCGTACACACCAGTCTACTCCGGAGTATCGATGCTCTGTCTCGATAATCCAACGACCAGGGACCTGAATAAGGATGTGCTTGTAGACTACCCAGCCCCCACTAGTGTGACTGCCATCACAACGCTGGTAGACAAGCAAGATCCTAAGAGCTCTATCAATACGTACACTCACATATTAAGATAGAAAAACCAAGTAGCATACTACCATGTTTAGCAAGACTGTTATATACATGTGAATATCCCAAGCTTCCATTAAGTAATATACAAGCTAGTATGATACAGTAATGGTCTTCTAGGGCATAAACACTAACAGTTTTCTGTAAAAACCAAGATATAATTATTTTTCCGACAAAGACTTAAATATACCTATTCTAGCTATGTAATTGCTAATAATTGGTATTTAATTGGTCGATTGTAAATTTCTAGTTTAGTAAAATATTTTCCGTATTTAATTATTTTAAATATTATTTTAAGCCTTCACTAATACATTTAATTAGCGATATTTACAAATGAGAACGGGTTAATACAAGTTTAGTACACTATGACACACTAAACACTCACATGTAACATGTTGTCATGTTTGATCTGTTCTAGACTTTTCAAAAAAAAAATTTAAATAGAAAACAAAATAAATAAGGAAAGGTTATATAATGAAGTATGGTGCATTCTAATTGAGGTATGTGTATTTTTCTTAACTTGATATATTTTTCCACACCTCACTCTTCCCCCCCATTGGACGATTTCCCTAGGCAGAATTCCCTAGGCAGCACCCCCCTTCTCTCTCTTCACACCTTTCCTTGCAACAAAAGAAAAAAAAAAAGAAACAATAAAGAAAGAGGTATGGTTTTGTTTGACTTGGGGGAAATTCAACACACACAATTCACTCTCTCTCGCCTCATTGTGCAGCCAAGACCCCCCCCATGAGTAGCCCTCATTTTTCCGACACCTCATTCACCTCCAAAATCATCATAAAATGCATCAAAATCCACACAAATTTCCTACTAAATCCAAATCAAATCCTTACCCATTTTTCCTTGGCCACTCTAGTATGGATCTTGTTGAAAAGAAGCAAGTTTGGGAGGCTAGATTTCATCCTAGAACTCAAAATTTGAAGGTATAAATCTTAACCCTTTATTGGAATTATTGTTTAATTGCTTTAATCTAGCATATCTAATTGTTAATTGGGTTTTAATTGGAAGTTTGGAAATTCAAGTGAGGGTTTGCGAAATTCAAGTTAGGGTTTTTATGACATCATTAAGGATGCAATGTATAGTTTAACATCTTAAAATATGCAAAACCTAGTTTAGTTGTTAAATTGTAAATTGTTACAATTAATCTGTCCAAATTGCATAATTTTGCAAACTAGGTTTTTATAAATTATGAATATAATTGAGAGAAAAATCTAGTCAATAATTTTGTGACCTAATTAAGTTAATTGGTGAGAATTGTGGCCACTAAAATTATTAAAACATTTAGATTTGTTCTAAAACGGGAAATTTTTTCTTACTAGGTTTTTGGAAATAAAACGATTTGATTAATTTTAAGGTTTTAATGATTTGCATCCTATTTCATATAATAATTAGTATGTTGTGAACGCGCAATTAGTACGAGTGGGTACTAGGATTAGTGGTTTTCACGTATTGCGACCCTAGTGGTGATTTGTGGTGTTGTCGCGGCGTGTTTCGTGCACCAAGTGTGTGCGCGTCGCGTTAATGCGCGTGGTTGACTTATATTGTTTTTGTCCGCGAATATTTATATTTATTCTCTTGTTTTCCTTGTGTACATTCCTAGGATCGGGTGCAGAGGCATCGGACGTGGTGCGGAGAGGACAGAGCTGAAACTGGAGAAGATTAGCCGAGGCGTCCTGGTGAGTAGATATATATCTACGAGAGATGTCGGATGGATGGCGTATAGCACCCCCATAAGTTCATAGCATTCCAATGCGTTATGATATTTATATGTATATACATGTTTTTATGAGATGTGCATACTTAGTAAGTAATACTTTATGTGACCATGGATTAGTGTTAGCGTATTCGGAAGATAGTAACTTAGTTTAGTTTCTTAGACGCGAAACCCTAGAATATTGTTTTGCATACACGCGCGCGCACACACGCATACATTCAATGTTCTTGTGCGTATATGGGGATATGTATATATATATACATATACATATATGTATGTGAGTATGTATATATATATATATATATATATATATATATATACGTATACAGGTATGATGAGGATAGTATATGATATTTGGAGATGGGTCGATGTGATTGGGCTGGATGCCGTGAGATCGATAATGTGATTTGGATCGTGTTATGAGATACGACATATTATTATAGCGGATCGTTGGGTGTTCAGACCATAATATTGCATTTTTCATTCCCCTATTCTTATCCTTTTTATAAATAAATAGGTACTCTTGACGCACGTTTGTTGCATATTACAGGATACAGGTTTCTGGAGCAAATACAGTGAAAAAGACACAAAACAACAGAAAAGGGACTTTTGACCAACAATTAGACGGATCCTAAGAAGCCCAGTTCACATAGGTGCAAGGCAAAGAATGTCAAAGTGAAACGGTTAAAAGACCAATACAAGTCTTCACTGAAGATCTGGAGAAGAGTAAGAAGCCAACAGAGAAAAAGAAGTATAAAACTAAGAAGCCCAGACAACCACAAAGGACCCCAGAAAATATGGTGATCCAAGCCCACCAAAGGGCCGCGGATCCGCGGCCCAAGACAACATTTGTCGCGGATCCGCGGCCATATAAGGCCCGTGTCGGTGCAGTTTTTCTGTGCTGTTGCGTCGGTGCGGGTGTTGGGATTTTACGTGGGCAAATCTGTAATTGCGCATATGCGAGAGTCTGTAACCCTAGGTTTCCTATTTTCCTATAAATTGTGATTTTAGATCTATAAAATGTATGCCTCTTTTCAATCAATAAATTTCAGAATTTCTGAGAGATAAATTCAGATCTGTTCTTCTTGTTTGGAGGGAGCCGTCAACTTAGGAAGGTATTTTATTTCTATTTCTTTTAATTAAAATGTTTTCTCATCCCCTAATGAGCGAGTAATCTCCTCGCTTATTAGGGTTAGCCTTAGGGAAAGGGTTGAGAGATGAGATCTCTCGCCCCTTTCAATGCCACATTCACCTAATGAATTAGAACTTCACGCATACGAGCACAATCGCTCCCTACGGCATCCTACCCTTCGAGGTAACGATGAACCGTAGTATAAAGGGCCGGTTGCGCACGTTTTCCGTGAGGGTTAGGATAATTATCAACAAAGGAAGGATACAAATCTAGAGGAAGAAACATCTTCCCAAAAGATTTGGATCCACTTTATTAATAATTACCTTAACATCTAACAGATCTAAAAAAGGAAGGTATTGAAAGCGGTGAGGAAAAACATTAATCTCCAAAACTTCCCCTAAGCCTAACCCTAGCAAGACTTTTAATTAGATTAATTAGATCCAGTTTTTCTAGATTTTTATAAACAAACCAAAACGACATCTTGAATCAACTCGTTAAAACACATAAAAGGAATTTACCCGTCTCTGTGGATCGACCCGTACTTACCGGCTAGCTGCGAAGCGACGTCGTTTCTGATTGCGGTAAACTCATGTTTTTGACAACTAATCAAATGGCGCCGTTGCCGGGGATGGCGTAATTTTTCTTTTTGTGAATTTTCGGGTTGATATAAATTTTAAAAATTATAAAAATCTAAAATTATAAAAAATAAAAAAAATTATCAAATTTGATCTGTTTGAAGGGTGTATCTTTTGAATCTTGCAGGAACAGCGAAGAATTGAGGATCTGGAAAGTTACAGAGGGCAAAACAAAAATTGGTACATAAGAACAGAGAGGAATTGAATGTACAGAACCACAGAATTTTTTCCAGAGGCTGAACCCACCCACCGACCGCGTTTCCGCCGCAATGGTAGCCTCCAGACCGCGGTTCCGTGCTCATTTGGCCACGTCAGCACCTCAAATTTTGTGAGTTTGATCCTCCTTCTCCCCTCTGTAACCTACAATATATCCACTGTAAAAATTTTCTGCAGGGTTCTTTGCGCTAAAAATCTTTCTCCCCCTTCTAAATAACAGATTTTCTGCAGGTTTCTTTGCGCCGCGCTAAAATTTTTTGATTGCAAGTGAAATTTTATTTGTTTTGCATAATTTAACCGGACTCTAAGGGGCTAATTGACCAATCTCATATTAGGTGGGGATTTCATCACCCTTGCCAGGACCCCAGAAAACACCTAAAGCATGTGCATTGACCACAGTTAATTAAAAAAAGATTAGACTCAGACCTAAGGACAGCGAGCTCAATAGGAAAAGGACTAGTATAGGCATCGGCCGTTTATCCTAACCGACTTTGTGGTGTCTAGGCTAGTGGTTATTAATTAGGCCCACTGTAGTGGTGGTTCCTTCCCACTTACCCGGCCGTATTTGTCCGTGAAGAGGCGGTTTGAGGTCCTATTTCTAGCCCTAGTTAGGAGCTGTCTAGCAGACCTAGGCAACCTTAGATCTAGGCCTGATTGTGCATGTGTGGTTGATACATTTGTGTCACGAGTCCCATTTTCTAAAACCTTCTTGCAAAACTCTCCAATAAAAAAAAATAAAGAAAAATCTTTTCAAAACTTGCAACTTGCCGCTAAGAAAACTTGCACCTCACTTCCATCATTTCTCCTTCATTGACGTTATCTTACCCCCACATTCTGTTTTCTATTTTTTTTCTGACTACACTACCCTTTTAGTGTATGTCATTTTGGACTAGGGATACTAACGCCCGATTAGTCCGTGTTTTGTTGGTACCGACCAACGAACCCTTCGACGAGCCCTTCGTCGACATTCCGTCCATTTCTTTACCTCCACCTTCAAATTCTTCTTTCGAAGGTATGTCGGGACACAACCCCAACAATACCTTACCGACGGGAATGATTCCACCTCCGTTAGGTGCGAATAACCCGATCTTCCGCCTGTTGTAGCGCCCGCACGAGTCGCTCTCCAGGATCTCTTCTACCCCGTCCGCACTTCTTTACCTACATGTCTTTCACCCCCACCGGCGAATGGGGATAATTTTGAAATAAAACCACACTTCATCAATATGTTGCCTAAGTTTCATGGTTTGGAATCCGAAGATGCATATATTTTCATTAATAAATTCCAAAACGTTTGTGCCATGATGAAGACAACCCAATTAAGTGATGACGCAATAAGGCTAAGGGTCATTCCTTTTACCTTATGTGACCTAGCCGAGAAGTGGCTATACAGCACCGCATCACATTCCATCAGAAATTGGGACGAGTTTGTGAGAGCTTTTCTAAAAAAATTCTATCCTCACCACAAAACTGCTAGAATCCGAAACGAGATTATACAATTTTCACAGCTTCCTTCCGAACCATTTTGGAAGTGTTTCGAGAGATTTAAAGACCTACTTGTTCAATGCCCTCATCATGGGATAGAAAGTTGGCAACTTTGCCAAACATTATACGAGGGATTGAACGCAGCAACGAAGCAGTTGCTAGAAACAATATGTCAAGGTCATTTTCTCTCCAAGTCTAGCGACGAAGCTTGGCAGTTTCTTGAGGACCTAAGTGAGCAAACAATTCAGTGGGAGAGTACCAAGACCACATCATCTTCTAATGGTCAATCTAGGGCAGGCATACATCAAGTAGATATGTCGATTGCTATGAAGGCCGAGATGGCCTCACTTATGAAAAAGCTAGAAGCCATTGAGACCAAAATCTCATCGTCTTCTCCTGCCCCTACTCTACCCACACGAACTGTTTGTGCTTGTTGTTCTAATCCATCTCATCTAACCGAAGAGTGTCCTTATAATGCACCTATTCAAGGACATGATCAAGTCAATGCTGCATTTCAGCAACGACAAAGAAACGATCCGTACTCTTCGGCATACAATCAGGGGTGGAGGAGTCACCCAAATCAATAGTTCCAAGGTAATAACAATTTTCAAAGACCTCCTCCACAACAACAACAAGCACCTTTACAAACTCAAAACCAGCAACCTTTCCAACAACAACCTTATACAAATCAAACGAACAATTTGGTTCAACCAAATGATGATAAGGTTATCTCGCTCGAAAAAAGTCTAGATGCATTTCTTAAGCAAACTACAGAATCCGCAGCAAGATTTGAAAGTTATGTTCAATCTTTAATGAATAACAATGCCTCACACGATCAAAGTATCAAATCTATTGAGGCACAAATTGCACAATTAACTGCTGCGTTGAGCGAGAGAGAAAAGGGAAAGCTTCCATCTCAACCATTGCCCAATCCCGGTCACACACAAAACGCATATCACAATCATAATGTAAATGCGGTGACCACGTTGAGATCCGGAAGAGTGTTGCAAAATAATGTGGGAACTGGTGATGACATCCCCGCCGGTGGTTCTTCTTCCCCTTCTTCATTTTCTTCACTTCCTTCTTCACCTTTTTCTTTAGAGCCTATTCTCCACCCTACACACGGCTCTACTTCTTCTGACTCGAACGGACCCATTTCTCACAACACGAACACATCCACACTGGGATCCGTTCCTACTCCACATTCTACTCCACAGACTTTTGACTCAACAAATTTTCAGAATGCTCCATTCCCAAACAGGTTGAGTCCTAATAAACCAAATGCACAAGTGGAGAAGATTGTGGAGATATTTAAGCAGGTTAGCATAAATATACCTCTCTTGGATGCTATCCAACAAGTCCCTTCATACGCGAAAATCTTAAAGGGCTTATGCACCTCGAAGAGAAAAGCATCTCAAGTACCCAAGAAAGTGCTAGTGGCTAGTGCAGTGAGCAATGCTATTAACCACCATCAGACCTTACCCCAAAAACGAAAGGACCCCGGCTGTCCTACGATTTCCATCACAATTGGGGATAAGAAAATTAATCGAGCACTTTTAGATCTTGGGTCTAGTGTTAACCTGATTCCCTACTCCGTATACGAACAATTAGGGGTTGGAGAGTTGAAACCCACTCGTTGCACTCTCCAAATGGCTGATCGATCAATCACCCATCCAAGGGGTCAGCTAGAGGATGTGTTGATCAAAGTTGGGGAGTTCATATTCCTCGTTGATTTTATCATTATGGATACACAACCTGTCGCTAACCCAAGAAACCAAATTCCGGTGATTCTTGGTCGACCATTTTTGGCCACTTCCAATGCCGTAATAAATTGTCGCAATGGCTCCATGACTCTATCCTTCGGAAAGATGTCTAGTGAGTTCAATATTTATAAGATGGGAAGTCTGCCCCCCGTACCAAAAACTAGTACACGAGAAGTTTGCTCTATTCACGAAATCACGCAGGAGGACTGCGAGCTTGAAAGATTCTTGTTTAATGAAAACAGTTTTGACGCCACTAGTGCGTCCCTCCTTGAGCCTACCACCGTTGACACAACCGACACTGATTATGAATGTTTCACTTTTTCGGATGACGACGACTCACAGCCCGAATATGAGTCTTTTGAAATTTTGGATGAGTTAGTCGAACCATCCGAATCGGTTGTTTGCAGTAATTTCGAACCTGTGTTGGAGTCCTTTAAGTTCGAGGTAGATTCCGCAATGATTCTTTCGCCTCCGAAACTCGAACTCATGTCCTTACCGCCTCACCTTAAATATGCTTACATAGGTGAGAATGAGACTTTTCCCATTATAATATCAGCCTCTCTAGCCTTCGAGCAAGAGAACGCTATTTTAAAAGTCTTACAAGATAGGCGGCAAGTTTTCGGTTGGACTATGGCGGACATCGAGGAGATAAGTTCCCTCATAATTGAATATCATACACAATTGATGGATGATGCCAGGTCACTAGAGGACCCACAGGAACATCTTGGGGGTATTGTGGTGAGTCAACCTCCTCCCTTAGAAGTTGAAATACCCCCATTTCTTTTAATAAGGTACGAGAATGCCAACACTCCACTGATTGCTGATCATTTACATTCTCGTTTCGATGCATCACCATCACCTGTATATTTACCTCCACACCTCCCATACCACTACTTCTATCTTCCCCAATTCTTTGCGGACCACCACAACTTATTCTTCCACCAATCAATATTCTTTACTGATAAATTTTTCAAATGGTTGGTGTTGACGTTTGGTCTACGCAAAATTTTGGCAGTAATGTCTAACATAGTTTAAATGAAGTTTGGGGGAGGGTCTTTTTGTATATATTTTTTGTTTTTCTTAACAATAAAAAAAAAATATAAATAAATAAACAGGGGAGTATCGGTACTTTGACCCTCTTGGTTTAGCATGACAGTGAGGACACTGTCAAGTTCAAGTTTGGGGGAATGCTCGGTACGTATTCTTCCTTCGCATTCATTTGTACATATTTTTGCATTTGCATACTTATTTGAAAACCCATAAAAATTTGAAAAATTATAAAAATTATAAAAATTAATGTATTCAATTTTGGCTAATTGACTAGAGTTTGACAAATAGGTCAACTAGCTAGGAACAACTAGATCTTAGACTTAGTAAGTTAAAAACCCTAAAGATAATCTTCCTTAAAGTTTAACGGTAGAAAGTATATGCCTTGTAGTTTATTTAGAAATAGGCAAATTTTGGGTTCACTTTTTGGGCTAAGTCGAAACAAGGGAAGAGTATTGATGTTCTTATTAAAGTATAAGTTTGAAAAATAGTTCCTAGCTTAAGTCTAGATTCTGAAAACGTATACCCTACAAATTGCACAATCACGCACCTTGAAACTTGGAATAGTAGAGGAGACCTTGAATTGCTCTTGTCTAAAGTCCTTAGTACAATGAAAATTAAAAAAAATGTGTGAATGAAGAATAAAAAAAATGAACACTGGTTTTTGTGATTACTTAAGGCTGCAAAAATAGAAAAATATTTAGCGAGGGTGCTTCATCACCTAGTGCATTAGACCAACTGGTTTGGGAGTCACTGCTAAAGCCTTGGGTGTTGCAAAGACTAGGAAGTACGCTTTAAAGTGCAAACGCATTTTGTAATCGGTCGTTGGTACCTCAAGAAGTATTAACGGTCGCATGAAGGATGTGTAAGCAAATTTCATTCACCAACTAATTAGTACTTTGGACAATGGACGAGAGTACGATTGCTTGATTTGAATTTCCAAGTGTAGGGGTGACTTATACACACACGTAGGGGTATGTGATTGGAGTTTAGATGAGAAAAAGGAATGAAGAATAGAACTTGTATCTTTAGTAGAGTTGATAGAAATTCCTGAGTGGAGATGTAACCCTAGAAGGAAAACTTAAGAGATGCCGAAAGCTAAGTAAGTCTACATGATATATATAATCTTAAGTTAAATAATGAGAAAGTGTGAAAAATGTGGGTGGATAATTTACAAGTATAAGATAATAGAATTCCTTGTTAGAAAACCTAATTGGAGAACAAAAATCAATGGGCCGAGTTGATAGGATTTTGTGGGTGTAATCCGCTGAAAACCCTCAGGAGACAACACTCCTCCTACTAGGGACACCTAGAGGTTTAACGGCTTGTTGCACGTGCTCAGTGCAATCGCGTTTCCCTGCGAAAGTGTGGTTAGGATTTTAGTGAATAAAATAATAAGTTTGCTCGAGGACGAGCAAAAGGTAAGTTTGGGGGTATTTGTTCAGACCATAATATTGCATTTTTCATTCCCCTATTCTTATCCTTTTTATAAATAAACAGGTACTCTTGACGCACGTTTGTTGCATATTACAGGATACAGGTTTCTGGAGCAAATACAGTGAAAAAGACACAAAACAACAGAAAAGGGACTTTTGACCAACAATTAGACGGATCCTAAGAAGCCCAGTTCACATAGGTGCAAGGCAACGAATGTCAAAGTGAAACGGTTAAAAGACCAATACAAGTCTTCACTGAAGATCTGGAGAAGAGTACGAAGCCAACAGAGAAAAAGAAGTATAAAACTAAGAAGCCCAGACAACCACAAAGGACCCCAGAAAATATGGTGATCCAAGCCCACCAAAGGGCCGCGGATCCGCGTCCCAAGAAAACATTTGCCGCGGATCCGCGGCCATATAAGGCCCGTGTCGGTGCAGTTTTTCTGTGCTGTTGCGTCGGTGCGGGTGTTGGGATTTTACGTGGGCAAATCTGTAATTGCGCATGTGCGAGAGTCTGTAACCCTAGGTTTCCTATTTTCCTATAAATTGTGATTTTAGATCTGTAAAATGTATGCCTCTTTTCAATCAATAAATTTCAGAATTTCTGAGAGATAAATTCAGATCCGTTCTTCTTGTTTGGAGGGAGCCGTCAACTTAGGAAGGTATTTTATTTCTATTTCTTTTAATTAAAATGTTTTCTCATCCTCTAATGAGCGAGTAATCTCCTCGCTTGTTAGGGTTAGACTTAGGGAAAGGGTTGAGAGATGAGATCTCTCGCCCCTTTCAATGCCACCTTCACCTAATGAATTAGAACTTCACGCATACGAGCACAACCGCTCCCTGCGGCATTCTACCCTTCGAGGTAACGATGAACCGTAGTATAAAGGGCCGGTTGCGAACGTTTTCCGTGAGGGTTAGGATAATTATCAACAAAGGAAGGATACAAATCTAGAGGAAGAAACATCTTCCCAAAAGATTTGGATCCACTTTATTAATAATTACCTTAACATCTAACAGATCTAAAAAAGTAAGGTATTGAAAGCGGTGAGGAAAAACATTAATCTCCAAAACTTCCCCTAAGCCTAACCCTAGCAAGACTTTTAATTAGATTAATTAGATCCAGTTTTTCTAGACTTTTATAAACAAACCAAAACGACATCTTGAATCAACTCGTTAAAACACATAAAAGGAATTTACCCGTCTCTGTGGATCGACCCGTACTCACCGGCTAGCTGCGAAGCGACGCCGTTTCTGATTGCGGTAAACTCATGTTTTTGACAACTAATCATTGGGCGATGTGTTTTCATACATACGCAGATATATATATTGATGGTATCGGCATGTACTAGACTTAGATTTGTACCCTGTTCATGATATTATGATAATGATACCATGTGGATATTGAGGTATATGTGATAGGCGACCCGTACCCCGATTTTGGGATGTCGTACGATGAATTTACTGTACGAGATATAAATATGATGATTAATCCGCACTCATGATTCGAGGATGTCGTATTATGTATATATGTTATCGTATGTAATTCTATTGAGGCGGAATCACTGACTACTAGATATATAGATCGACTCAGACTTAGATAGATTTCCTTACCTTTTTGTTAGTCTCTTAGCTGTCCTGTAGTTTATTTAGTAGATGTTAGAGTTGGGCGCGAGTCATACTTATTTCCAAAACTAACGAATCGTGAGTATTTTAAAGACAGAGCGAGGGAGAATACGGATATTTCAAAGGACGTACCTTTTCTTAAAAACACCGTAGCCCCTATTTTCTAAACACCATGATTCGTGCGATTTCAGACAAAAAGCTGTATGACTCATATATAGATATGTATATTCTGTATTGTCGTGTTTATTATTCATTCTCCGTTTATTCATGTTGTTATCATCGCATTGCATGTTTAATGTGTACTTTAATGATTATGAAATCATGTTGTCAGGACACCCGCACTATTACCGATGATGCGTATGCTCCACGTACACTTGCTTGCCGGCTTACACACATCATCATCGGTAATTTCCATGTCACGTACACTTTAGAGAATATTACTTATTGATATCGTTTGCTAGTTGATAGTTCCAATATATCATTACTGTGCTAGTTTAGATATTGCATTTATATTTCATGCATATTTATATATTCATTTGCCATGCGATATTATGGGCCAGTTCGGATTGCCGGAGCCTGGTAATTCATTGTTGTTACCTTGAGATTGGAATTTTGGATTTCCATGAGGTTTCTGGATTTGGAGAAACCGCAAGGATTTTATATAAACTTAATATCATTTTAAAAATGCAAGTTGCGGGTTTCTCGTGATATGATATGAGATATGTCCACCATGAGTTTTCTCGGCTCTTGAGCGATATCATACCACCCGATTCGAGGAGGAGGAGGAACCGTCTGTAGGTGCATGGTGAACCCGGTGCGGTACCCCGGAACAAGATGATCGCAGATGATGGCGTTAAGCTTGGCAGGGGAGCACTACCGACCAGTTATTTGTGACGCAGCGGATATCCAGAGGATACCGATGTAGTCGTGAGATTTGATGTTTTAGGGCCAGTCCGGATAGCCAGAGCCCAGGGGCCAGTCCGGATAGCCGGAGCCCGAGATATTGAGACTTTGAGATATTGTGATATTATGATATGGGGCAGTCCGGAAAGCCGGAGCCCGAGATTTTGGATATTGGGATTTATGTGTTGTGTCGATGCTTGACACAGATTTGATGTTGATTTCATTGATGATACCTCGATTTATATATACAGAAATCTCATTAAATAAAGAAAACTGTTTTCTCATTCATAAGGTATTCTGTTTTCATTTTGATGCATTCATACATCATATATATGATATGTTGCTACCTGAGGCACTGACACGAGCACGTGGTATTACACTTATGGGTAGATGGTTCAAGATATATTATTGAGGATATATTATTATCGTATGACCTAGGATTGAGTCATACATACGATTTCTGCTCGGTGGTGTTTTCTACTCACGAGTTGGCAACTCACCCCCGTTGTGCCACAATTTCTTGCAGGTTTTGCCATACAGGTTTCATTGCGGCTTGCTGGCACACTGCTTCCTTCCGGGTGATTGCCTTGGTAGGTGGGTTCAATCGCAACGTGACCATCATTATATTTTATTTATATTCAGTTGTATCTAGTAACTCCATCAACCAGACTTGTATTATTGATAGACTTAGAAGACCAGTTGTATATTCTTTCGACATTAGAGTCGCGCATTGTATTATTATGGTTTTCCTTTGATTTTCTTCTGAGTTTTGGTCCTCGCCCTTCGGCGTTGTATATTATATTGCTGCGTGGTTGTGACCGCCAATTGGCGAAGAGCTTGCTCCCGCTTGGGGATGCCTTTATTCATCATTTATATATATTTCATGTGTTGTACCCGTTTGGGGCTAGTATTTACAAAGGAGACTCTGCCGAAATTTTCGGGAAAATTTGATATTGCTTTTAAATGTTTAATGCCATTTATATTATTTAAACCAGTTGCTTTAAACAAGTTTTCCTTCACTTATTATTTAAAATGGTTTAGATTTCCAGGCTTTTGGCTTACTTGAATTAGATGGGGTCCTATAGACTTCATATGATTCAAGTGCCAGTCACGTGCCATTTCGGGTCGTGACAAAGTTGGTATCAGAGCGCTAGGTTAACCTTGGTTCGTGTCTATGTTTGACTATGCGAAGTCTAAGGCGTATATCTATATTCGGAACCTAGGCTTGACCTTACGGAACTTAGGCTTGATCAAGGGGGTAATAGACTGTAACATTTCAGAAAAATAAAATATTATTTTGGGGGATTTTATAATTAAATAATATTATACTGAATATTTTAATAAGGCGGTATAATTAAATACCGATAAATTGGGAAAAATTTGGAAAATTATGAAAATTACTGAAATGAGGTGTTTTATGTGATTTATGCAAATTATAAGTTTTTATGATTAATTATACACTATTTAGTGCTAATCGCGATTAAATATCGCTAATCGCGATTAAATATCGCTAATCGCGCATTAAGCTTGTTTTGTGCAAAACATGCACCATGTTATTTTAACACTTGTTACATTTTTATCATGGCTTTTTCTCATTTTTCTTGCATGGTTTGTGTTTAAATGAGAAGAGAAAATAAAACAAAGAAAAGAAATGAAAAGAAAAAGAAAATGAATAAAGAAATGAAGCATGGGCAAGTGAGAGAGTGTGAGGGATCAAGAGTGAACCATACCCATTTGTCCCCCTCATTTTCCTCATCTCTTTCTCTCTCCATTAACTCCATGGCTGCTGCTGTCACGACCCGAAATTGACACGTGACGGCCCTAATACTACGCAACATCTACAGGCGTAACGCAGTAAAAGAAAGCGAAAACCCAGAAATCTAAACCATTAAAAGACAAGAAAAGATAAGAAACATTTTTTTAAACTTTTGAAAAATCTCAAGTATAAATTCTTTAAGTCCAATTTACTTTCTTGAAAATTTCGGCAGCACCTCCTTTGTAAAAACCAACCCCAAAAATGGGTACAAAATAAATATAAAGTAAAGCATCCCCAACGGGAGCAAATCTACGCCAAAAGGCGGAAAACAACCACCACAGCAGATATACGACGCCGCAGCGAAGAAAGAGACGATATAAATAAAACTGCATAAAACCACCAATTCACAAAATAATATACAATACCGTCCTCACCAAGTCTCTAAGTCAACTTGAAAATAGTAGATGGAGAGTACAAGGATACAACGAATATACAATATAACAACGAATAACCACAAAACCCACCTAAGCAAACTGCACACTGTGAGATGATGCGGTATCCGCATCAAAAGATGATAAGATAGATGAATAGCCTGCCTCGACTACTCTGGGGAACAACCTGCAAAACAAACTGTGGCACAGCGGGGGTGAGTTGTCAACTCGTGAATAGTAAATAACATATGCAGGTAATCGCAAGTATGCACGTACAACGTGAATCTAATATACGCAATTAATAGCAATAAAAGGTCATATGAATGCAATAATCATGAAAGGTACACTAGCAGGTACAACTAATACATGAAGCAATAATAATATGACAATCGGTATGCAATAATCATGCAATAATGATATGAAAATGTATATATGCAACAGTCATGAAAGGTACTCTAGCAGGTACAACTAACACATGAAGTAATGTATATAAATAAAGGTATGTAAATGCAACGGTCATGAAAGGTACTCTATCAGGTACGACTAACACATGAAGCAGTGCATAAACAATAAATGTAGAGTATGGAATGAAATATGTTATTTCCACGAAATCCTGACATCGTGATAGGATCACAATCCATCAAGACAATCCAAATCCCAATTCCTCAAATCAGCCCCCAAATTTGCTCTCATATCATATAAGTCTCATAAATCCTTAATGTACAATATCAAAATAAATCTCATATATCCTAAATGTACAAAGTCAAGTGAATCCCATATATCCTTTATGTACAATATCAAGTGAATCTCTTATATTCTAGGTATATCTGCATGAATAAATATGATGAAGTATATGAATTGATATGTATACATATATATTAGCGTCCTATTCCACTAATATATATAACAAAGTCTCATTCCACTGTTATATATACTTAGGAGTAAAATATCATGAAAACAATGTGTCAAGCATCGACACAGAAATGCCGATCTATCAGGTGCTGTCACCATGACTGATACCCTGATAGGTACGTATCATACGCTATACCGAAAGCTCGAGTGCCTAGCTCTGACCCTCGCCTCTCGACGTATCTGTACGCATATGACTCCCGTCGGTATCCCCATGATAACCGCCGAGTCATATGTAATGTCACCGGAGTGTATGGTTCCCCTGCCAGACTCAATCGGTAAGATCCATCAATCGTCTTGCCCCGGGGTACCTCCGGGCCCCACCATGTACCCTCATACGGCCTCCGACTCCTCGCATGGGGTATATATATCAGAACCGATAAATCTCATGATGGATGCTGAAATATCATATCAAGGGAAGCCGGGTTTTCAAATAATGCATAATTTCATGAACTACCATGGTCCCCAAATCCAGAAAACATCATGAAAAATCCATATCTCAATGCGAAAATTCATGAATATAATATATGCAACATAAAAATGAAATGTAAGCATATAAGGAAAAGCCGCTAATTAACTGCAACAAGTTAATATAAAATATCACGCGGTTCCTATTTTCTCCAATTCTAAATAACATCAAGTAAAGGTAAACATGTAGCTATAACTGATATATGCGTAAACATAAAGGTATAGCAAGATATAGATATCTACCTATTAGAAATGATGTAATAAACCCCCCGGGTATAAGTGAAGTATGTATGCAAAGTATACATGCAGCTATGTTATTATGTGTGTATGTACCTATCACTAATGGTACAGTACCCTATAGGTATACAGGTAACTAGCATGTAAGTATGTCAAGGCATATGTGTAAGCATATAGGTATACAGGTATGCTATAAGTCATATGCATAAAGAAATATGAATCAATGTCTCAATGTCCCTAATCAAACTATATCATATCTATAAGTGGGTTGTGCGTGTCATGGCAATTATTGACGGTGTGTGTGGCATACAATCAGTGCTCGTGCAACATAAGCCGTCAATAATAGTGCAGTGTTCTAAGGATACTGGTCCAAGCACAACAATTAATTAAGTAGTGGGTGTATGCGCAATTCTAAATATGACATAGAATATGCGACAAGTCAAGTCATTTCTAGCCCAGACGCATAACGCCATGCTGGCGATTTCCCTGTAGATGTTAAATCTACTCACCAACGCTCCTGGCTAAGTGAAGCCTACCACCTGTTTTCCCTTTGTCGTAGAGTCCGAAGTCCCCGCTTGCGAACCTAAAATTTCACAAACACATCACACAAGCTAAATATCCTATTTCGACGAAAAGACAAAGAAACGCAAGGATAACGCCCTGAAAATTACACTGCGCACTTAGCGCATCTATCGCGCACGACATCGGCCAAAAACACTAACTAGGGTCGCTAAACTACGAAACACCATGTCTAGACTCCGATCGTCCCGATCACGCAAACACAACACAAACAAATACGAGGAATATAATAGAAATCACCTCGCAAGGACCAATTGAAACCACGTCGGAAAACCCCGAAATCTAGTAAACAACTTATCGCACTAGAACAAAGCTAACACAAATCTAGCGATTACAAATATCTTATATTAGCTTAACTAAGCTATCCAAACCATTTCCAAATTTTTTAACACTTGCTAATTAAGTTTTAGAAAAAAACCTAGTAAGCAATATTGTTAATTAAACAAAGTAGTAATTAACAAAAATTATCATTTTCTACTAGGTTAAGCTTTTTCTAATCACAAATTAACACTTCAATTAACATTAAACACTTAAATCAAGTTTTAACCTTAACTTGAATTTCTTAAAAAAAATTATGAATAATGAATTAAACATGAAATTAAAAGCTTAAATTAACATCTAATTAAGCTAGCATAAAGATTTAAACTTAACAATTAAGGATTAGGGTTAGGGTTTTATACCTCAAATTAGCAACCAACTCCAAAATTTAATCCTCCAAAATGATGACTTTCTTGAATATCCGAGCAAGATTAAGGTTGAAGAAAAATGGGTATTGATTTAATTATGAATTTGTGGGATTTATTTAGGATTTTTGAGATGAAGAAAAATGAGAAAGAAATGGAGGGAAAAAAAATTTGGGGCAGCCAGGGAAGTGGCCGGCCAAAGCAAGGAGGGGGTTTTGTGAAAAGTGAAGAATGTTCTAGCAAAGTAATTCAATTAATGTCATTTAATGCAAATGCCACCTTTTATTTTATTTTATTTTCTTTTTAAAATTTAATTGACCAAAAAAAATCTAGATATTTAAAAAGAAGCTTCTAAAATAATTGTAGTGATGATTTTTAACGATTCTCATTTAGAAGAAATTTCCCGATTTACGTGCATATTTTACCGGCTAAAATAATATTTTATTTAGGAAAAATTCTATTAGAACCAAACCTCCCATATACCCCAAAGTTCGCGCACTACCTTTATTTTAGCAAAAAATATGGCGGCAAGTTTCTACGGAAGTTTGATCGAAATCGGGTTAAAACGGAAAATACCGACTATTTTGCCCTAAAACGGAAAAATTCGCAAAACGATTTCTAAAACGTTACAATCTCCCCCCTTATAAAAATTCATCCCCGAATTTAAAATTTTCACTAAGCGTACCTTCAAAGAGAAGATTACAAAACTCCTAAATCTCGCTCGCAGCCTCCCAAGTGATCACCTCACTATACGGCAAAGTCTAAGAAAACCCTTCACAGATGGCAAGACCCTTGACCGAAGTTTCTCCACCTGCCGAGCCATTAACACAATTGGCTGCCGGTGAACGAAACGATCGCGTCCAAGCCAAATGATCTGATGCTGAATCATGTGAGAAAGGTCATGAAGGTAATTGCAAAGTATCGACACAAGGAATACGAGGTGAATACTCAAAAATCTGGGCGGAAGTGCCAAATCAAAGGCAACAGAACTAACTCGCTTTAAGGATCTTAAAAGGACCTACAATTCTGGGATAACCTTCCCAAAACTCAACACGTCATTCATCGAAAAAATCCGTAGGAATACATGAGCTCCCAATGCGAACTCAAGTCTGCGACCACAACGGTCGGCATAAGACCTCTGTCTGCACTGGGCTGTCATCATCCTGACCTGAACCAACTGGATCATTTCCGAAGTCTCTAGACTAGCTGGGGTCTAAAAATCCTAATCTCGCAGAGTCAGAAAAACAGACTGGAGATCGACACCACCTAACAAACAAAACTTAAAGGTAGTCAATTGGAGTGCCTCCTGATAACAGCTATCGAAGGAGAGTCCTAAAAACGGCAAGTAACGATCCCAACTGCCGACAACAATTAATACGTACGCACAAGCATATCCTCCATAGTCGGTATAGCCTGCTCTCAGAAAACCATCATCCTGCAGATGGAAAAACGGAGCTAAAGCTCAACCAGTACCCAAGGTTTCCTGAAGCTCCTGACCAAGACGGCAAGCGAATAGGGTGCCCTATTTGGATATGACCCATGAAGGAACTCCGTGCAACGCACAACTTAACAAAGGACAACTGAGCAAACTGAGCATAACCGGACAACAAACACCGAATGGAGTCACACCCTGTCTAGACCGAGGTAGACACCACAACGAAATTCGTGGAGATCTGCTCCCATTTCCACTTCAGAACGGTTAAAGGTTACAACTCTCCAGCCTGTCTCAAATGCTCAACCTTAGCACGCAACAAGACAGACACCTTGATTGGGATGCCGTATGATGGATTTACTGTCACGACCCAAACTTTGGATGTAACCGGCACTTAGATTGTATAATATCTAAAGATATATACACAACCCGAGTAAGCCGAAACCAAGATCAAGATCCTTTTTGCGGAATTCTTTATAAAAATTTAGTTTATAAGTAAAAATCACCGTTTTAGGTATTTAACAGTAGCTTAATAATGAATTCATAATAAAAGAAAGTTTAAATTTTTAAGCTTGGTTGCATCCCTGGTTGAGATCAACAAAATACAACAGCGGAATAAAATTTACAACTTATATGAGACCAATAGAATCACAGATATGAATAAAAGAAATATCGGGTAATATAACAACGATCTCACCTGTAAAATAATATACATATACCCATCTTCATTCAAAGTCATAGTATAAGGTCCGATGGAGATTTTCTAGATACAATGATACAATATCAAAAGAGAAGGTTACTACATATGTAACCCACCTATCCAAAAGATGCGATAAAAGCTGCAAGAGTGGATCTACACCGCTGCTAACCGTCCACTCTACCCCTGTAAGGAACTGTGGCACAACGGGGGTGAGTTGCCAACTCAGTGAATATAACTAACATATAACGGTTAATAATGTAAATATGACGATCATACTAACTGAAATGAGAACAAGTATAATGTATGATAGCATATGGAAAACATGAATCTGTACCACGGATCACATAACCAGAACTGAATTCTCATCGTTTATTTCCATTAATTTCATCTTTCCGTGTCCATCATCGACACAAAACTTCCATTTTCTCTCGGGCATCATTTCTCGAATGATCCTGTAATTAACAATACCGGTCGGTATCATCTAAATATCAACCGTATTTCACTACTATCTCCGGTATCGAGTAACTTCGCTAGGCTCCCCGCCTCAAATGCGGCTATCCTGCCCCTCAGTCTCGACCGGGTCCACCATGTATCCAACTGTATCCCCACCGACTCATTCTGGATAAAACTGTAAATCCGTAACCGTATACCCACCGACTCGGTTCAGACTAAACTCAAATCATAAAAACATCTCATGGTGGACGTGTCACATAAATCATGAAATCACTGGATTTATGTAATAGTACATGAAAACTCAAACCATAAATTCTCAATAATATAAAGCTTCCTATATCAACTTAGAATACTCAGATGATAAATATGATGTCATTTATGCAAGTTACCACTATTATTAATAATTTAGGTATGATAGAAATCATATTTAACAAGATGAATACTTAGTGTAAAAGTGACATGTTAATATCGACGAGGTGTAGTGTAACATGTAAAGATATGCACGTACGGCATAACTCGTCGATAATTGTGCAGTGTTCTAACAACTAAAGTGAGGTATATGTAGATATGAGTGCATATTATCATTTTAGAATAAAAGTAAAGCATTTATTTAAATAAAATTATGGGCGTAACACGCCATCTTTATAAAATTCCCCGGTAGATGTTTAGTCTACTCACTGGAAAATACGTCGTATCTACTCAGGAATCGCCAATCCTTTTCCTTTCCTTGCCTCCTCCGAAACTCCCGAACTCAAATCTAATATTAAATTTAACTTGTATAAGAAAATGGCTACATTCCGATACGGTAAAATCAAGAAATACAAGTTGTACGTGCTAACTACACTACGTACGACTATAGCAAACAATCTAACACTCATCCTCATTGAAATTTAACCCAACTCTGCATCGCGACAGAAAACAGACCGCGATACGTTTTAACCGTGTTGTATTTTGGGTTTTTAGATACCTTTTCCGATATTAGCTTTTAGATTTTATATACAGTTAAACCAACTTGATTAAACAATACCAAAATGACCAAAATTCTACACAGAAACCTACCCAACAACCCAAAACACCCTAGCTCCCTGCAAATCCGGCGACGCCGGAATTTCTCTTATGGTCGTCGGCCAAAATCCGAGCTCCCTTGCTCGTATTCTTATGGTTTGTTCTAGGTGTATTATACAACAATTTGGCACTGTTTAGTTAAGTTAACTTTTATCTAAATAATATCAAATTCAAACAGAACTTAGTTGTACCTAAAATACGATATTATAGAATTTTGATTTCAAACTTAAACCAATTCCAGAATTTAAATCTCTACTGTGAACGAGGATTTTACCTACAATAACTTGTTGGAATAACACTCTCCAAGATGCACAAGCTCCTCGTCCTAGCTTGATGATGAACTCCTTGTCTAGTTCTTCTTCTTCACTTCTTTATTTCTCTTTTGGAATTTTAAGTGTTTTCTTTCACTTTGGTTGAATTTTCAGAAGTTTAATTGGATTAATGATCTGAACACTTAATATATATGGTGATGGGAAGAGGGATGTGGTAGGAGGAGGTGTGAATGATCTAGATGTGCCATCCTCATGCAAGGAGGAAGTGTGGGGTGTGGGTTGTGCATATAGGAAGGTGGTGGCAATGCATTATCCTTCCATTTTGATTTATCTTAAGATAAAATTTCTGAACAAAAACCTAATTTACCTCTTTTTCACTTACACCCTAAACAATTTCCCATTTGCACAATTTCCTAAACTTTACATAGAAATCCTACACAGCTTATATTATTATAAAACACCCTTTTTATTAAAATGAAGCTAAAATTCACATTAAAACCCTTATAATTTATTTATTTTGCATACTAAAATTGTAATTTAATTTGTTTTACATACATTTTATGAAATTGTCTTATTTGGTTTTAATAACCTTTTTAATTTATCATTTTATTATTTAATTGGTTAATTTTATTTATTTCTAAATTTTTAAAATGTTACAATATTCCCCCTTTAAGAAAATTTGGTCCCCGATTTTAAAAATTAACTAGACATACCTTCGAAAAGATGTGGAAATTTCTTCTGCATCGCATCCTCGGTCTCCCAAGTAATCTCTTCGCGATTCTTTCCTTGCTAAAGAACCTTTAAAGATGGAAATACCCTCGATCTTAGTTTCTTTGCCTGCCTGTCTAGAATAGCGACTTGCTGCACTGTGTAGGATAAATCCGGCTCAAGCTGTAAGGTCTGATGCTGGATTGCGTGAGAAGGATCGTGAAGATACTTGCGAAGTATCGAAACATGAAACACCGGATGCACATCGGGAAAACTCGGTGGAAGTGCTAAGCGATAAGCTACAGCACCCACTCTCTCCAGAATCTCGTAAGGTCCAACATATCTGGGGCTGAGCTTCCTCTTTTTCCCGAAACGCATCACACCTTTCATCGGAGATACACGAAGGAACACATGATCTCCCACCTGAAACTCGAGTCTACGACGTCGTCGATCTGCAAATGATTTCTGTCTGCACTGGGCCGCCCTCATTCTGTCCCGTATCAATCGAATCTTTTCTGTAGTCTCATGTACTATCTGCGGTCCCAAAATGCTACTCTCACTCAGTTCCGTCCAGCAAACGGGTGATCGACATTTCCTCCCATACAAAGCTTCAAAAGGTGCCATCTGGATCGTGTCCTGAAAACTGTTGTTGTACGAAAATTCTATTAAAGGTAGGTGACGATCCCAACTACCACCAAAATCAAGGCTGCAAGCTCGAAGCATATCCTCTAAAGTTTGAATGGTCCGCTCTGACTGACCATTTGTCTGTGGGTGGAAAGCTGTACTAAAACTCAATCGTGTACCGAGCCTGTTAGTAAACTGGGTATCCCGATCTGATACTATGCACGTCGGAACTCCATGCAACCGCACAATCTCATCGATATAAATCTGAGCGTACTGTGCAAACCCATACGTCGTCTTCACCGGAAGAAAGTGAGCTGCCTTTGTCAATATATCTACAATGACCTAAATGGAATCATACCCTCTGCTAGTCCTGGGTAGACCCATAACGAAATCCATGGAAATCTGTTCCCATTTCCACTCTGGAATGGGCAAGGGCTGCATCTCTCCGGCTGGCCTCTGGTGTTCTGCCTTGACTTGCTGACAAGTCAAGCATCTCGAAACAAACTCTGCAACATCCCTCTTCATTCCTTCCCACCAATAAACATCCTTCAGATCATGATACATCTTGGTGGAACCAGGATGAATACTGTATGCTGATCTATGGGCCTCCTCTAAGATCTCACGTCTCAATCCGTCAGAATCTGGTACACAAAGACGAGTCCTAAAACGTAATACTCCATGATCATCAATCATAAACTCCTACTCCCTGCCCTGCCTAACCTGATCCATAATCTCCGATATACGAGCATCTGCGGGCTATGTCTCTCGAATACGATCCAATAACTGAGGTCGGGTGCAAACATGTGTTAGCTTTCCTCCTGTCGGGGTGAACTTAAACTGTATACGACTATCACATAAAATCTGCCAGTCTGTAGAAGACTGTCTCTGCAAGGTGTGCAAATGTGATAAGCTACCTCCAGGTCTCCGACTCAAAGCATCTTCTACAACATTTTCTTTGCCTGGATGATACAAGATCTCACAATCGTAATCTTTTACCAGTTCCATCCATCTACGCTGCCTTAGGTTCAGATCCCTCTGCTGAAAAATATACTTCAAGCTCTTATGATCTGTGAAGATTTGGCATGACTCTCCGTACAAATAATATCTCCAAATCTTCAATGCGAATACCACAGCATCCATCTCTAGATCATGAGTGGGGTAGTTCTGCTCGTGCCTCTTCAACTGTTGAGAAGCATAAGCTACAACCCTGCTTTGCTGCATCAATACACAGCTTAAACCCACTCGAGATGCATCACAATATACAACAAAACCCCCTGACCCCGAAGGTAAAGATAAGACTGGTGCAGTCGTCAAGTGAGTCTTCAACTGCTGAAAACTCTACTCACATGCATCTGTCTAAAGAAAGGGAACCTCCTTCCTAGTCAATCCGGTCAACGGTGCGGCGATCCGAGAAAAATCCTGCACAAAGCGTCGGTAATAACCTGCCAGACCTAAGAAACTCCGAACCTCTGTAACTGACACAGGCCTGGGCCAGTACTGTACCGCTTCAATCTTCTTTGGGTCCACACATATCCCAGCTCTAGTAACTACGTGTCCCAATAATTCCACACTATCCAGCCAAAAAGCACACTTGGAGAATTTTGCAAACAGCTGATGCTCCTTCAAGGTCTACAACGTAATACGCAAATGCTGCTCGTGCTCCTCTCGACTCCGAGAATAAACGAGAATGTCATCAATGAATACTATAATAAACTGATCAATGAAGGGCCTGAAGATACGGTTCATCATATCCATAAAAGCTGCTGGGGCGTTGGTGAATCCGAACGATATCACCAGAAATTCATAGTGTCCATATCTTGTGTGAAATGCAGTCTCGGAATATCGTCTTTCCGAACCCTCAACTGGTGATACCTTGACAGCAAATTAATCTTCGAGAAGTAGCCAGCTCCCTGCAACTGATCGAACAAGTCATATATACGTGGTAGTGGATACCTGTTTCGCACAATGACACGATTCAGTTGTCGGTAGTCAATGCACAGTCTCATACTACCGTCCTTCTTCTTTACAAATAAGATAGGAGCTCCCCACAGCGATACACTGGGACGAACAAGTCCTCTATCTAACAACTCTTGCAACTAACTTTTGAGTTCCTTCAACTCCATCGGGGCCATCCGATAGGGTAGTATAGAAATAGGCCCCGCACCCGGAATCAAGTCAATGCAAAATTCAACATCGCGATCGGGTGGTAATCCTGGTAATTCAGCAGGAAACACATCCGAAAATTCTCATGCGATCGGAACTTGGTCCAATGGAATCTCAGCGGCTCCTACGTCCTGAACAAATGCTAAGAACCCACGACAACCCTTCTTCAAGAGTCGTCCCTCACAAAGAGCAGAAATCATGTTGGCAGGAGTTATATTACAGTCTCCCTGCATAACAAAGATCGGTTCACCTGGAAAACAAAATCTAACTGCTTTTCCCCGACAATCTACATAGGCATGACTAGCGGCCAACCAATCCATACCGAGAAGTATATCAAAATCTAACATATCCAGGAGAATCAGGTCAGCTAGCGAATCTCTATCACCAATACGCACAGAACATGATCTGAATACGTGTCGAGCTATAAAAGAATCTCCCACCGGAGTAATCACCACTAACGGTAACTCTAACAACGATGACTCTTTCCCCAAAGAAAGTGCAAAGCGTGAAGATACATAAGAATGTGTAGAACCGGGATCAAATAAAATATGTACATCTAACGAACATACTGCAAGAGTACCTGTCACAACTGCATTTGATGCCTGGGCATCCTATGGATTCAGCGCAAAAACCCGTGCTTGGCACCTATCCGCATCTTATCGTCCTCTACCTCTATCTCCTCGACCTCTCTGAGATCATCCTGCAAAGCCTCAACCTCATGGTGCAACTGCCTGGCGTGTAGGGCCAACTGGGGGAGGAAGTAAAGCCATCGGCATAGAAGGTGGAGGGGGTAAAGCAACCTGTGGGGTAACAGTCCCGCTATAGCGTGTACACCCTCTAGCTGTATGCCCTGGAAGTCCGCAATTATAACATGTAAGTGGGGTCCCCTGATCATCGGGGTATGAACTGAACATCTGTCCCTTGGTCCAACCTCGTCCGAAACTGCGGCCTGGGGTATATCTGCCTTTACCTCTGCCAAACTGCCTAGTCATTAGCTCAATTGGACAACTCCTCTTTTTCTCCGAAACAACCACTGCCTCGCTCAAACGCTCCTTACTCGTATCGCTACATCCATGGCCTGCGCATACGTATCAAAATGCTGGGAGCCTATAGCCAGATACAACTGCGTGTCCAGACTCCTTAGGAACCTCTTCACTCGAAGCTCCTCCGTAGGAACTAAATAGGGAGCATAGCACGATAACTGGGTGAATCGTAAATCAAAATCTGCTACCGACATACTTGCACATTTCCGCAACGCTTCAAAACTGCTAGCTCTAGCGTCCCTCACACTCTGTGGAAGAAATCTGGCAAGAAAGACCTCGGAAAACTCGGTCCACGACATCGGAGGAAGACGCGTAGCTCGCCTTCTCTCCATCGACTCGCGCCACTCCTGTGCAAGTCCCTCCAAATGAAAACTAGTCAGCTCCGCTGACCTCACATCAGAACATTGCAATGATCTGCCAATCCTCGCCATCCTATCAAGAAAGGACCGAGGATCCTCCGCTACATCGGTCCCTGAAAATACCGGAGGTCTCAATCTCATAAACTCTGAAAGCAATACCTCCATCACCCTCGTGTCTACCAGTGCTACCGTCTGCGTGGGCTGTACCTCAGACTCTGCCACGGTCGGTGCCGGATCCTGTCTCAGTACTCGAGTGGCCTCAGCTAACTGTCCCACCTCTCGCTGTAATCCTAACATGCCCTCTTCTATCCTAGTCATGCGATATGGAGGAGGAGGATCAACATGCTCGTGCACCGCCGTAACGTCCTGTGTACCAGTCGCCATCACAGGCGGACTCGCCCTAACTGCATCTCTGGCTGCGGCTCGCCTAGCTCGCGTAGCCATAGCAACTGGAATAAAAAACAAGAGTTGGTAAGGCTTACGAAATAGGAACAATCAATAACAGAGAGTCAAAGGAAGGACAAATCAAGATATACATCCTAAGATTAGTTAGGCTGAGTATGGTAATGTAAATATGTCGCGGAACATACGTACGGTACTGCACTCATCCTAAATCACCTACTCCATCAAACCAAAGGTCATCCTAAATCACGGATTTACGTCAACTTATCTTAACTCACTACTCGATTCCGTAAGGTTACTCCTAGGCTCTGATACCAACTTTGTCACGACCCAAAGTTTGGATGTGATCGGCACTTAGATTGTATAATATCTAAAGATATATACACAACCCGAGTAAGCCGAAACCAAGATCAAAATCCTTTTTGCGGAATTCTTTATAAAAATTTAGTTTATAAGTAAAAATCACCGTTTTATGTATTTAACAGTAGCTTAATAATGAATTCATAATAAAAGAAAGTTTAAAGTTTTATGCTTGGTTGCATCCCTGGTTAGGATCAACAAAATACAACATCGGAATAAAATTTACAACTTATATGAGACCAATAGAATCACAGATATGAATAAAAGAAATATCGGCTAATATAATAACGATCTCACCTGTCAAATAATATACATATACCCATCTTCATTCTAAGTCATAGAACAAGGTCCGATAGAGATTTTCTAGATACAATGATACAATATCAAAAGAGAAGGTTACTACATATGTAACCCACCTATCCAAATGATGCGATAAAAGCTGCAAGAGTGGATCTACACCGCTGCTAACCGTCCACTCTATCCCTGTAAGGAACTGTAGCACAACGGGGGTGAGTTGCCAACTCAGTGAATATAACTAACATATAACGGTTAATAATGTAAATATGACGATCATACTAACTGAAATGAGAACAAGTATAATGTATGATAGCATATGGAAAACATGAATCTGTACCACGAATCACATAACCAGAATTGAAATCTCATCGTTTATTTCCAATAATTTCATCTTTCCGTGTCCATCATCGACACAAAATTTCCATTTTCCCTCAGGCACCATTCCTCGAACGATCCTATAATCAACAATACCGGTCGGTATCATCTAGATATCCTCTTTATTTCACTACTATCTCCGGTATCAAGTAACCTCGCTAGGCTCCCCCGTCTCAAATGCGGCTATCCCGTCCCTCGGTCTCGACCGGGTTCACCATGTATCCAACTGTATCACCACCGACTCAGTCTGGATAAAACTGTAAATTCGTAACCGTATACCCACCGACTCGGTTCGGACTAAACTCAAATCATAAAAACATCTCATGGTGGACGTGTCACATAAATCATGAAATCACTGGATTTATGTAATAGTACAGGAAAACTCAAACCATAAATTCTCAATAATATAAAGCTTCCTATATCAACTTAGAATACTCGGATGTTAAACATGATGCCATTTATGCAAGTTACCACTATTATTAATAATTTAGGTATGATAGGAATCATATTTAACAAGATGAATACTTACTGTGAAAGTGACATGTTAATATCGACGAGGTGTAGTGTAACATGTAAAGATGTGCACGTGCGGCATAACTCGTCGATAATTGTGCAGTGTTCTAACAACTAAAGTGAGGTATATGTAGATATGAGTGCATATTATCATTTTGGCATACAAAAGTAAAGCATTTATTTAAATAAAATTACGGGCGTAACACGCCATCTCTATAAAATTCCCCGGTAGATGTTTAGTCTACTCACCGGAAAATACGTCGTATCTACTCAGGAATCGCCAATCCTTTTCCTTTCCTTGACGCCTCCGAAACTCCCGAACTCAAATCTAATATTAAATTTTACTTGTATAAGAAAACGGCTACATTCCGATACGGTAAAATCAAGAAATACAAGTTGTACGTGCTAACTACACTACGTACGACTATAGCAAACAATCTAGCACTCATCCTCACTGAAATTTAACCCAACTCTGCATCGCGACAGAAAACAGATCGCGATACGTTTTAACCGTGTCGTATTTTGGGTTTTTAGATACCTTTTCCGATATTAGCTTTCAGATTTTATATACAGTTAAACCAACTTGATTAAACAATACCAAAATGACCAAAATTCTACACAGAAACCTACCCAACAACCCAAAACACCCTAGCTCCTTACAAATCCAGCGACGCCGGAATTACTCTGATGGTCGCCGAACAAAATCCGAGCTCCCCTACTCGTATTCCTATGGTTTGTTCTAGGTCATTTATACAACAATTTGGCACTGTTTAGTTAAGTTATCTTTTATCTAAATAATAGCAGATTCGAACAGAACTTAGTTGTACCTAAAATACGATATTATAGAATTTTGATTTCAAACTTAAACCAATTCCAGAATTTAAATCTCTACTGTGAACGAGGACTTTACCTACAATAACTTGTTGGAATAACACTCTCCAAGATGCACAAGCTCCTAGTCCTAGCTTGATGATGAACTTCTTTTCTAGTTCTTCTTCTTCACTTCTTTTCTCCTTTATTTCTCTTTTTGAATTTTAAGTGTTTTCTTTCACTTTGGTTGGGAATTTTCAGAAGTTTAATTGGATTAATGATCTGAACACTTAATATATATAGTGATGGGAAGAGATAGGTGGTAGGAGGAGGTGTCAATGACCTAGATGTGCCATCCTCATGCAAGGAGGAGGTGTGGGGTGTGGGTTGTGCATGTAAGAAGGTGGTGGCAATGCATTATCCTTCCATTTTGATTTATCGTAAGATAACATTTCTGAACAAAAACCTAATTTACCTCTTTTTCACTTACACCCTAAAAAATTTCCCATTTGCACAATTTCCTAAACTTTACATAGAAACCCTACACAACTTAATAAAACACCCTTTTTATTAAAATGAAGCTAAAATTCACATTAAAACCCTTATAATTTATTTATTTTTCATACTAAAATTGTAATTTAATTTGTTTTACATACATTTTATGAAATTGTCTTATTTGGTTTTAATAACCTTTTTAATTTATCATTTTATTATTTAATTGGTTAATTTTATTTATTTCTAAATTTTCAAAATGTTACATTTACTGTACGAGCTAAATATTGATGATTGATCCGCACTCTTGACTCGAGGATGTCATGTTATTTATTGTATCGTATGTGATACTATTGAGGCGGGATCACCGACTTTTATATTTATATGTATCGACTCAGATTTAAGTGGTTTCTTTACCTTTTCGATTAGCCTGTAGTTTACTTGTAGATGTTATAGTAGACTCGAGTCATACCTATTTCAAAACTAACGAATCGTGAGTATTTTAAAGACAGGCCAAGAGATTCTATGGATATTTTCAAAAAAAATATCTTTTCTTAACAACACCGTAGCCCTTATTTTTCTAAACACCACGATTCGTGTTATTTCAAATGGCAAAACTGTATGACATATATATATATATATATTGATGTAGATTCTTCACTGTTGCGTTTATTATTCAATTTCCACATATGCTTGCTATTCGCATCACATCGCATGTTTAAATGTGTTTATTGTTATATTAAACCTATGCTGTTAGGACACCAGCACCATTATTGATGATGCGTATGTTCCACGTACACCTGCTTGCTGGCTCACACACTTCATCATCGATAATTACCATGTCACTACACAGTAGGATTGTTGCATCAGGATATGACTCTTTGTATGACATACCGGCACACAGGCATATTATACACTCATACTTGCGTATATACCTACTTGTACATCCATATTGGCGCACAGGTATATTGTACACTCATACTTGCGTATATACCTACTTGTACATCCATATTGGTGCACATGCATATTGTACACTCATACTTGCGTATATACCAACTTGTATATCCATATTGGGGCACTGGCATATTGTACACTCATACTTGCGTATATACCTACTTGTACATCCATATTGGCGCACATGCATATTGTACACCCAGACTTGTGTTTATACCTACTTGTACATCCATATTGGAGCACAGGCATATTTTACACTCATACTTGCGTATATACCTACTTGTACATCCATATTGGCGCACAGGCATATTGTACATTCATACTTGCGTATATACCTACTTGTACATCCATATTGGCGCACAGGCATATTGTACACTCATACTTGCGTATATACCTACTTGTACATCCATATTGGCGCGCAGGCATATTGTACACTCATACTTGCGTATATACCTACTTGTTCATCCATATTGGTGCACAGACATATTGTACACTCATACTTGCGTACATACATATTGTACACTCATACTTGCGTACACACATATTGTACACCATACTTGCATACATACGTATTTGCACATACATAGATGATTCTGGCTTGATTTTGGAGATTTGGGAACCGCAAGATATATTTTAAAATTGGATTCATTTAAAAGAGCGGTTTTCCTTCGATGTGTGCATATTACTGTTCCATGTTGCATGATATACGGATATGCTTACGTTTCTGTTATATGTCGCATACATCATGCTTTACGCTTTTACGCATTGAGATATGCTGTTTTCATGAGATTTCTGGATTTGAGAACCGTGGCAATTTCAAAAGAAAGCATGTACTGTTTTAAAAACCCGATTTCTCTTGATATGATATTTCAGTGCGTCCACCATGTGTTTTCTCGGTTCGGAGAGCGACATGTGAAACCCGATTCGAGGAGGCGGATGATTCCGTTTGCGGGTACATGGTGGACCCGGTATGGTACCCCGGGGCGAAAGAGAGATTTCGCGTGGATGATGATGAGCCTGGCAGAGGGACTACTACCTACCGGTGATAGTTTTTGGGCCCGGAGGATACCGACCGGAGTCGAGAGATGATATGGGCCGATCCGGACTGACGGAGCCTGTGGGCCGATCCGGACTGACGGAGCCCGATATATGAGGATTTACGTGTTGATGTTGGGCACGGGTTTCATGATGTTTTCGAGTGTTGATGCTAGACACTCAGGTTCCATGATTTTGATGTGTCGCGAGGGACACACGTTGATTTATATCCTCATACTTTCATGCATATGCTTTATGATATTTACATGCATGATGTTTTGTGTCATTTGTTGACCCGTGGAAGAGATCCATATGCCTACAGGCATTGATTACATAGTTGGATGATATCCACATACTTATAAACTTGAGTATATAGTTGACACTGATTTCATATTGATTACATTGATCATACCTCATATTTATGATATGTTGATATCTGAGGCACTCTATGATACAAATGAATATATATATATATATATAAATATATATATAAATATAAATATAAATATAAATATAAATATATATATAAATAAATATATATATATATATATTTAAGATAAGGGCAGGTCGACGGGCGAACTCATCCGGACCCAACAAAGTCTATAAGTGACAGTCACTGTACAGTCTGATCTCTTTGTCAAGGAGTATCACATACTGGGTCTGGGGAGTGGAATCTGTCTGACCCCCAATAATCCGATAAGTCGTGTTGACAGAGGACTTATAACCTAAGAGATACAACCAGTAACACTTACCGGTTTATCAATGATGCCGTGGCCACGGACTTCAGGTTATAGTCATGTCCTGCACTGTGCAATATCGATTCCCAATACCGGGAGTGACGAATTCTCTTGACCGCTCACTGCCTCCAAGTGCTTCGGGACTGTACCCAACTAAAACATCTTTTCACAACTCAATAGAGCCATGGTAGGGTAGTAATCTAAGTATAGTGGGAACACACATAAGACACTGTGGCGATTTCAGGTCTAGGGACTACCCAGTACTCATGTCACTAAAGAACTGCTATCTAATATTAGTATAATAGCATCTAGGAGTTCTCAGCGAGTCCGTCCAGTGTAACTCATCCAATGAGCACCTGTATACAATCATCAGTATCAAACACTAATGGCTATGGGATCAACCATCGCCCCGTACAGGTTCATGAAATGTATAAACTAGTCTAAACTAGAGTACCGATGCCCGGTCTCGATACTCCTATGACTAGGGACATTTAAGGATTTACTTATAAACTAAAAGGCCCCACTAGTATGATCCTTATCATAATCCTGGTAGTCAAGCAAGGTTCCTATGGGCTTTATCTTATGTATTTGCGATATGTGATAACTAGTATCGTGCATTCACATGAAAGATAAAGACAAACCAGATAACACATTATCATCTTAGGTAAAACTGTTCTTAGTATAGGCCCTCATCGAATTCAGTAATTGCATTTTTGCAACTACGATAATTGCCTTGAGGGCACCTATATCCAACAAAAAGAAGAAATTAGAAATAAGAAGAAGTCCACTCTTCTTAACATTTCATTTCATTTCTTTTCTTTCATTTCAATTGTTTTCTTTTATTTTCTCTTTATGTTTATTCTTAACATATATCATATCTCTTTACTTTATATATATATATATATATATATATATATATATATATATATATATATAGACACACACATATTTATAAAGAGAGAAGAAAATATGTATCAAATATATTTCCGTTTTATATATCGTATACGTAATAATAATATATCAGTATCACATACTAAATTAATAAAAATAGAGAGTGTATGTATCCAATACACAATACTAGAAACCACATCATAATACGGTTATTAAGTCAACACTTGAATTAATATTCCGGTTTTTAAACCGGCTAGTAATTTTGGGAAATTTGATTAAATGATACATTCAATCGAAAAACCGTACATATCCTTTACGCACGCCACATCAACATTTTGCCCGGGCTGGTACATCCGTTTCAGGACTCTAAAGACCTGTCAATACGCTGGCAGTAGGTTATATAGGATCATATCCGAAACATTTTCAAATCCAATCCCCTGACGGGCTAACCAACAAGCACGTCAGTGGCACTAGCTATACATAACGGCTACCTAGGTATGAGCATGATAAAAGAAGGTCGACGAGTAAACTCATCCGTACCCCATAAAGTCTATAAGTGAAAGTTACAGTACAGTCCGGTCTCTTCTTCTACAAGTATCGCATATCGGGTCTGGGGTTTTGATTCTATCAAACCCCCAATAACTCGGTAAGTCGTGCGACAGAGGACTTATAACCAACCGAAGATACATCTGATAACACTTATCAGTTTATCTCCACTGCGGTGGCCACCAACTTGTGGTTGCTGTCATGTCCTGCATAGCGCAACATCAACTTCCTATACCGGGAGAGACGAATCCCCTCGACCGCTCACTGAATCCACGTGCTTCGGGACATACCCAACAAAAACCTGTTTGCATGACTCCGTTGAGCATTGGTAAGGTAGAAGTATAAGTATAGTAAGACACACATCAAACACTATGGCGATCTCAGGTCCTAAGGACTACCCTTTACTCATATCACCAAAGAACTGCTATCTGACATTGTTATATTGCCAACTAGGAGTTCTCTTTGAGTCCGTCCAGTGTAACTCATCTAATGAGCACCTGCATAAAATCCTCCGTATCAAACACTAATTGCTATGGGACCAACTTTGTCACGACCCGAAATATTAGCTCGTGACCGGGACTTAAATCACACAATTTCTAAAGGCGTAACGTAATCCAAGTAAGCCGAAGCCCAGAAATCTAAACCTTTTTAAGAAATAAAAGAGGTGAAGTTTTGAAATAAAGGTGTAATGAAATCAAACGTTTTATTAAATGCATGGATAATAGAACATGAAAAATGCTAGAGGATTTTATTAGTTGTAAAACATGTTTCGTCTTTTAAAAATTTGGGCAGCACCTCCTTTGTATATTTTGATCCAAAACTACATATACATGATAATATAAAAGGCATCCCCAAGTGGGAGCTAGCTCTTCGCCAATCGGCGGAATCACAACCACACAAGTCATAGATATAAGTATATGACGCCCAACGGCGAAGATCACCACAAAAGATAAAGCAAATAAAGAAAGACAGCAAATCCCCCAATAGCGAACATATAGTCCATCGCTCTAAGTCTCGCAACTACAAGTCTTTCTAAGTCTTACTACATATACAAATACTAGTTTCTGATTGATGGAGTTGACTAGATACAATGGAATAATAAATACAAGAGTGGTACGATCCAACATGTACCACCTACCAAAGCAAATCACCCAAAAGTAAGCTGTGTGCCGGCGATGCCGCTACTGATCCAAACGGTCAATCTGCAAGAATTATGGCACAACGGGAGTGAGTTGCCAACTCGTGAGTAGAAAACATCATTAGGTAGAAATCGAAATAAACAACGATTCCTAGGTCAGTTATATCATAAAGGTAATACTATGATATCTAGGGTGACCGTGTTTGTATATGCGCCAACAATATAATAAGCAATGCCTGTATGCATGTGGATAACATCTACGTGTCCATCAATGACACAACAACATCATGCATGTAATTATCATGAAAGCATATGCATGTAAGTATAAGGATATCAATCAACATGTGTCCAATAATGACACATCAAAATCTTGGAACCTGAGTGTCCGACACTCGGAACATCATGAAACCCGTGTCCAACATCGACACGTAAATCATCATATCTCATGCGCCGCATCCTCAGATCGGCCCTCAGGTGTCGCCTACTCTGGTCGGCCCTCATATCCATCTCATGACTCCGGTCGGTATCCTCCGGATAACCGCCGAGTCCAAATACTATCACCGGTAGGTAGTGCTCCCCTGCCAGGCTTACCGCCTAACTATATGAATCTTCTTGCCCCGGGGTACCTCACCGGGTCCATAATGTACCCACAGACGGTGCCTACCGCTCCTCGAATCGGGTTTCACATGCCAATCTCAGAACCGAGAAAACACATGGTGGACGTCTCAAATATCATATCAAGAGAAACCGGGTTTTTAAAACAATACATATCTTATTTTGAAATATAACCACGGTTCTCAAATCCAAAATGTCATGAAAACAGCATCTCAATGCGTAATAACATAAGGCATGATGTATGCAACATATAACAGAAATTTAATCATATCCGTATATCAGGCAACATGGAACAGCGATGTGAGCATAGCAAGTATAACATGCAATATAACGTAATGGTGTAGAAATTCTACTATGTAAGTGTCATGGCAATTATCGATGATGAAAGTGTGTGAGCCGGCAATCTGTGCAAGTGTAACATACGCATCATCGATAATTGTGCAGGTGTACTAGCTCAGGTATATGTATTGCAGTGATAATATCATAAACATGACATAAAGTTCATCGTAAGCGAAATGCTACAAGGTATACGTATCTAACATGACCAAGTCGGTGAATCTATCAATCGACATCTAGCCTCATAACATCACGTATGGTATAATCCATCGCACGACATCCTCTAGTCAAGGGTATGGACCAATCATCAAATAAAACTCAACACGTACGGTAAATCATCGTACGTCGGTATTAAACCATTAGGGATCCTATCAACCTATATGAAAATGAGGGTACGGACCTAACGACTCGTACGGCATATCACTCATGATTCACAACATTACCCAGGTCACATCCATAACAATTACAAATCGGGGGACCGGCAAAGGTATCAATCATCTCATATCGACACGCATCCACATAACGACATATCAATTGTAGGGTTCCTAGGCACACTAAGGAGGTTCCACAAGACATCAACCATGCCAAACAAAAATTTTCCGGTGCCGAGAAACCCTAATGAAGATCGTTAACTAGAAGGATAGGCGAAAAGCAAGCAAGCAAACGACTTTGCTACTAAGTGAGAGGGATTACAACCTTTGTAGATCCGGTCTTCCACTTCTTTAGCTTCGTGTTGACGTTCCTCCGCTGCGATCATCGGGTCCCGGGCTCTAGCGATGGTTTCGTCGGAGAAATGATCGGGCTAGGTCATTGACTTCGAGGCCGAAGATGATCTACGTCGGGGAGACTCAAACTCAAGCTATTCCTTCACTCGGTCGAAAACTTTGTGAACAGAACACCCTATACTACATGGCAAGTGGTAGAGGATGAAGAAATAGGAAGTGGGTTCACTTTAGAATTGGATTTCTCACTCTTTTTCTCATGATGCTATTGGAGCTAGCAAGCTTTCTCAAGCTTGATGAAGATGAAGAAGAAGAAAGAATCATGTCCATTCCAAGAATAATATGAACACTTAACCAATATATGATGGCACCATGGTTGAGTTAAGCCCTCATGCTTAACTCATGTAGAGAATTAACCATAGCATAAGGTTAAGGGTTGGGTTAGCTAATATCTTGAACAAATGACAAAAGAGTTGACTTTGTCAATGTTCATCAAGCTTCATGAAGCTTGATAACTTTGACCAAAGTCACTCTCTTTTGTTATTTGTTTAGGAAAATAGTAAACCCTAATCCAACCTTGATATGGTTCAAGTCTCCAACACACAACTTGTTTGTATCATCAAGTATGATATAAACATGTACACTTGCATATATCACATATAAACAACGTGCACATTCAAGTGAGAAAATAAATCTTAAATGAACCAATACTAGTTAATGTAAAGTAATATATCAAATATATAATTATACATTAAATCATTAAATCAACACTTGATTTAACGATCCGGTCATATCGCATATAACCGACTAATATCAATAGTAACAACTTATCGAATCAACACTTGATCCGATAACCCGGCTATATCGCATATAACCGATCAATGTCACAAATCGCGAGAATAGAATACAGTATCACATATTGGTATTATTCTCGGTCCCGCACATATCTCATATGCGCTCCTATTTCGTTTCGCTTGAGCCAGGAAACCCCTGTGTAGGACTCTAAAGACTCGTCAATACGCCGGCAGCAGGTGATGATCATATCAAACACCCACAAGCCGCAAGCGGTCTGCTAAACGTAACGGCCACCCGGGTATTGAGCGATCAGAAGATCAACGAGCAAGCCCGCTCACACTCCAGTGAATCCAACGAGTAACACTACCGTACAGTCCGGTCTGTTCGTCTGATATGTCGCATATCTCGTCTAGGGGTAGTAAACGTCAGACCCCAATAACTCGATAAGTCATGTCGATATGAGGCTCATAACGGGTCGAGAAACTACTGGTAACACTTACCAGTAAATCCCTAAAGCTGCCTTGGCCAAGGACTTCCTATTATAGCCAATCGAACACTGCGCAACATCAACTCCCTATACCGGGAGAGACGAAACCCCTCCTATCGCTCATTGCCTCCATGTGATTTGGGACTGTACCCAAAAGCCACCTTTTTGCACGCCCTCTTGGACGTGGTATGATGGAAATCAAAGCACAGTTAGAATCACACAAGACTTTATGACGATCTCGGGTCTACAGACTAACCTGTACCAGTGTCACCAGAGAACTGCCATCTGACGTAAGGTATAATACCATCTGGGAGTCCTCGGCGAGTCCGTCCAGTGTACCCAGTCTCTACTGAGCACCTGTATATCATCTCTGATGTCAAACACCAATGGATATGGGATCATCCATCACCCATCTGTATGGTTCGAGAAGCTACACGCTAGTCTACTCTGGTATATCGATGCCCCGTCTCGATACACCCATGACTAGGGAACTTGAAGGATGTACTTATGGACTACCATGTCCCCACTAGTATGATCCGCATCATAGTCCAGGTAGTCAAGTACACATCCTAAGGGCTTTACCAACATGTAGCAGAGAGACAATCAGTGTACACGTTAAGGTAAAGAGTAACCAGATACCATACTATCATATCGAGCAAGAAAGTCATCCCTATATATATCCAAGCATCCACTACAATATACATCCTATGTATAATAATGGCCTCTAGGGAATACATATAACTAACAATCTCCCACTTGCACTAGGGCCATCTGATAGCAGTGGTTGTAGTATCTCATACTCAACCATCCCATAAAAGTCTCTCTTTGGGAAAAGGCCTTTGGTGAGTGGATCCGCCGTGTTGTCCTCTAAGTCTACTCTCCTAACCTCGATCCCCTGGAGATCAACCATCTCCACGATCAGGTGATACTGCCTTTAGAATATGTCTCGATCACTGATGGGACGGCCGTTCCTAGGCGTAAGCCACAACTCCATTGTCACATAATGGGAGGAACGAAGTTCATCTCATGAACTAATATACACCCAGACTTCCTCTTTGGTAGCATTTAAAGTAGCGATGTATCCAGCCTTTATCGTCTAGTATGCCACGGTATCTAGCTTGGAACTCTTCCAACATACCGTCCCTTTACCGAGGGTATAGACAATGCCTGTGACTGACATTCATTCATCTTTATCACCCTAGAACCATTCCAGTGATTCTCCCTAGGATCGATTGATACCAACTCATTACAACTAGTGAGTATCCTAACATCCAATTAGATCTATCTCATAGATCCAAAACCCAGGATTTAGTAGGTATCATTTTGATCCTATATGGAGAATCCTTGTGATAAGCGGAGATTGACCGAGCGTAGCATAGGAAACTCCTTCCCTATCAAGAGTATGTCATCCACGTACTCTACGAGGATCACCACCATACTCCCTACTACATTTTTGTATATACAAGGTTCATCTACCATTTTGATGAAGTCAAACTCTTTGACTACCACATCAAAACAGATGTTCCAACTCTGCGATGCCTGCTTTATCACATAAAACATCTTGCATACGTTTCCGCTGCTCCCACTGTCTGCGAAGCCCTCTGGCTGTGTACTTATAGACGCTTTCTTCCAAATCATCATTTAGAAAAGCAGCCAAGACACCCAACCGCCAGATATCGTAGTCATGGTATGTAGCCGTAGCAAGTAGGATCTGGATGGACTTAAGCATAGCTACTTAGAAAAGGTTTCATTATAATCCATACCTGGTCAATGATGCAAACCTTTAATAAGTCTAGCTTTGAAAGTCTCAACTTTTCCATGTACACCAAGTAATCTTCTCAAGATATACTTGCTCCTGATGGGGATTTAACCCTTCAGATAAAGCAACCAAAGTCCATACTTTGTTGGTGTATAAGGATTCCATCTCAGATCGATAAGCATCCAGCCATTCTTACAGAGTCCTACTCCTGATGGCCAGCCCGAAACTAGTTGGGTCATCATCTCATGATGCAATCCTCGCTCCCACTGTTATAGAGAAAACGAAGTATCTCTCAGGTGGGTGAGGAACCTACTAGATCGGCGGAGAGGCTGAGGTTCGTTGGTTGCTATTGAATCCTTTGGTTTTACCAAATCATCTGCTTCAGTTTGTATAGCTAGAACCTTTCCAGATCTACATAACAGACCTTGCCTCGAGCTTGTCCGGATTTTGCTTTTAGACATAGTCCGGACAACCCCAAATCTTAACTGACTTAAGAGATGGGCTCTTCCCTTTCCATATCTCATATGAAATGGTAGGCATCTGATTTGATCGGAACCCTATTCAATAGGTATGCAACTTCTTAAGTGCATAACTCCCAAAAAGAAATAGGAAACTCAGTAGTACTCATCATAGAGCACACCATATCATATAGGGTGTGATTGCTCCACCCCGATACAACGTTGTGCCGTGGTGTATTCGGAGGAGTAATGCTGAGAGAATCTCATTCTCCTTTAGAATAGTACAGAAATTCCGTGCTCAAGTATTCTCCTCCCTGATCTCATCAAAGGAAATAATACTTATACCCTTGTTTTTGGTTCTCTACTTCTAACTTATATTCTGTGAATATCTCAAAAATTTCGGACTTGTGTTTCAACAGGAACATATGTCTGTATCTTGAGAGATTATCAGAGAATGTAATGAAGTACAAAGAACCGGTCTTGGCATGTGTAGACAGGGGACCTACATAGATCAACATGTATCATCCCAAGAGTTCACTAACTCTTTCTCTGTTTCCAATAAACAGAGCTATGGTCATCTTATCTCTATGACATGACTGGCAAGTTACACAAGATGTAAATTCAAACAGATTTAAATATGCATCTAAATGCAACTTCATCTAGTCGGGTCGCATTGATATGACCTAGTCTACAATACCTCAAGAAGGATTCGTTCATTTCTGAACTCTTCCTCTTGTGTGTGTTCTATATACTTAGAACTGTGGTTTGATTTAGAACGTTAATGCTTTTAGAAAACGTGCCTGAACCGATCAACTCTTGATATAGGAAATGTTCAAAACATTATCCAATAATACAAAATTATATCCTTCTTTATCTAAATAAAGAGACTGATATGATTTTGTATATCAGGTTCGGTATCTAATAACATTTGTTTAGAATCAATGTATTCTGGTAATACAGGGTGACAGTGACCAACAGACTTGGTTGCAACACTTGCATCGTTTTCTGCCTCATGAAACTTATCACCAGTTCTCAGTTCTCTACCTTTTTGTAGCCCATGTAACAAATTACATATGCGGGATCCTGATCTGGTATCATATACCCAGGACGTAAAGGATACTGAGAAACAGTTCTGTGTAACAAACACACCCGAAGATGATGCATCGGTATGCACTTTCTTCGTTTGGGCGGCACAGGAATTCTGGTAATCCCCTAATTCCTGCTCTGTCTTATAACAATTATAAGTTGGAGCGGGACCAACGTTCCCCAGCTCAGTATAACAAGCGGGTTCGGTCAATATATCCGTTTTTTAATCTTGATTAAGGCGTGATATGGTTGCTACCTGGAGAGAGAGAGAAGAAAACACTCTGCGTGCGCTCTTGCAAGATCAGATTGGTTATTATTTTATCTAATCAGGATGGCTCCCACTGTTTTTATCAAATCTTCCTTCAAACCCTAAAAGGAAAGACTAGCCGGGATTAATTACACGCTATAAGTTCGCCAATCTTTCAGCCAGGCCAGTGTCGGTATTTTGAGGGAGGTCTCCCGTGCTTTCGCACGAACCTAATTAATGTAAACCTCGTTTCCCAGAGGCGTAACCCTGTTGACACCTTTCTAGACACCTACTTGATCGGCTAATTGCAATGTGTAAAACTCTCCCAGGAGTAACTCTTACTCGCAGTGGGTATCGGGATCCAACTATCTCTTAGAAGGTATGCAATCTCATTGCAAATTTCAACACTTGAAATTCCCGATAATTTTGCCCCAAGCGATCTATGACCTTGACTAAGTCAACAAACCATAGACCGCAAGTAAAGTTCATCCAGTCATTTCTGATTGAATTAAACCCACCCGTACGACCCTTGACTGAGTCAACAAGGCCACACGACTACCCTAATCCAATCGCATCATATGCTTTGCAGATAAGCACTAATCAGCTACCGCACACTACGTCTTGACTGAGTCAACAAACGCAGCACGAATACTAACTATTACTTATCTGAAATGATGGAGGGCTACGATAGGTTTTTAAGAAAACCCTTTGCGTAATGAACTTTATATCGTTGTAGGATCGAATGATTTTAAAGTGGAGTGTTTTTTAGGCTTTTCTAGTTTTGCTAAAGGGGTCACTCCCGGTGAAGGGATCATCGGCCCTTTCCTCATCGAATAAGGTGCAGGATATGTCATATACATCACTGTGCAAAGCAAAAACTATAGGAGCAATCAAAAGACAAACCGAGGGTTGTAGCATCTGCCAGTTATTGCTAAAGGAGTCACTTCCGGTGAAGGGATCTCGGTCCTTTCCTTATCGAATAAGGTGCAGGATGTTCTATAAGGAACACCGCGATGCAAAGTAAGGACTGTAGCTACCTTTTTTGAAAATTCAATTCCACAACATCTTAGGTTTATTTTCTTTCATTAATCACATTAATGAAGTCCCATCATTTAAATTACCTAAACATCACAGATAAATACGACGTACACTTATGCTATCCGCATTCGCCTCGATGTCCCCTCGTGCACCGTTAGGTTAGGTAAGTAACGACAGAGCGGGGCAGGGCTAGCATGAGTGCAAAACATAAGGAACGCCTATATAATATATCATATATACTATATACAGTATTTATCACAGAACATCAAATGATCACACCACAGATATCGCAGCAGAAGAATCATATGAAATATTAGATATACTAGGACGTCCGTGTTTTCAATACGAGCCAGTATAAAACACGGATTCCACGGTCGTGATGAATAGCCAAACCTACACGCCTAGACCCCTACGAGAGCGGCAAGCAACCCTGCCAATTCTAGAGTTAGGAGACCCGGAATCGACTCCTCGGGTTGGTCTCCCACTGGACTCCAGAACCCGGTTACTTGTGCCCTCCTCCTTGGGTCTATCCTAGTGCGGAAAAGTAAATAATATACAATGGGTGACATCTTCCGCTACCTGGGAGTGCCCCAATAAAAGAATATTACATACAAATTTTTACATGAGTGAAAATGAAAAACACTCATCTCACATAAAAAACCCCGGCTATTCATAACGCGACGATCCAATATAACATATCCAGCAACACATAACATCACATGTCATCAACGTAAGTAAATGTGCGCATCCCAATTGTCGTTGTCATATAGCAACGAAACCAGCGATATCACATATTACACTTACGGTCGCAGAAAATAAAGTGTAAAACTACAACAGTTGGAATCCGCAACCTCCTCAGACATCACATGCTTGACCAAATGAATTCCTTAGACATCACATGCCTAACAATTATAAACCCCGCATTTTAGTCTCTATATCGAAAACACTTTTCAATAGTTGGTCGGGCAATTCAACAAGATTCCCGATAAACTGATCGAAAGCTCGTCACAAACTTTAGTAGCCGGCCGCACCCCCGATACCGTCGACGAAGTGCACCAAGGCGGAACACCGTTGCCGCGAGCACCCGAACGGATGCTTTTGGCTATGGGAATCTCCTACAGTCACTTGGTCGGGGCTATGGGGCATGGCTGTCTATTAAGTTTACCCGGCGAGTATCCGCGTACGCTACGTGATTGCGACGGACTTTTGATCACATCAAAATCCCGTGGCAACCGATCAATCCAGACTAAAGTGCTATGTTTATAACATTCATATTAGTTATCTCATAACTACTTGTGAATTCCAAATATTGTATCACATTCCAGATAAATAGAAAATGTTAAACTTTCCGATCGAACAATCGAACACCCAAGTTTTCCCGAAACAGCTCAACATATGAAATAAGTTTATAAACATCCACTTCATGCCACAGTACCAACGGTCCAGCCGTAGAAGGGTCAAGCCAACGCCTCACATGTGGCACGCCGTACTGCCCCAAACCCGAAGGTTCAAAGGGCAGTTCAAGACGGTCACATAATCGAGTTAAGGTTTGTTGTCTTCTAGAGGGACCATCGCGTTACTTGCACTACTTAGGTGTCACGACCCGAAAGAGCACGTGACTGGCCCTTGAACCATATGAAGTCTATAGGACTCCATCTGATCCAAGTAAGCCAAAAGCCCAGAAATCTAAAACCATTTTTAAGAATAAGTAAAGAAACTCGTTTAAAGAAGTGAAGAAAAACATGTTTGAAATCAAGGTTTTTAAATAACTAAACCGAATATGCATTTTTAAAAACAGTACAGTCTTTTCTAAAAATTTCGGCAGAGTTTCTTTTGTAAAACTGGCCCCGAATGGGGTATAACAAGGATAACAATATATGCAATGATAAAGGCATCCCCAAGCGGGAGCTAGCTCTTCGTCAATCGACGGTCACCACCACACATGCAACAATAATATACAACGCCAAGTGGCGAGGATCAAATCCAAAAGAAAGCTCAAAAGCAACAAGAAAACCGCAACACTACTAAGCGCGACTCTATGGTCGAATAATACATCACTAGTCTAGGTCTGAAACAATATACGAGTTTTGGTTGATGGATATTCTAGATACAATGAATAATATAAATACAACGGCGGTTCTGATACAAAAGAACCCACCTATCCAAGCAAATCACCCAAAAGGAAGCAGTGTGCCAGAAATGCCGCTATAGAACTGTACGGCAAACCTGCAAGAACTGGGGCACAACGGGGGTGAGTTGCCAACTCGTGAATAGAAAGATATCTACAAGCAGAGATCGAATGCATGACCCAACCTAGGTCAATACGATCAGATATAAAGAAACCTCAATATGAATAAAGCTGAAGCATGCTAAACTGGCAATGTAATCTCTATACGTGAATGTAGTGCCAAGTGCTCGTGCTAGTGCCTCAGGTAATAGTATGTCATGAATATGAGGTATGAATGCATGAAAGCAGAATACATGTAAATGAAGAAACTGTTTTCATAATTTAGTGAGATTTCCCTTGTATTTTTAGTTGAGGTATCATAATGAAATCAGCATAAAACAGTGCCTAGCATCGGCACAAAACGTAATCCCAATATCTCGATATCTCTGTATCACAGTCTCTGTACCTCGAAATCTCGAAATCCCAATGTCTCAATCATAATATCTAGGGCGCCGTCAGTCCAGACCGGCCCCTACCATCCATCTCAAGACCACGACGGTATCCTCCGGATATCCGACGCGTCGGGTAAAATCACCGGTAGGTAGTGCTCCCCTGCCAGGCTCACATCGTCATCACCACGCGCTTCTTGCCCCGGGGTACCTTACCGGGTCCACCATGTACCCGAAACGGTTCATCCGTCTCCTCGAATCGGGTTTCCAAATCCATCAGCAAACTCATGGTGGACGACTCATACATCATGGGAAAACCGCACTTTTTATTTTAAAGAGAGAAAAGAAGTTTATATAAGTTTTGCGGTTTTCCCCCAAATCCAGAAAATCTCATGGAAATCCGAATCCAATCCTCAATAGCATGTAAACAGTGCATACAGGCATAAAAATCCATGAATAATAACATGCATGATGTAACAACTAATAATTACAATGTCTAATCTAGCATATAAGGCAAGTACACTAATATCATGTCTAAATTATTAGCTAACAACCTATGTCGATGCAATAATATTTTCTAAGGTGTACGTGACATGGCAATTACCGATGGAGATGTGTGTGAGCCGGCAAGTAAGTGTACGTGGTACATACGCATCATCGGTAATGGTGCTGGTGTCCTAACAGCATAACATCAATAATGGAGTATGAAACATAATATAAGCATGCGATGCGATGCGAACCACAATAATGAGCGGAAGCTGAATACTAGACGCAACTATAACTAATCTGCATTAATCTAAAATAACCTCTACAATTGGTGCCTTTTGAAATAACACGAATCATGGGGTTTTGAAAATAGGGGCTACGGTGTTTTTATGAAAAGATACGTCTTTTGAAATATCCGTAGGATCCCTTGGGCTGTCTTTTAAAATACCCACGATTCGTTAGTTTTTGAAATAGGTAGGAGTCTAATCTAATCTAACAACCATCTTAAACTATACGGCTGAACTAACAAGTAGAGCTACGGGTGAGGAAATCGCCTAACATCTGAGTCGATACATATACATACATGTATATATATTAGTCGGTGATCCCGCCTCAATAATATCATATCCGATACCCTATCTATAATCAGACATCCCAAGTCAAGAGTGCGGATCAATCATCAAAATATAGCTTGTACGTAAATCCGTCGTACGGCATCCCAAATCTGGGTACGGGTCAATATCACATTCATCATACTATTTATCTGGTATCCTCTTTATCAAATGTCATGATCGGGGTACTGATCTACGTCTAGTACAATATTGATACCCTCAATGTATGCATGCAGGTGTAAGAATCACTACGTCAAAAGACCCGTTAAAACATCGTGTCGTATCTCGATACGAACCAAATCACATCACCGATCTCCTGGCCTCAAGCCCAATCTCATCGACTCATCTCAAATCCCAAATACTATCCTCAAATCCAGTATATAAACACATAGTCCCATACCCATGTGTAGATATACGCACCATCATATGCACTCTAATAAATGAAAGAATGAATGCAAGTATGTGTGTAAATGTATGTGTGAGTGCAACCACTACTCTAGGGTTCGCACTAAACCAAACCAATATATTCTTATCATCAAAATATCATTATTACCATCAATAACCCTAAACAACACATAATAAATATTCGTGTGTATACGTATTCGTATACATCACCACGGACTGCGGGGGTGCTATACGCCATCCACCCGACTTCTCCCCACAGATATAAATCTACTCACATTGCTTCTCGTGTGCCAAAGCCGATGTCGCTATCTTCACCTCCTTTGCCTCAACATCACGCGGGGTACCTACAAGTATATCACAATGCTAAAGCACATGAAAATCACATCGGAAACCAAAATAGCACACGCTACCCGCATAGGTAAAAACCTATCGACTCGCATGTAAACACAATCAAAATCCACTTGTCGTTGACGTCCAAACGCAACCCGACAGGAATGAATCACCAAATACCAAAATCCATGCCAAAACAAGTCCCAAATTATACACCAACATAGGAAAATCAACCCAGATTTCACCCTAGATGGAATCAGTCAAAACTAGACATACTCAGGGTCAAAACTAGAGGAAATGGGGGCATGCACAGAAAACGAAGCAATTCCTTAAAATAACTTATTTTAGAATTTTCCATAATTTTTCCCCATTTATCTGTATTTAATTATACCAGAATATTAAAATATTCATTAAAATAATATTAAATTATAAAATTTCCCAAAAATCATATTTTATTATTTTGAAGACGTTACAATCTACCCCCCTTAAAGAAATTCGGTCCCCGAATTTAAATTTAAACCCCCAAATACTAAAATATTTCAATACAAATTCCAAGTCATCGGGGTTCCGAAATCATCTATACATAAAACATCATAGCGCAATGCATGCGCATGAGTACTGAGCAGATAACTCAAAAGCAACACTCCATCAAGCATCCGCAATCATCGGAGTCATGATAACGACACAATGTCAAATCCAATACAAAATCAATATGATATGGACCAAGACTATACATGTAGACATCCAATCTATACATGTAAATAGCTGATGCAAATGTATGCCAAATCTTTTTAAGTCGCTGTGCGATGCGCGTAACACTGCACAGTGGCGGACGTTTCTCATAAGAAAATAACTATATATGTGTATATATATCCTTTGTTTAATAGGTACGTTCCGCCGTTTTGAAAACAGTTTAGAAGGGTTTCCTTGTTTTTAAAACGTTTCGTGTCATATCGGACACGTAGGTATATACTGAGACTATAGCTCGCTTTTCGGAAATCCCTTCGATAACTATCGATGCATGCAAAATATATCCAGGTACTGCCCACTGACTAGTCCTGCTCAGTATGAAAGCAAATATCCAACATCATAAAAATGTACTGCTCCAAAAGGAATAAATCCCAAAAATCACATAACACCACCCTGTGCGTCTGGTGCGCACGGAAATCAAAATCCATATATGTGCTAAACATGTGCACAAAACAACATCTAGGTGCAACGGGTGTGCACGAAGCATCTGTCATAGGCAACGTGTGCCTGGCAGCCAAAACAGGTGCATCTGACATGCACGAAGAATCTCGATTTAGTGCATCTGGTGTGCCCCAAAATCGTATCTCAAAACATGCGCCCAACATGCGCGAAAATCCAAATCGGTGCATCCATCATGCACGAATGAAAATCTAGACCCTGCGCACTCAATATGCACGGAATCACAAAATCCAATAGCAACGTCGAATATGCGTAAGTCCAGTCAAAAGCACGGAGTGCAAGAATCCACATCAATATCACAATCAAAATCGACATACCGAAAGGCATCAAATCGAAGTCAGGTGCAATCGTAATGCACAAAATATAAATCCGGTGCAACAAAGGCACGAAATATAAATCTGATGCGATAAACGCAAGAAACATAAAACTGGTGCGACAAATGCACGAAGTATAGAACTGGTGCATCCCATGCACAAATACCAAGCAATAACTCAAATACGTAAGCAGCAACACCAAGTGTATCCAGATATGAAGAAAATCATAAACGTGTGCAGCTGCGGGCACAAAACACATATCGATACACTACAAGCACATATAAGCTATACCGAGTGCAAAATCAAAACACTAAAATTACATGAAACTCTGCTGGAAGCGTAAATCAAATCACCAGCATAAAATAGGCATGAAATCGCAATCAACAGCTCAAGAGTAATAACTATGTACAAGGTATAAATACCCAGTAGGTGCAACCATGGTGCACAAAATCAAATATCATGAAACTCAGTCATCAAGACTAAATCATGTGAATAGATCGCCCAAAATACCGAAATCCAAAGCAACGGATACGTGATAATCAAATCACAAAATCACAAATCATAATTACCGTCGTCGATATACCATCCTTCAGGGTCAAGAAGGTACCGGAACATCCGATGCTAGCTGCGCAAGATATCTACTTGCCTCTTGCTCGCGGCTGGCGTCCTCTGCCTCTGGTTCTTGATCTTTCCTGTAGATTACCAATCTCGCAATCCATCGGCTCATCGGCCCGGTCAGGAGTACTGACAGGAACGATTCCGTTCTGGCACTTTCCTGGTCACCTTTCGGTCAATCCTCACGACCGCTCGTAAGGCAGCGTATCACTGGCGTCGGCCTCTGGCTCTCTGAAAGCACGTCACACATCTGATCCTGGGTGCAAACATCATTGCAGCAATGTCCTGGAAGGAATCCTGCTCAAGGTCTCTTCCGATCATGCCTATGCCGATATGTACAGAGGCTGGCTTCCTGCACAACCTCTTCTCGCTCAAAAACACCTGTGTCCTCAGCACAATATTTTCTCGGAAACTGGTCACATTCCAACGTCTCTGTAAGCATATCAGGTCTCTAGTCTCGACGGGAAGCAATGACAGCTCATCAGTGTCTCACACGAACCTCTTGTTCCAACTGTCTCTATCGTCGTCCACTATGACGTCACGCCAAGCTACTACGCACTGCACTGTTCTCGGCCACGGTCAATCTGAAGTCTCTCGCACGGACACGAAATCGCATATTCTGTAGCTTCATCATTCTGTAGAGGATGTCAGGCCGAACAGGTCCTCGGGAACACGTCCCAACCATCGGAGGAATACTCATCACTCGTCTGTCCCTGATCGATCTGCAACGCATCTGGGTAAGTTCCTTTATCCGAACATGGTCAACTACCTCGTCGACAATGCCGAACTCTGTCCTGCTGGGTGTGCGCAATACGACCACTCCTGGTCTAGGTCTTCTCGTAACGTACTCCAGAAAGGTCCTGTCGAGGTTCCTTTCTCAAATCTCAATCCTGCCGAAATGCCCGGAAGTCATCATCCAATGCTGAAGCTAAAGCTTATTCCGGAACGGCTGCATACCTATCGCGCTTCTCTCTGGAAGATACATCCATATACCACGCCTCGGGGTGCATATCACATCTCTAATGTCAGCGGAGTGGGACGTCATCTCGTCGAAATCTCGTACGAACTCTTTACTCCACCTTGCTCAATGTCGACTGATTCGGACTTAACTCATCGTGGCTACACGAACTGCGCTCCGACGGCTACGCTCGCATCTGGAGTCTCCCAAGCAGTGTCCCATCACGATATCCGAAAGATGTCGAACCATCCGATCGACTCGTCAGATCCTCATAATCCCCCAAGAGATCACATCATGGGTACAGTTTAATAGTATCGAGTACATGCCACAGCGTCGGTGGTCCAGCCGTAGAAGGGCAAACCCAAGCCTCACTAATGGCGCTGAGGAACCACCGCAAACCCGAAGGTTCAAAGGCTTTCACACGGTCATTAAGTCGAGTTAGGGTTTCATTCTTCTAGAGAGTCCATAGAATCACCTGCATGTCTTTCTGTATACTTTAAACTTGGAAAATGGGCTCCTGACATTCGATCGTCTCTATCGACTCTCAACGAACCTGCGTGAAGTCGTCTCTAGCTGGAAACAATCTATCTGATGACCTCGCATCGGTAAACAAACGAACCACCTGTCCTAGTCATTCATCCTCAGGTGACTAGCGACTCGCTATCATCTCTCTAAGTATATGCTCGCGCTGCAGTAGCTCCAACCATCTGGGCGACATCTCGTCATTTGCAGCAGCAACTGGCTTATTCGCCTGTACGCCGAACAGCGCCTCAATCCTCCAGGAAAGGCAATACATAGGCGGTCATCTCTGAGTCGGTCTGCTCTAGATCTGAGTAAGACTCTCCACACTGGAAATCTTCAACTCATCAGGGCCCGCTCCGGCGCAAAATCGGACGAATCACCTTCGTCTCTCAAATCGGGTAGACTAGCTATCATCTGTCTCATATCTGCCTGAAAGCTACGGCAATCTCAGCTCGTAAGCTTCGGAAGAGACATCCTGTCAATCTCAGCAACAGCTGGTCCATCTGTCTGCACGGTAGGCGACATCACAATCTCTGAGGTATGCTGTACATCAACAGTCCTCTCTCAACTGGCAGCTCTAACAATGGCCCGATCATCCGGTGCAAGACCAAGCACTCGCCTCCACTAGAGGTCACAATCACCAACACTAACTCGAGACGTTCCCATGTCACCAGAAAACACAATGGTCGGCCCTCGTACCAAACGAGCTCACACCGGCCGTAACCCTAGCAGCAGCCCAAACTGCCCTCAAACATGGTGACAGGAACCTCAATCGAGTATCAAGGAGAGCACATCAATGGCAAGAAAGGAAACAACAGATCCAAAGTGGATACATGATCATGGGAAGGAACAGCATCAATAAAGGTATGATCATGAAACTAATAGAATCGGGGATCTCAAATGGATGTATAATCCTGGATATAAAGAGGATCACTGATCTCGAAAATATGTACATCCTAAGGTTCCTTAAGCGGAATGGCGTGTCGTAAGTATGCCGCGGAACATACCAACGGTACGTCACTCTACTTTAGTTACCTATTCCATCAACCAAGGGTCATCCTACACGACGAAAGTTCGGGTCTAATACCCCCTCGACCAAGTCTAAGTTCCGTAAGGTCAAGCCTAAGTTCCGTATATATATAAACGCCCTAGGCTCCACATAGTCAAACTTAGACTCGAACCAAGGTCAACCTAGCGCTCTGATACCAACTTTGTCACGACCCGAAAGAGCACGTGACTGGCCCTTGAACCATATGAAGTCTATAGGACTCCATCTGATCCAAGTAAGCCAAAAGCCCAGAAATCTAAAACCATTTTTAAGAATAAGTAAAGAAACTGGTTTAAAGAAGTGAAGAAAAACATGTTTGAAATCAAGGTTTTTAAATAACTAAACCGAATATGCATTTTTAAAAACAGTACAGTCTTTTCTAAAAATTTCGGCAGAGTTTCTTTTGTAAAACTGGCCCCGAATGGGGTATAACAAGGATAACAATATATGCAATGATAAAGGCATCCCCAAGCGGGAGCTAGCTCTTCGTCAATCGACGGTCACCACCACACATGCAACAATAATATACAACGCCAAGTGGCGAGGATCAAATCCAAAAGAAAGCTCAAAAGCAACAAGAAAACCGCAACACTACTAAGCGCGACTCTATGGTCGAATAATACATCACTAGTCTAGGTCTGAAACAATATACGAGTTTTGGTTGATGGATATTCTAGATACAATGAATAATATAAATACAACGGCGGTTCTGATACAAAAGAACCCACCTATCCAAGCAAATCACCCAAAAGGAAGCAGTGTGCCAGAAATGCCGCTATAGAACTGTACGGCAAACCTGCAAGAACTGGGGCACAACGGGGGTGAGTTGCCAACTCGTGAATAGAAAGATATCTACAAGCAGAGATCGAATGCATGACCCAACCTAGGTCAATACGATCAGATATAAAGAAACCTCAATATGAATAAAGCTGAAGCATGCTAAACTGGCAATGTAATCTCTATACGTGAATGTAGTGCCAAGTGCTCGTGCTAGTGCCTCAGGTAATAGTATGTCATGAATATGAGGTATGAATGCATGAAAGCAGAATACATGTAAATGAAGAAACTGTTTTCATAATTTAGTGAGATTTCCCTTGTATTTTTAGTTGAGGTATCATAATGAAATCAGCATAAAACAGTGCCTAGCATCGGCACAAAACGTAATCCCAATATCTCGATATCTCTGTATCACAGTCTCTGTACCTCGAAATCTCGAAATCCCAATGTCTCAATCATAATATCTAGGGCGCCGTCAGTCCAGACCGGCCCCTACCATCCATCTCAAGACCACGACGGTATCCTCCGGATATCCGACGCGTCGGGTAAAATCACCGGTAGGTAGTGCTCCCCTGCCAGGCTCACATCGTCATCACCACGCGCTTCTTGCCCCGGGGTACCTTACCGGGTCCACCATGTACCCGAAACGGTTCATCCGTCTCCTCGAATCGGGTTTCCAAATCCATCAGCAAACTCATGGTGGACGACTCATACATCATGGGAAAACCGCACTTTTTATTTTAAAGAGAGAAAAGAAGTTTATATAAGTTTTGCGGTTTTCCCCCAAATCCAGAAAATCTCATGGAAATCCGAATCCAATCCTCAATAGCATGTAAACAGTGCATACAGGCATAAAAATCCATGAATAATAACATGCATGATGTAACAACTAATAATTACAATGTCTAATCTAGCATATAAGGCAAGTACACTAATATCATGTCTAAATTATTAGCTAACAACCTATGTCGATGCAATAATATTTTCTAAGGTGTACGTGACATGGCAATTACCGATGGAGATGTGTGTGAGCCGGCAAGTAAGTGTACGTGGTACATACGCATCATCGGTAATGGTGCTGGTGTCCTAACAGCATAACATCAATAATGGAGTATGAAACATAATATAAGCATGCGATGCGATGCGAACCACAATAATGAGCGGAAGCTGAATACTAGACGCAACTATAACTAATCTGCATTAATCTAAAATAACCTCTACAATTGGTGCCTTTTGAAATAACACGAATCATGGGGTTTTGAAAATAGGGGCTACGGTGTTTTTATGAAAAGATACGTCTTTTGAAATATCCGTAGGATCCCTTGGGCTGTCTTTTAAAATACCCACGATTCGTTAGTTTTTGAAATAGGTAGGAGTCTAATCTAATCTAACAACCATCTTAAACTATACGGCTGAACTAACAAGTAGAGCTACGGGTGAGGAAACCGCCTAACATCTGAGTCGATACATATACATACATGTATATATATTAGTCGGTGATCCCGCCTCAATAATATCATATCCGATACCCTATCTATAATCAGACATCCCAAGTCAAGAGTGCGGATCAATCATCAAAATATAGCTTGTACGTAAATCCGTCGTACGGCATCCCAAATCTGGGTACGGGTCAATATCACATTCATCATACTATTTATCTGGTATCCTCTTTATCAAATGTCATGATCGGGGTACTGATCTACGTCTAGTACAATATTGATACCCTCAATGTATGCATGCAGGTGTAAGAATCACTACGTCAAAAGACCCGTTAAAACATCGTGTCGTATCTCGATACGAACCAAATCACATCACCGATCTCCTGGCCTCAAGCCCAATCTCATCGACTCATCTCAAATCCCAAATACTATCCTCAAATCCAGTATATAAACACATAGTCCCATACCCATGTGTAGATATACGCACCATCATATGCACTCTAATAAATGAAAGAATGAATGCAAGTATGTGTGTAAATGTATGTGTGAGTGCAACCACTACTCTAGGGTTCGCACTAAACCAAACCAATATATTCTTATCATCAAAATATCATTATTACCATCAATAACCCTAAACAACACATAATAAATATTCGTGTGTATACGTATTCGTATACATCACCACGGACTGCGGGGGTGCTATACGCCATCCACCCGACTTCTCCCCACAGATATAAATCTACTCACATTGCTTCTCGTGTGCCAAAGCCGATGTCGCTATCTTCACCTCCTTTGCCTCAACATCACGCGGGGTACCTACAAGTATATCACAATGCTAAAGCACATGAAAATCACATCGGAAACCAAAATAGCACACGCTACCCGCATAAGTAAAAACCTATCGACTCGCATGTAAACACAATCAAAATCCACTTGTCGTTGACGTCCAAACGCAACCCGACAGGAATGAATCACCAAATACCAAAATCCATGCCAAAACAAGTCCCAAATTATACACCAACATAGGAAAATCAACCCAGATTTCACCCTAGATGGAATCAGTCAAAACTAGACATACTCAGGGTCAAAACTAGAGGAAATGGGGGCATGCACAGAAAACGAAGCAATTCCTTAAAATAACTTATTTTAGAATTTTCCATAATTTTTCCCCATTTATCTGTATTTAATTATACCAGAATATTAAAATATTCATTAAAATAATATTAAATTATAAAATTTCCCAAAAATCATATTTTATTATTTTGAAGACGTTACATTAGGACATTCTCAAATCACGGAAAAATCCAACACTTGAAAATTTCCCGGCAGGAGAAAAACTGGGTATTTATATCCGGTCGAACTTTTTAACATATTCTAAAATTATCCGGAAAAACTTAATAAACAAAGTTAAATAATTCGATCGAATTATCGAGTCCCCAATACACCCCAGAAAACTCAACTCTTGAGTGAAACATAAAAATTCCCAGAAGAATCAGCAAACACCAAATGTGGTTACTTTGCAAAAAGAATTCCCTGATCAGTACATACGGCCGCGGAAACCGCCGCAAATACCATGTTACGGCCGCGGTTCCGCGACGGTTTTGTCGTATTACGGTCACGTGCTTCACAGTAACCCTTAAAGTTTCCTGCTGATATTTTTGAGAATTTTTAATTTGGAAAAATCCACTGTTTTAAAATTTGTACAGAGAGGGGTGAAATCGGGGGATATCGGGTTCGATCGGACTTCTAGCTTCGTCAACACTTCTCCTAAAGCTCTAGCTAGGATCTAATACTACTGTAGGGTTCCTAGGCACACTAAGGAGGTTCCACAAGGCATCAACCATGCCAAAAAAAAATTTTCCGGTGCCGAGAAACCCTAATGAAGATCGTTAACTAGAAGGATAGGCGAAAAGCAAGCAAGCAAACGACTTTGCTACTAAGTGAAAGGGATTACAACCTTTGTAGATCCGGTCCTCCACTTCTTTAGCTTCATGTTGACGTTCCTCCGCTGCGATCATCGGGTCCCGGACTCTAGCGATGGTTTCGTCGGAGAAATGATCGGGCTAGGTCATTGACTTCGAGGCCGAAGATGATCTACGTCGGGGAGACTCAAACTCAAGCTATTCTTTCACTCGGTCGAAAACTTTGTGAAGAGAATACCCTATACTACATGGCAAGTGGTAGAGGATGAAGAAATAGGAAGTGGGTTCACTTTAGAATTGGATTTCTCACTCTTTTTCTCATGATGCCATTGGAGCTAGCAAGCTTTCTCAAGCTTGTTGAAGATGATGAAGAAGAAAGAATCATATCCATTCCAAGAATAATATGAACACTTATCCAATATATGATGGAACCATGGTTGAGTTAAGCCCTCATGCTTAACTCATGTAGAGAATTAACCATAGCATAAGGTTAAGGGTTGGGTTAGCTAATATCTTGAACAAATGACAAAAGAGTTGACTTTGTCAATGTTCATCAAGCTTTATGAAGCTTGATAACTTTGACCAAAGTCACTCTCTTTTGTTATTTGTTTAGGAAAATAGTAAACCCTAATCCAACCTTGATATGGATCAAGTCTCATACACACAACTTGTTTGTATCATCAAGCATGATACAAACATGTACACTTGCATATATCACATATAAACAATGTGCACATTCCAGTGAGAAAACAAATCTTAAATGAACCAATACTAGTTAATGTAAATTAATATATCAAATATATAATTATACATTAAATCATTAAATCAACACTTAATTTAACGATCCGGTCATATCGCATATAACCGACTAATATCAATAGTAACAACTTATCGAATCAACACTTGATCCGATAACCCGGCTATATCGCATATAACCGATCAATGTCATAAATCGCAAGAATAGAATACAGTATCACATACTGGTATTACTCTCGGTCCCGCACATATCTCATATGCGCTCCTATTTCGTTTCGCTTGAGCCAGGAAACCCCTGTGTAGGACTCTAAAGACTCGTCAATACGCCGGCAGCACGTGATGATCATATCAAACACCCACAAGCCGCAAGTGTTAGTTATATGTATGCCCTAGAGGCCATTACTGTACATTGGATGTATATTGTAGTTGATACTGGGACATATATAGGTAGGACTTTCTTGCTCGACATGATAGTACGCTATCTAGTTGCTCTTTATCTTAACATGTATACTTTCTGTCTCTCTGATTACATGTTGATAAAGCCCTTAGGATGTGTACTCGACTTCCAGGACTATGATGCAGATCATACTAGTGGGGCCTGGGTAGTCCATGAGTACATCCTTCAATGTTCCTAGTTGTGGGAATATCGAGACGGGGCATCGATATTCCAGAGTAGACTAGCGTATATCTTCTCGACCCATGTGATAGGCGATGGATGATCCCATATGCATTGGTGTTTGACATCAGAGATGGTATGCGGGTTCTCAGTGGAGACTGGGTACACTGAACGGACTCGCCGAGAACTCCCGGATGGTATTATACCTCACGTCAGATGGCAGTTCTCTGGTGACACTGGTACAACTTAGTCTGTTGACCCGAGATCGTCATAGAGTCTTGTGTGTCTCCCACTGTGCTTTGATTTCCACCCTACCATGGCTCTACTGAGTCGTGCAAACAGGTGGTTTTTGCGTACAGTCCCGATTCACATGGAGGCAATGAGCGATAGGAGGGGATTCGTCTCTCCCGGTATTGGGGGTTGATGTTGCGCTGTGCACGACTGTCCATAACAGGAAATCCCTGGACAGGGTTACAGTGATATACTGGTAAGAGTTATCAGTAGTTTCACGAATGTTATGGACCTCACGTCGGCATGACTTATCGAGCTATTGGGGTCTGACGTTTACCACCCCTAGGTGAGATATGCGACATATCAGACGAACAGACCGGACTGTACGGTAAGTGTTACTGGTTGGATTCACAGGAGTGTGAGCGGGCTTGCTCGTCGATCTTCTGATTGCTCAATACCCGGGTGGCCGTTACGTTTAGCAGACCGGTTGTGGCTTGTGGGTGCTTGATATGATCATCATCTACTGCCGGCGTATTGACCAGTCTTTAGAGTCCTACACAGAGGTTTCCTGGCTCAAGCGAAACGAAATAGGAGCGCATATGAGATATGTGCGGGACCGAGAATAATGCATTTATGTGATACCGTATTCTATTCTCATGATGTATGTATCGAATGGTTGTATGCGATATAACCTAGTTATCGAATCGAGGATTGATTCGATAAGTCGATACATAAGATACTAGTCGGTTATATGCGATATGACCGGATCGTTAAATCAAGTATTGATTTAATGATTTAATTTATAATTATATATTTGATATATTATTTTGCATTAACTAGTATTGGTTCACTTTAAATGGATTTTCTCACTTGACGTACACAAGTTGTATATGTGATATACTTTTGTGCACTTGTTTGTATCATGTTTGATGATACATGCTCACTTGGGTTTGTGTAAAGAATTAAACCATGGTTATATGAATGGTTAGGGTTTTGTTTATTTGCTTACTTATTTATTTATTTTGGAAAAGATAAAGAGAAAAATGGTGGCTTATTTTGTTTTTTTGTTGAAGCTTCAAGAAGCTTTGACTAAGTGACCATTTTGTCTCATGCTTAACCCTAAACCATTCATGTTGCGCCACGGCAGCGCCCCGGCCGTCTATGCGAGGCCATAATGCGGAATCAAAATTTTTCTTAACTTTAAACTGGCGCTACCGCGGACAATATACCCGGATCGTAACCATTAACCGATACTAGCTAACAAGAGACGGGGTGAGAGATGTACCGAGCGATCCGTGTCCTTCGGTCTTCTCGTCGTCGTCCCGATCTCCCGCGGAATCGCCATTCGTCGTCTTCTCGTCGGAAAGGGCACCACGTAGCCGGATTCTTTTACGGGCTCCTACCTCTGGACCGAGGCAACTCGGGCGCGAAGTTGGCTGGCCGACGCGTCCAAGAAGTGCTGTAGGCTAGTGTAGAATGGTTGTCTCATTTGGGGTAGTGAAGTTGCCATTGGTGATGGAGGAATGAGGTTAAGAAAAAATGGTGCTTTCATTTTTCCAAACAAGAAGAAGGAGATGAAGAAATATGTGCCACCACAAAAATGAATCTCTCATCCTCACTCAAGAGTGGCCGGCCTCTTTGAAGAATGGTGGAGGGAATCAAAATTGCAAAACCATGAAGGGAGGTGACGGTAGTAAAAGGTGAAGGGGTGACCACATCCAAACATCATGATAACAAAACTCAAATCAATTTCTAATCCTTTCATATCTTAATTAATGCAAAGGAAAAGACTAAGAAAGCATCTCATGATTATGAACCATCATGAAACCCCACAAATGCAAGATACCCCCTCCACAAATGTTATTTGCAAACTTGCAAATAACCCCCTCCATCGGAAAAGTCCGGCCGGGAAAGAACAAAGGAAAACCGGCCGGAACGGAATGCAAACTGGCAACTCCAGAAAACTGGTCCCGTAATAAATTACAGGAAAACCCCGATATTGTGCATACACACCCGCATCTGTGTACCGACCGGATACAAATGCAATGAGACAAAATCTACACTGTACAATACTAGGATCCGGCTTAAACCAAAGCCGGCTAGTAATATCCGTCCGATCCTGATCCGTGCAATACCGCACGTATCTGATCGAACCCTGCCATATATCCATACGGCCACTAGTACAAACCGTCCGATCCTGATCCGTGCAATACCGCACGTATCTGATCGGACCCTGCCATATCTCCATACGGCCTCTACAGCGTTTCGCCCGAAACTTGAGTAACTGAAAGTGTGGTGGACTCTAAAGACTCGTCAATACTATGGCTGTGGATTTAACCACTAGCACGTCAGAAGTATAAGCCAATACGTGACGGGCCACCAGCTATTGACCAAAAAGGGACGTCGATGAGCGAACTCATCCTGACACCCTACTGAGCCTGTCAGTGACAATATCCGTACAGTCCGGTCCGTTCGTCTATGAGCATCGCATGGCAGGCCTAGGGGGTTGGTAAAAGTCAGACCCCCAAAAGCGGTACAAGTCGTGTCGGAGTGTAGCCCAGAACACCCTGAGATACTACTGGAATCCCTACCAGTAAATCTCCAGCCTCGGCCGAGGGCTTTGTGTAATGGCTCTCCTAGACACAGCGCGACCTCACCCCCAATACCGGGAGAGTCGAACCCCTGCAGATCCGCTCACTGCCTCCATGTGGCTCGGGACTGTACCCAACTAAAACCTATTTGCACGACTCCTTTGAGCCGTGGTAGGGTAGTAATCAAAGCACAGTAGGAACTCACACGAGACAAATGACGATCTCAGGTCGATGAACTAACCTGTACACATGTCACCAGGGAACTGCTATCTGACGTCAGGTATAAGACCAACTAGCATGTTCCCGGCGAGTCCTGTCCGGTGTACTCATAACCCAATGAGCACCTGTATACATCTTAGGTGAACCAACTGACACCAGTGGCTTGTGAGACCAGCTACCGCCCCTCGTCGGGGTCTCGACTGTATACACTAGTCTACTAATAGAGTATCGATACCCTGTCTCGAAACTCCTACGACTAGGGACCTTTTAAGGATGTGCTTATAGACTACCAGCTCTCACGTATATGATCACCATCATACTGCTGCCCGTCAAGCAAGAATCCTAGGGGCTCTATCAACGTGTAATAGCGACCTCTCAGGTCACCTCAAGCAGTACACGATGATAAAGATAAACCAGATAGCATACTATCATCTTGAGTAAGACTGTCCTACTGGGACAGGTCCTCTCTCAATCATTGCAATCACATGCCTGTGATCCAATAATTGACTCTGAGGGCACTATCTCCAACAATCTCCCACTTGCACTCAAGGCTAATTATTGCGATGTCGCATACTCACAGCCCGTGTGATACCGAACACCCAACTCCTCTACTAGTCAGTCTCACAAATCTCGTTTGCGAAACTATTGCGTTCGAGGAATAGCCTCAGTGAGTGGATCCGCTCAGATGTTTCTTTCTATGTCTCTCTATATCTCAAGTTCGCGGAGAAAGCCATCTCCCGAAATGAGCAATACCTGTCTTAGAATGTCTGGATGTCTGATGGGACCTAGCTCATAAATGAACTCCAAATCCAAACTTCTTAGACTGTATCGTCAACTGAACTTAATCAGTATCCTGCGCCAAGCCTCCCTCAGTATTGCCTTGGACCTCCTGTCCAAAATACTGCCCCTCGTCAGAAGGAAAAACTATAACTCTGACAGCCACTCTGCCATCCAGGTCACCTTAGAAGCCTGGAATGATAACCGTCTCCTAAAGGAGGTGGCTGCTATCATATCCCTAGAACATCAACTTATGTTCTAAAACTGCTTCCGACTGTTTCTCCAGGATTGGATCAATATCAACTTATTGTATCTAGTGCAAAAACAACATCTGGTGTGGTACTTGACATCTCATGATTGACTCAATTGCCTGAGCAAGTGATCTGTCAATCATGCACATCCCTCTCCCCTTTAGTCTGTAAGACACCTTTAGCGAGGGTGACTCCATCACCTGCAGGTACACTACCGTGCCAGGAGTCGTCCATTCTAAAAACTCTTAGAATGCTGTCTAAGTACCCTGATTGGGAAACCACCCAAATCTAGATCTAAAACCATAGATCTAGTAACCAGTATGTTTGATAAAATGTCCAAGTCCCATGTGGAGAAACCACTGTGTGACGACCAAAGCGTAACCGATCGTAGTATAGGAATATCACTTCCTACTCTGTGTATGTCATCCAAATACCAGGACATCACACCCTACTATCTTCTCAACAGATCCATCCCCTATTCTGATGAAGTCAAACCTATGACTGTCACGTCAGAAATAGATGATCTTTCTCCGCTACATCTGCTTTAGTCTATAAATAGACATAAGCCACATGTCCACCAATGCTTCCGCTGCTCCCACTGACTACGATAACCCTCTGGCAGAGTCATATACACGTACACTTCTAAAGCTAGTTTAGAACGACGCTATACTCATCCTCCTGCCGGGTCTCACAGTCTGGAACAACAGCAATGGCAAGTCTGGGTAAACAAGAACCTCCCTGCCACCGTCCTTGAGCATACCGGAGTACCTCTCGAGTGCCTGAGGTTACCCACCATATCTGCGGAGTGGCTAATGGAATGTCAATCCAGATTGAATCTTTAGGTTCCTTATCAAATCTTCAGTAATCGTTTGTGGTTCTGGAATTACTTCCAGTTCTACCATACTCCCACTACTGTTTTCTGAAAAAATCCATTTTTATTAAAACTGTGGCGAGTCAAGAACAATATCACTATTGATCTTCCAGATGGTAGAAAGTCAACCCTCGTCATAGCCTGGGTCAACCCACAAACAACCATTACAGAAACGTGCCTTGAGTTGTCCAGTGTCTGGTTTTAATCATAAGCCGGACAACTCCCCGTACCTTAACATCGTAAGATATGAACTGTTCTATATCCAATATAGAACCAGAGGCACTGATTTAATTGAACCAGATTCAAATCATGCAGCTGTCTCCAGTGCATGTCAACTAAATGGAAGGATGCCGATCAGCGTTACTCAACTTAGGAATGCTTCCAATTATGAGTAACCTGAAAGAGAAGCAAGTTCTCTTAATCATTACTATCAACTGAATACCCTTCACAAGTATCTACATCTCCGATCACTTTGAAGAATCCCGATACTTGCAACATCTGGTCCTCTACTTTATTCAAATACCTATAACTTCCTAAAACTTGGACCCTGTGTCTCTACGAAACACTTGTCTAAGAACTAGAGAAGTCATAAGTAAACCGAATATAGTACGAGAACCAACCCCTCTGTCCTGTTGGACACTGGACAACATACAATACTCTGTATAAGTCCCTTGAGTCTGATAACTCATTCACTGTGTGTCGTAGGTTGAAAACTGTACTTATGGTTAAGAAGAATTACACCGTTATTTAATGCTCCTTACCTAACCATCCACTGATATAGGTAAATGTCGTAGACATAATTTCAAAAAGGTATATCTCACTCTATAAAAATAGACGTACAGATATATCGATTTGAAATTGGTGCATAACAGCGGATATTCAAAACCAAATATTTGTCGTCCGGCAAACAACCCAGCTGACTTCCTCAAATATCACCGATTACAACGAATCCCGATATAATGAGGATGATCACCCAATTCCCAATAACTTACTCCCACTCATCATCTGTAAAACCATACAGATGTGAGAATCATACCTGGTAAATACATACCTTGGAGTAAGTGTTTAATCGGGAAATCAGTTTTCCTTTAACAGTACACAGTGAAACTGAAACATTGAAATGTTTCGTTGGGGTATCCTGGTATTCCTAGTAATGCCTCTTCCTTTATCCAGATTCACAACTGTAACCGTATATCTCTTTGCCATCTTTCCAAATCCCTTTATATGTCTTTAGTCATTACCTTCTGTACACCCGTTTAGGCCAAATGGTTTTCTTCCTTCCCTACCGTTCGGCACCAGCCTATGGTTTGGAAGAAGACTATCCAATAAGCATAAAGGGTGTACTGTCCTAATCCTAGGAGCACTCGCAATGCGAGAGAGGGTGAAGATAAAAAACAACCGAATAAACCTTATTCCTATTTCTCCTGAACCAAAATCCATCCCCGAACTGGAACAAGTTCCTTTCGAGTTCGTATATAACCATACGATGGAGTATCCAATAAACTTGGGATCTTCGTAGTGATACGGAGTGTCCTGGAGAAATACAAAGGTGATTTAGGATTGGCGAAGAAATACTTGGTTTGGTCGTGAATAGCAGTCGCAATTTACTTTGCCCTCTTACTAATCCCTTGCTTTGTCTTAACTTAATACCTTCTGTACACCGTTTAGGCTAATTGGCTTTCTTCATTCCCCACCGTTTGGCACCAGCCTAAGGTTTGGAAGAAGACTATCCAATTTGCGTAATAGGTGTACTATCTCCTAAACCAAGGAGTACTCGCAACCTAAGAGAAGGTAAAAGGAAAAGACAACTGAATAGTCTTATTCGTTTTCTCCAGAACCGGAAACCATCCTCGAATGCCTTCGAGTTCGTATATAACCATACGATGGTTTTGTCCAATGGAAGTGGACGTTCGTAGTAATACGGGGTGTCCTGGAGAAAAGGGTAAAAGTAGGAGTGGCAAAGAGGTTTGCAACTCTGACAATCTAAAAGCCAGTGTTAAGAAGGTTCGGTCAACTTGGTCACTGAGTCATAGTCTAGGGCCGGGTCAATGGTCGCTGCCAAAGAGAGAGAGAAAAGAAACACTCAGCGTGCACTCTAACCTAGATCAGAATGGTTATCACTTTATCTAATCAGGAAACCTCCCACTGTAACGTCAAATTCTTCTCCAAACCTGAAAGAAGAATTAGCCAGGATCACCCGAGGAGTAAACCAACTCATCAGTGGGAATCGGGATCCAACTATCATCGCATGATAACTTGACGGAATCCACTCAAGTCACCACACTCCAGAAGGTATGCGCATGCCTGGCAAGTTTCAGTTTCTTTAGAAACTCCCGATGTGTGTTTTTACCCCAAGCGGTTTATGACCTTGACTAGGTCAACAAACCATAAACCGCTAGTCAAGTTCAACCCGTCATTATTCTGGATTGCATTAAACCCACCCGTACGTGCCCTTGACTAGGTCAACAAGGCCGCACGACTGTCCTAACCAATCCCACTTATGCAACAAACAAGTACCACTTAGCTACCGAACACTACGTCTTGACTAGGTCAACAAACGCAGCACGAATACTAAATAATACCTGTAGGAAATGACGGAGGGCTATGGCTGGTTTTTGGGGAAAAACCTTTAACGTAATGAACTTGATATCGTTGAAGGAACTGCATAGCTTTTTATAAAAATTTAGTGACGAAAACCTTTGCTAAAGAGGTCACTCCCGGTGAAGGGATCTCGGCTCTTTCCCCGTAGAATGAGGTGCAGGAAATTCCTACTGAATACCACGATGCAAAGCAAAAGTAATTGGCTATAGTGAAGTTAATGCCCTGACGCAAACTTCTGTCCAAGGGGTCACTCCCGGTGAAGGGATCTCGGCCCTTGCCTCGTCGACTGAGGAGCAGGATATTCCAACTGAATACCACGATGCAAAACAAAAGAGAACGTCCTTGCAATAACAGCTTTTTGAAAAATTGTTCCAGCAACATCAGAATAGGTTTGTTTATAACTTGCGTTGATTCGAATCAACGCAGTCCTATCAATTAATCACACCATAAAGAACGAAAATAATATGACGTACGTATATGCCATCCGCATTCGCCACTGGGTCCCGTCATTACTCGTTAGGTTAGCTAACTAACGACAGAGCGGGGACTGGACTAGCGCGGATGCAAAACATATACAACATCTATTAATATATATACCAATATATTATATTCGCTCAAGGCATGATAAGAATGCAACATCACAGAACTGTACAGCATCACAGAACAATACAGATATCTGGGATCCCCGGGTTTCATAGAGCCGCTACTGAAACCCGACGTTCCCCTGGTCGTATGGATAGCCTGTGCAATGAAATCCTAGACCCCTACGGGCGCGGCAAGTCACCCGCCAAGACCTGAAGCGAGGCAGTCCCCTTCAGCACCGTGAATGGACCACCCAGCACTTCACGGAATCCGGTAACTTGGGCACCCCTCCTGGGTCAACCTGTACCCCCTACGAGTGCGGCGAATAGCCTGCCAATCCTAGAGTGAAGCCCCCTCCGTCTCAATGTCATGAGATGCGGGCCCGTTGCCCTCTAGAACCCGGCTATCCGTGCACCCCTCCGCGGGGTAATCCTAGTACAGAAAGTAAAATATACATACACCGGGTACATACACCGGGTACAGGTCGTGCCCCAAAAGAATAATACAAACAGGCAGTGACGGCAGTCCACATGTCGGACGCTCGCCCCGCAATATCAAATGTACATAATAAAACAAAACTGTACTATCACTGCAACCAGGCTATCCCCACGACCGATCCGCAACATCACAGCAAAACACAGAACATCAACGTGAATGTCACGTTCGCAAATCTGTCTAAAAGGGCTATAGCAGATAGACATGATTTATCGATCAAGTGACATTCACGGTCGCAGATATAATGTAAATACTGTGAACTAATGTGTTTAAACTTTTCGATCGATCAAATTTATCGAAGTGGGCCCCAAGCATTACTGTAGCACTTAAAGAGAGTCTAGGCCCAAAAAGAATATTCCAAAAACCCCATTTTCAACCCAGGAGCTCACTGCAAAAATTTGGTCCAATGAATAATAAAAATGGCCGCGGAACCGCCGCAAATACGTGGTTTTGGCCGCGGTTCCGCGGTGGAATAGTGAGATCACGCTACCAAATTTTCACAGAATGCTTAGAATTCCCTGAACATGTCACTGCAATGTACTGAAAAATTTTTGGAGCCAAAAAAATTTCGACAGAAAACTGTGCAAATGAAATTGGGTTTTCGGAAAATCCGTTCGATCGAACTTGTAAACACGTTAGAGCAAGCTAGACTAGGTTAATGGCGTGGCTCTGATACCATGTTGCGCCACGGCAGCGCCCCGACCGTCTATCCGAGGCCATAATGCGGAATCAAAAATTTTCTTAACTTTAAACTGGCGCTACCGCGGACAATATACCCGGATCGTAACCATTAACCGATACTAGCTAACAAGAGATGGGGTGAGAGATGTACCGAGCGATCCGTGTCCTTCGGTCTTCTCGTCGTCGTCCCGATCTCCCGCGGAATCGCCATTCGTCGTCTTCTTGTCGGAAAGGGCACCACGTAGCCGGATTCTTTTACGGGCTCCCACCTCTGGACCGAGGCAACTCGGGTGTGAAGTTGGCTGGCCGACGTGTCCAAGAAGTGCTGTAGGCTAGTGTAGAATGGTTGTCTCATTTGGGGTAGTGAAGTTGCCATTGGTGATGGAGGAATGAGGTTAAGGAAAAATGGTGCTTTCATTTTTCCAAACAAGAAGAAGGAGATGAAGAAATATGTGCCACCACAAAAATGAATCTCTCATCCTCACTCAAGAGTGGCCGGCCTCTTTGAAGAATGGTGGAGGGAATCAAAATTGCAAAACCATGAAGGGAGGTGACGGTAGTAAAAGGTGAAAGGGTGACCACATCCAAACATCATGATAACAAAACTCAAATCAATTTCTAATCCTTTCATATCTTAATTAATGCAAAGGAAAAGACTAAGAAAGCATCTCATGATTATGAACCATCATGAAACCCCACAAATGCAAGATACCCCCTCCACAAATGTTATTTGCAAACTTGCAAATAACCCCCTCCATCGGAAAAGTCCGGCCGGGAAAGAACAAAGGAAAACCGGCCGGAACGGAATGCAAACTGGCAACTCCAGAAAACTGGTCCCGTAATAAATTACAGGAAAACCCCGATACTGTGCATACACACCCGCATCTGTATACCGACCTGATACAAATGCAATGAGACAAAATCTACACTGTACAATACTAGGATCCGGCTTAAACCAAAGCCGGCTAGTAATATCCGTCCGATCCTGATCCGTGCAATACCGCACGTATCTGATCGAACCCTGCCATATATCCATACGGCCACTAGTACAAACCGTCCGATCCTGATCCGTGCAATACCGCACGTATCTGATCGGACCCTGCCATATCTCCATACGGCCTCTACAGCGTTTCGCCCGAAACTTGAGTAACTGAAAGTGTGGTGGACTCTAAAGACTCGTCAATACTATGGATGTGGATTTAACCACTAGCACGTCAGAGGTATAAGCCAATACGTGACGGGCCACCTGCTATTGACCAAAAAGGGACGTCGATGAGCGAACTCATCCTGACACCCTACTTAGCCTGTCAGTGACAATATCCGTACAGTCTGGTCCGTTCGTCTATGAGCATCGCATGGCGGGCCTAGGGGGTTGGTAAAAGTCAGACCCCCAAAAGCGCTACAAGTCGTGTCGGAGTGTAGCCCAGAACACCCTGAGATACTACTGGAATCCCTACCAGTAAATCTCCAGCCTCGGCCGAGGGCTTTGTGTAATGGCTCTCCTAGACACAGCGCGACCTTACGCCCAATACCGGGAGAGACGAACCCCTGCAGATCCGCTCACTGTCTCCATGTGGCTCGGGACTGTACCCAACTAAAACCTGTTTGCACGACTCCTTTGAGCCGTGGTAGGGTAGTAATCAAAGCACAGTGGGAACTCACACAAGACAAATGACGATCTCAGGTCGATGAACTAACCTGTACACATGTCACCAGGGAACTACTATCTGACGTCAGGTATAAGACCAACTAGCATGTTCCCGGCGAGTCCTGTCCGGTGTACTCATAACCCAATGAGCACCTGTATACATCTTAGGTGAACCAACTGACACCAGTGGCTTGTGAGACCGGCCACCGCCCCTCGTCGGGGTCTCGACTGTATACACTAGTCTACTAATGGAGTATCGATGCCCTGTCTCGAAACTCCTACGACTAGGGACCTTTTAAGGATGTGCTTATAGACTACCAGCTCTCACGTATATGATCGCCATCATACTGCTGCCCGTCAAGCAAGAATCTTAGGGGCTCTATCAACGTGTAATAGCGACCTCTCAGGTCACCTCAAGCAGTACACGATGATAAAGATAAACCAGATAGCATACTATCATCTTGAGTAAGACTGTCCTACTGGGACAGGTCCTCCCTCAATCATTGCAATCACGTGCCTGTGATCCAATAATTGACTCTGAGGGCACTATCTCCAACAATTCAAACTAACCATAGTCTATTCTCTACACCTAACCATGGTTGGGATATGATATGTATTCATATTATTTTCCTTTTTGAAATATACTTATCATATTCTCTTCTTCTTCTTCATCTTCAACAATGAAGAAAGCTTGCCTCCATCAATGGCAACTTGTGAAAATGAGTGAGAAATCCAATTCTAAAGTGAACTCACTTTCTATTTCTTCATCCTCTACCACTTTCCAAGTAGTATAGGGTGTTTTCTTCACAAGTTTCATGACTTGGTGAAGTTGGAGTTTGATCTTGAGTTGCCTCGACGTAGATCGTCTTCGGCATCGAAGCTGACGACTTAGCCCGCCCATTTCTCCGATGAAGCCGATGCTAGAGTCCGGGATCCGATTTTTATAGTGAGGGGACTTCATCACGGAGCCTAGGAGGTGGAGGACCAGATCTACAAAGGTTGTAGTCACTTTCCTTTAGCTATAAATTCGTTTACTTTCTTGCATCGCCTAATTATCTAGTTAACGATCCGTATTAGGGTTTGTAGGCACAAGGAAAAAATTTGAATTGGGCATGTTTGATCTGTTGTGAGACTTCATTAGTGTGCATAGGAACCCTACAGTGATATCAGAGCCAAGCTAAAGCCTTAGGCGATGCGTAGACGGAGTTAGAAGTCCGATCGAACCGAAACCCTAACACAAATTTGCTCTCTGGACTTTTTTCAAAAACTGGGTTTTTTCCATATTAAAAATGCTTAAAAAATTGAGCCGGAAATTCTAAGAATTACGGTGCAAAAATTACCTAATGATGTCTCTAAAGCGCGGCGGAACCGCGGCATTAGCATGCTAATGCGGCTGTTCCGCGCCCATTTAGCCTCTTCAGTCAACCATTTTTGCACAGTAACTTCTTTATTTAAATGCTGAGTTTTATGGGAATTTTTAATATTAACTCAAGAATTGAGTTTTCTGGGTTGTATTGGGAGTTCGTAAATTCGATCGGATTATCAAACTTTGTCTATGTGTTTTTCCGGATAATTTTAGAATATGTTAAAAAGTTCGACCGGATATAAATACCCATTTTTTCCCCTACCGGGAAATTTCCAATTGTTGGACTTTTTCGTAGTTTAACGACGTTCTAAGTAGTGCAAGTAACGCGATGGTCCCTCTAGAAGACAACAAACCTTAACTCGATTATGTGACCATCTTGAACTGCTCTTTGAACCTTTGGGTTTGGGGCAGTACGGCGTGCCACATGTGAGGCGTTGGCTTGACCCTTCTACGGCTGGACCGTTGGTACTGAGGCACGAACTGAATGTTTTTAGACTTATTTCATGCGTTGAGCTTTTTCGGGAAAACTTGGGTGTTCGAATGTTCGATCGGAAAGTTTAACATTTTCTATTTATCCGAAATGTGATACAACAATTGGAATTCACAAGTAGTTATAAGATAACTGAATGAATGTTATAAATCTAGCGGTTTAGTCTCACTTGATCGGTTGCCACGGAATTTTGATGAGATCAAAAGTCTGTCGCAATCACGTAGCGTACGCGGATACTCGCCGGGTAAACTTAATAGACAGCCTCGCCCCATAGCTCCGACCAAGTGACTGTAGGAGAACCTCGTCGCCGAAAGCATCCGTTCGGGTGCTCGCGGCAGCGGGTTTCCGCCTTGGTGCACTTCGTCGACGGCATCGGGGGTGCGGCCGTCTACTAAAGTTTGCGACGAGCATTCGATCAGAATGTCGGGAATCTTGTTAAATTGCCCGATTTGACATTGAAAAGAGTTTTCGATGATGAGACTAAAATGCGGGGTTTATAATTGTTAGGCATGTGATATCTAAGGAATTCATTTGATAAGGCATGCGATGTCTGAAGAGTTTGCGGATTCCAACTGTTGTAGTTTTACACTTTCTTTTCTGTGACCGTAAGTATAATATGTGATATCGCCGGTTTCGTTGCTATATGTCAACGACAATTGGGATGCACATATTTACTCACGTTGATGACATGTGATGTTATGTGTTGCTGTATATGTTATATTGGATCGTCGTGTTTGAATAGCCGGGGTTTTTTTATGTGAGATGAGTGTTTTTCATTTTCATTCATGTAAAAACTTGTATGTAATATTCTTTTATTGGGGCACTTCCAGGTAGCGGAAGATGTCACCCATTGTATATTATTTACTTTTTCGCATTAGGATAGACCCAAGGAGGGGAGCACAAGTAACCGGGTTCTGGGGTCCAGTGGGAGACCAACTCGAGGAGTCGAGTCCGGGTCTCCTAACCCTAGAATTGGTAGGGTTGCTTGCTGCTCTCGTAGGGGTCTAGGGGTGTGGGATTGGCTATTCATCATGACCGTGGAATCCGTGTTTTATACTGGCTCGTATTAAAAACACGGACGTCCTAGAATATCCAATATTTCATATGATATTTTCTGCTGCGTTATCTGTGATGTGATCATGTGATTTGTTCTGTGATAGATATAATATATAGTATATATGATATATTATATAGATGTTGCTTATGTTTTACACCCGCGCTAGCCCTGCCCCGCTCTGGCGTTAGTTACCTAACCTAACGGTGCAGACGGGACATCGAGGCAAATGCAGATGGCATAAGTGTACGTTATATTTATCTGTGATGATTAGGTGGACTTAAATGATGGGATATTCATTAATGAGATTAATGAAAGAAAATAAACCTAATTGATGTTGTGGAATCGAATTTCAAAAATAAAACAGGTAGCTACAGTTCTTGCTTTGCATCGTGGTGTTCCTTGTAGAACATCCCGCACCTTATTCGATGAGGAAAGGACCGAGATCCCTTCACCGGGAGTGACTCCTTTAGCAATAACTGGCAGATGCTACAACCCTCAGTTTGTCTATTGATTGCTTCTATAGTTTCTGCTCTGCACAGTGATATATATGATATATCCCGCACCTCATTCGACGAGGAAAGGGCCGACGATCCCTTCACCGGGAGTAAGCCCTTTAGCAAAACTAGAAAAGCCTAAAAAACATTCCATTTAAAAACATTTGATTCCGCAATGAGATCAAGTTCAAAGCGTTAAAGGTTTTCATAAAAACCATTAGCAACCCTCCGTCATTTTAGGAAGTAGAGTATTTAGTATTCGTGCTATGTTTGTTGACCTTAGTTAAGGCACAGTGTACGGTAGCTAAGTGATGTCTTCCTACACCGCATATGATGCGATTAGTTAGGACAGTCGCGTGACTTTGTTGACCTTAGTTAAGGGTCATGTGGGTGGGTCTAATTAATCACGAAATGACGGGTAGAACTTGACTAATACTTATGATTTGTTGACCATAGTTAAGGTCATAAGTGCTAGGGGTAAAAATCATTATCGGGAGTTTCAAGTGTTGAAATTTGCAATGAGATTGCATACCTTCTATATGATAGTTGGATCCCGATACCCACTACGAGTAATTGTTACTCCTGGGAGAGTTTTGCACTTTACAATTAGCCGATCAAGTAGGTGTCTAGAAAGGTGTCAACGGGGTTACGCCTCTGGGAAAACGAGGTTTACAGTAATTAGGTCCGTGCGAAAGCACGGGGAACCTCCCTCAAAGTACCGACACTGGCCTGGCTAAAAGATTGGCGAACTTGTAGAGTGTAATTAATCCCGGCTAGTCTTTCCTTTTAAGGTTTGAAGGAAGATTTGATAAAAACAGTGGGAGCCATCCCGATTAGATAAAATAAATAACCAATCTAATCTTGCAAGAGCGCACGCAGAGTGTTTTCTTTTCTCTCTCTCCAGGTAGCGACCACATCACGCCTTAATCAAGATAATAATATGGATGTATTGACCGAACCCGCTTGTTATTCTGAGCTGGGAAACGTTGGTCCCGCTCCAACTTATAATTGTTATTAGGTAGAGCAGGAAATAGGGGAATACCAGAATCCCTATGCCGCCCAAACGAAGAAAGTGCATATGATGCATCTTCTTCGGGTGTGTTCATTACAAAGAACTGTTTCTCAGTATTCTATGCATCCTGGGTATTTGATACCGGATCAGGATCCCAGATATGTAAACTGTTACATAGGGCTACAGAATGGTAGAAAACTGAGAACGGGTGATAGGTTTCATGAGATAGAAAACGGGGCAAGTGTTGCAGCCAAGTCTGTTGGTCACTGTCACCCTGTATTACCAATACATTGATTCTGAACAAATGCTATTAGATACCGAACCTGATATACAAAATCATATCAGTCTCTTTATAAGTAAAGAAATGATAAAATTTTGTATTGTTGGATAATGTTTTGAAAATTACCTATATCAAAAGTTGATCGTTCAGGCACGTTATCTAAAGGCATTGATATTCTAAATCAAACTACAGTTCCTAGTATACACAACACACACAAGAGAAAGAGTTCAGAAATGAACGAATCCTTCTTGAGGCATTGTAGACTAGGTCATATCAATGCGACCCGACTGGCTGAAGTTACATTTTAGATGCATATTTAAATCAGTTTGAATTTACATCTTGTGAAACTTGCCAGTCATGTCACAAAGATTAGATGACCATAGCCCTGTTTATTGGAAACAGAGAAAGAGTTAATGAACTCTTGGGACTGATACATGATGATGTATGTAAGGTCTCCTGTCTACACATGCCAGGACTGGTTCTTTATACTTCATTATATTCTCTGATAATTTCTCAAGATTCAGTCATATGTTCCTATTGAAACATAAGTCCGAAGCTTTTGAGGTATTCACAGAATATAAGTTACAAGTAGAGAACCAATACGGGTATAAGTATTATGTCCTATGATAAGATCAGGGAGGAGAATACTTGTGCATGGAATTCCTGGACTATTCTAAAGGAGAATGAGATTCTCTCTCCATATTACTCCTCTGAATACACCACAGCACAACAGTGTATCAGAACGGAGCAATCGCACAATATTAGATATGGTTTGCTCTATGATGAGTATTACTGAGAAGCTGCATACCTATTGAATAGGGTTCAAATCAAATCAGTTGCCTACCACTCCATATGAGATATGGTATGGGAAGAGCCTATATCTTAAGTAAGTTAAGATTTATGGTTGTCCGGCTTATGTCTAAAGCAAAATCCTGACAAAATCGAGGCTAGGTCAGCTCTGTAGAACTGGAAAGGTTCCAGCTATACAAAACTACAGCTGATGATTTGACAGAACCAAAGGATTCGATAGTCCCCGACGAACTTCAGCCTCTCCGCCGATCTAGTAGGGTTCCTCACCTGCCTGAGAGATACTTCGGTTTCTCGATGACAGTGGGAGCGAGGATTGCATCATGAGATGATGACCCAACTAGATTTGAGCAGGTCATCGAGAGTAGGGACTCTGTAAGAATGGCTGGATGCTTAGCGATCTGAGATGGAATCCATGTACACCAACAAAGTATGGACTTTGGTTGCTATATCTGAAGGGTTAAATTCCCATCAGGAGAAAGTATATCTTGGGAAGATTACTTGGTGTAGATGGAAAGGTTGAGACTTTCAAAGCTAGACTCGTTAAAGGTTTTCGTCATCGACCAGGCGTGGATAATGATGAAACATTTTCCAGTAGCTGTGCTTAAGTCCATCCAGATCCTACTTGCCACTGCTACATACCATAACTGCGATATCTGATGGTTGGGTGCCATGACTACTTTTCTAAATAATGATTTAGAAAAGAACGTCTATAAGAACACAGCCAGAGGGCTTCGTAAACAGTGGGAGCAGCGGAAACGTGTGCATGTTGCTTTACATAATAAAGCAGGCATCGCGGAGTTGGAACGTCTGTTTTGATATGATAGTCAAAGTGTTTGACTTCATCAAAAATAATAGATGAACCTTGTATATACAAAACGGTAGTAGAGAGTAAGGTTGTCATCCTCGTATTGTACATGGACAACATACTCTTGATAGGAAAAGAGTTTCCTATACTACGATCGGTCGATCTCCTCTTATCACAAGGATTCTCCAATAGGATCAAAGTGAAACCTCCTAAATCCTGGGTTTTGGATCTATGAGATAGATCTAAATGGATGTTAGGATTCTCACTAGCTATAGTGAGATAATATCTGTTGATTCTGGGGAGAATCACTGGAAAGGTTCCAGGGTGATAAGGACGACTGAATGTCAGTCGCAGGCATTGTCTTTACCATCAGTAAAGGGACGGTATGTTGGAAGAGTTCCAAGCTAGATACCGTGGCAAACTAGACGATAAAGGCTGGTAACATCGCTATTAAAGATACTACCAAAGAGGCAGTTTGGGTGTATAGTGGTTCATAAGATGAACTAGGTTCCCACCATTGCATGAAAATGGAAGTGTGGCTTTGGCCCAGGAACACTGGTCCCATCAGTGACCCAGACATATTCTGAGGCAGTATCACCTGATCATGGAGATAGTTGATCTCCAGGGTGATCGAGGTTGGGAGAGTAGACTCAGAGGACAACACGGCGGATCCACTCACGAAGGCCTTTTCCCAAAGAGAGACTTTTAGGTGATGGTTGAGTATTAGATACTACAACCACTGCTATAGATGGCCCTAGTGCAAGTGAGAGATTGTTAGTTATATGTATGCCCTAGAGGCCATTACTGTACATTGGATGTATATTGTAGTGGATGCTGGGACATATATAGGTAGGACTTTCTTGCTCGACATGATAGTACGCTATCTGGTTGCTCTTTATCTTAACATGTATACTTTCTGTCTCTCTGATTACATGTTGATAAAGCCCTTAGGATGTGTACTTGACTTCCAGGACTATGATGCAGATCATACTAGTGGGGCCTGGGTAGTCCATGAGTACATCCTTCAATGTTCCTAGTCGTGGGAATATCGAGACGGGGCATCGATATTCCAGAGTAGACTAGCGTATATCTTCTCGACCCATGTGATGGGCGATGGATGATCCCATATCCATTGGTGTTTGACATCAGAGATGGTATGCGGGTGCTCAGTGGAGACTGGGTACACTGAACGGACTTGCCGAGAACTCCCAGATGGTATTATACCTCACGTCAGATGGCAGTTCTCTGGTGACACTGGTACAGCTTAGTCTGTTGACCCGAGATCGTCATAGAGTCTTGTGTGTCTCCCACTGTGTTTTGATTTCCACCCTACCACGGCTCTACTGAGTCGTGCAAACAGGTGGTTTTTGGGTACATTCCCGATTCACATGGAGGCAATGAGCGATAGGAGGGGATTCGTCTCTCCCGGTATTGGGGGGTGATGTTACGCTGTGCACGACTGGCCATAATAGGAAATCCCTGGCCAGGGTTGCAGTGATATACTAGTAAGAGTTATCAGTAGTTTCACGAATGTTATGGACCTCACGTCGGCATGACTTATCGAGCTATTGGGTTCTGACGTTTACCACCCCTAGGTGAGATATGCGACATATCAGACGAACAGACCGGACTGTACGGTAAGTGTTACTAGTTGGATTCACAAGAGTGTGAGCGGGCTTGCTCGTCGATCTTCTGATCGCTCAATACCCGGGTGGCCGTTACGTTTAGCAGACCACTTGTGGCTTGTGGGTGCTTGATATGATCATCATCTACTGCCGGCGTATTGACGAGTCTTTAGAGTCCTACACAGAGGTTTCCTGGCTCAAGCGAAACGAAATAGGAGCGCATATGAGATATGTGCGGGACCGAGAATAATGCATGTATGTGATATAGTATTCTATTCTCGCGATGTATGTATCGAATGGTTGTATGCGATATAACCTAATTATCGAATCGAGGATTGATTCGATAAGTCAATACATAAGATACTAGTCGGTTATATGCGATATGACCGGATCGTTAAATCAAGTATTGATTTAATGATTTAATGTATAATTATATATTTGATATATTACTTTGCATTAACTAGTATTGGTTCACTTTAAATGGATTTTCTCACTTGATGTACACAAGTTGTATATGTGATATACTTTTGTGCACTTGTTTGTATCATGTTTGATGATACATGCTCACTTGGGTTTGTGTAAAGAATTAAACCATGGTTATATGAATGGTTAGGGTTTTATTTATTTACTTATTTATTTATTTATTTATTTTGGAAAAGATAAAGAGAAAAATGGTGGCTTATTTTGTTTTGTTGTTGAAGCTTCATGAAGCTTTGACTAAGTGACCATTTTGTCTCATGCTTAACCCTAAACAATTCAAACTAACCATAGTCTATTCTCTACACCTAACCATGGTTGGGATATGATAAGTATTCATATTATTTTCCTTTTTGAAATATACTTTTCATATTCTCTTCTTCTTCTTCATCTTCAACAATGAAGAAAGCTTGCCTCCATCAATGGCAACTTGTGAAAATGAGTGAGAAATCCAATTCTAAAGTGAACCCACTTCCTATTTCTTCATCCTCTACCACTTGCCAAGTAGTATAGGGTGTTTTCTTCACAAGTTTCATGACTTGGTGAAGTTGGAGTTTGATCTTGAGTTGCCTCGACGTAGATCGTCTTCGGCATCGAAGCCGACGACCTAGCCCGCCCATTTCTCCGATGAAGCCGATGCTAGAGTCCGGGATCCGATTTGGACAGCGAGGGGACTTCATCACGGAGCCTAGGAGGTGGAGGACCGGATCTACAAAGGTTGTAGTCACTTTCTTTTAGCTATAAATTCGTTTACTTGCTTGCATCGCCTAATTATCTAGTTAACGATTCGTATTAGGGTTTGTAGGCACAAGGAAAAAATTTGAATTGGGCATGTTTGATCTGTTGTGAGACTTCATTAGTGTGCATAGGAACCCTACAGCAAGCGGTCTGCTAAATGTAACGGCCACCCGGGTATTGAGCGATCAGAAGATCAACGAGCAAGCCCGCTCACACTCCAGTGAATCCAACGAGTAACACTACCGTACAGTCCGGTCTGTTCGTCTGATATGTCGCATATCTCGTCTAGGGGTGGTAAACGTCAGACCCAATAACTCGATAAGTCGTGTCGATATGAGGCTCATAACGGGTCGAGAAACTACTGGTAACACTTACCAGTAAATCCCTAAAGCTGCCTTGGCCAAGGACTTCCTGTTATAGCCAATCGAACACTGCGCAACATCAACTCCCTATACCGGGAGAGACGAAACCCCTCCTATCGCTCATTACCTCCATGTGATTCGGGACTGTACCCAAAAGCCACCTTTTTGCACACCCTCTTGGACGTGGTATGATGGAAATCAAAGCACAGTGGGAATCACACAAGACTCTATGACGATCTCGGGTCTACAGACTAACCTGTACCAGTGTCACCAGAGAACTGCCATCTGACGTAAGGTATAATACCATTTGGGAGTTCTCGGCGAGTCCGTCCAGTGTACCCAGTCTCTACTGAGCACCCGTATATCATCTCTGATGTCAAACACCAATGGATATGGGATCATCCATCGCCCATCTGTATGGCTCGAGAAGCTACACGCTAGTCTACTCTGGTATATCGATGCCCCGTCTCGATACACCCACGACTAGGGACCTTGAAGGATGTACTTATGGACTACCATGTCCCCACTAGTATGATCCGCATCATAGTCCAGGTAGTCAAGTACACATCCTAAGGGCTTTACCAATATGTAACAGAGAGACAATCAGTGTACACGTTAAGGTAAAGAGTAACCAGATAGCATACTATCATATCGAGCAAGAAAGTCATCCCTATATATGTCCAAGCATCCACTACAATATACATCCTATGTATAGTAATGGCCTCTAGGGCATACATATAACTAACATCAATCAAGTCATCATATCTTATCGTATACCTACATATACAATCTATCTTGTTAATCTCATGCTACTATAAATCTCATACTTATTCTTTTGCTACTACCTATATCTATATATCGTGATTCACATCCTTATACATATCAATTCGAGACATCATTTCTATTATATCATGTTACACTAAACCATAAACTATAACCTTAAGTCGTGGTATATCTTATCTCCTACTAATTCTTTAACCATATCCCTAGTTTTCTAATATAGGTTTCCTTAACCACATTCTATATATCGGTTTCCATAAAATTTTGCGGGGGTGCTATAGGCCATCCACCCAACTTACCCGTAGATATAAATCTACTCACCTGCGGAACTCCTTGTTCAGCCGTAGTCGATGTGCTTCGTCGTCTCAGAATCCAAGCGAAGGTACCTACAATAAATACACAATCGCAAATGCTATTAACATCAAGTCCGGAAAACCAATACGGCACACATTGCGCTCATAAGTTAAAACCTATAGCCTATGCATGCGAAAACAATCAAACAACCCTCGTCGTTGACGTACGAACGCCCAACAATCCGACACAATACCTAATACCAACTCCCAAGTTCATAAATTCCAAATACCAAAACATGAGTTCAAATATCGGGAAAACATAGCCAAACCCACTCACAACAGCTCCCAGATTTTGGTTCAGGTAAACTGGGACTAAACTAGCAAGTATAGGGGATAGTTTATATGGGTTAGGAGCTACAGCCAAAAACTCAACCCCGGGAGCTCACAGAAAACCGGCGACAACTCCCCAAGGTCCGGTCTCGGTGGCCGTTTGAAGAAGGAATGGGCCCGTACTTCTACAGTGGGTTTCTAGTGGTTAATATAGGTCAATGGACTTGTTTGTTTAACTCAGAAACATCCCAGGTTTCCCCAGATTCCCTGTAGGCCAACACAACCTCACAAATCCGACACGGATGAATTCCCAAGTCCGAATTTTGGGTTCTATACTCATTTCCAGGTCTTGAAATCTATCCTTAAGGTCATAAAACCCTTACTACTCCTCATGATTCCACACAACACCCAAACCCTTCCCTTGAATTTTCCAAACATCACATACCCTAACCAAAACACATTCTAAACTAAACTAGGATGCAAGAAACTAAAAACTAAGCTAAATGAAAGAAGATATATCTCATTTGGGCAACACAAGAAAAACCCTAGCTCCCCCAAAGTCTTCAAAATCTAACTTTGATTGGTCCAAAGTGTTGAGGATGGGGTGGGGATCAATTTTAATGATGAGGGTGTAGGTTTTGATGAAGATTTGGAGGTGAAGGTGGGGGGAGATGAGGATGAAGATGATGAGAAAAACAAATAGGGGATGAATGAATGGTTGTCCTCTCCCCCCTTCTCTCTTATTCTCACCCTCTCTCAACTCATTTCTCTCTCTCTCTCTCTCCAATAACTCACTATTGCCTTCACTTTTCTTTTTCTTTTCTTTTTAAAACCAAATCACATAATACCCCAAAAACAACACAAGAAAACAACATGTAACCAAAATGCCACAGAGCATGGTGCACTAGTCATGGGAAACTGTAGAAACACGGATTTGGCTTAAACATGATTAGTAGTGCACTAATCAATTTTTATCCAAACTGCATAAAATTAATTATAAAAAATGCCAAATCCAATAAAATATTTTTAAATTAATAAATCATTTTAATCTCCAATTATTTCACAAATATTGGTATATGTTTATACCACTTTACGAAAACCCCAATTTCGCAAATCGTGTAGTTTTCGCGAAATATATTATTTTAATATTAAATTCCAAAAATAATATTTTATATTTTCTGAAATGTTACAATATTTCCCCCTTAAATAAATTCGGTCCCCGAATTTAAATTTAAACCCCCAAATACTAAAACATTTCAATAAACAGCTCAAATCACTGGGCTCCGAAATCACGGAAGATAGAGAAACACTACAGCGCGTCATGTGCTCGTAAAAACGAGTACGAAACTCAAAATCGAACTTCGGTAAGCGTCACGCAAATCATCGAAATTACAATGGAGATACAGATCTCGAAATCCACTACTGAAATCCAATATACACTAGTTAAATACTATAATATGTATATAGTACGCATCCTTGGAAAAATCTCTTAAAACGGAATACAACACATGCAAAATCTTCTCTGAATCGCCGTATGATGTGTAACTCACGGCACAAGGGATGGACGCTCATTTGTAAAGAATAAATATACATTCATATATGTTTGCTCAAATATACGTTCATATATGTTTTGCTAAATATACGTTCCGCCGTTTCTAAAATATCCCAAAAGGTTTTCTTTTGTAAAAGTTTGTGTCGCTCGCGGACACGTAGGAAATAGCGAGACTATAGCTCCTTTTTAAAAACCTCTTGGTAAACTTTTATGCATGCAAAGTACTCAGGTAGTGTTCTCGGATCAATCATGTTCGGCTACTACTTAATATAGTGCCCATCATGAAAACAAAGTGATCAAGAGCAAAATCAGCCTCGAAAGGCGTATCCAACAATCATGTGCGTCTGGTGCGCACGGAAATCAAAGCCAAATACAAGTGCTACGAATGTGCACAAAACCAAACTAAGTGCAATGGGTGTGCAAGAAAGCATCTGCCCATTGCAACAGGGGTGCATGACAACAACGTCTAGTGCATCTATAGTGCACGAAAACCTCAATCCAGTGCAACTAACATGCACGAATGAAAATCCCAATCGAGTGCATCCGGTGCGCACAAAATCACATTTCATATCATGCGCCCAACATGCGTGAAAATCCAAATCAAGTGCATCCGTCATGCACGAATGAAATCTAAATCAAGTGCATCCAACATGCACAAATAAAAATCTAAGTCAAGTGCATCCAAATGCACGAATAAAATCTCAATCATGCGCATCCGACATACACAGAATCCAATACTAAGCGCCTAATATGCTTAAAATCCAACCCATGCGCGTCAGGTCCATATAAATGCCAGTGCGGTAAAGCGCATGAGAAAAAAAATGAACATCAAGAGCAACGCGCACAAAAACATAAATTTGGTAAAACGAATGCTCAAAGACAAAAATCAGTGCAACCTATGTACGGAGTATAAATCTAGTGCAACAAATGCACGAAATAAAAATCAAGTGCAACAAATGCACGGAATATAAATCCAGTGCATCTAGTGCACGAAATACAAATCCGGTGCGTACCACATGCACAAATCAAATCAACTGTATGAAATCCACGAAATCATAAACACGTGCTACCAAGGCACAAAATCGACATCAAGTGCAATAGATATTTACAAATCGCAAATCAACACAACGGTGTATAAAATATATATCAAGTGCAATAACTATGAACAAAATGTAAATACCCAGTAGGTGCAGCCATGGTGCATGAAAACAATATCATGAACTTAATCAACAAAACTCAAATCTAAGCGATATAAGCGTAATACTCGGATCAAAAACACAAATCGCAACAAATGACATTGAGGTACACCACCTACAATGTCGAAAAATGTTGGTGCACCTAAAACTGGCAAAGCAAGAACATCCACTTGCCTCTTGCTCACGGTCTGGTGTTCTCTGTCTCTGGATCATCATTTTCTTTATGGATTACCAATCTCACAATCCGTCGGCTCATCAACACGGTCAGGTGTGCTAACGGAAACGATTCCTTTCTGGCACTCCTCTGGTCATCTCTCGGCCAATTAGTATGACCACTCGTAAGCAGCACGTCACTGGCGTCGGCCTCTGACCCTTTGAATACACATGATACAACTGATCCTCAGTGCAACTCTTATCGCAGTAGTGTCCTGGAAGGCACCTGCTCAAGGTCTCTTCCGATCTCGCCTATGCTGAACTGTACGGAGGCTGGCACTCTTACAAAATCTTTCCTCGCCTTCTGGACATCTGCGTTCTCAGCACAGCATTTCCTCGGGAACTGGCCGTATCCCAACGCCTCAGTATACACTTCCGATCTCTAATTTCAACGCGGAGTAACCACAGCTTGTTAAAATCTCGCACGAACCTATTGTTCCACTCGTCTTTCTGATCGTCCACTTTGACGTCACGTCATACTATCTGCATACTGCTATGGTTCTCGGCTACAGTCAATCCAGAATCTCTCATACGGACTCGAAATTAAGAACTCGGTTTCTTCATCACTCTGTAGAAGATATCTAGCCGAACACATCTTCGGGAACTCGTCCTAACCATCGGAGGAATACTATATATTCGTCCGTACTCGATCAACTCATAATGCATCTGGGTGAGGTCCTCTATCCAAAGCTGGTCAACTTACTGATCTCCGATCGGATCATCCAACGAACGACGACATCTCTGGATTGATCTACTGTAGATATGAATAATATTCTCCACACTGGAAATCTTCAACTCGACTGGGCCTGCGTCGGCGCATCAAATCGGACGAATCGCCTTCGTCTCTCAACTCAAGATAGACTAGCTATCTCCTATCGCATCTCTGCCTGAAAGCTCCAGCGATCTCAGTTCGTAAGCTCTGGAAGAGACATCCGATCAATCTCAGCCACAGCTGGGTCATCTGTCTGCACGGCAGACGACATCACAACTCTGAGGTGGGTTGTACGTCAACAGTCCTCTCACAATCTGGCAGCCTCTAGCAATGGCCCGATCATCCGGTGCAAACTGATCACTCGCCTCAAATAAGAGGTCACAACACAATGCTACATCGAGACGTTCCTATGTCACCAGAAAACACAATGGTCAGTCCTCGTTCATGACGAGCTCGCCCTGACCGCATCACTAGCAGCAACTCAATCTACGTTCAAACCATGGTGACAGGAACCTCAAGCATGTAGCGATGAAAAACGATCGAAGGAATGAAAGGAATCAACAGAACCCAAAATGGATACATGATCAAAAGAAGGAACAGAATCAATGAGAGTATGATTATTGGAAAGAATAGAATCAAGGATCTTAAATGGATGTATAATCATGGGGACGAAGAGAATCACAGATCTCAAAATATGTACGTCCTAAGATTTCTTAAGTGGAGTATCGTATCGTGAATATTCCGCGGAACATACGTACGGTACGTCACTCTACTCAACCTACCTACTCCATCAATCTGGGTCAACATAAGAAACAAAAGTTCGGGTCTAATACCCCCCTGTTCAAGTCTATATTCCGTAAGGTCAAGCCTAGGTTCCGAAATATATATACGCCCCAGACTCCGTATAGTCAAACATAGACTTGAACCAAGCTTAAACCTAGTGCTCTAATACAAACTTTGTCATGATCCGAAATATTAGCTCATGAACGGCACTTAAATCACGCAACGTCTAAAGGCGTAACGTAATCCAAGTAAGCCGAAACCCAGAAATCTAAACCTTTTTAAGAAATAAAAGAGGTGAAGTTTTGAAATAAAGGTATAATGAAATCAAACGTTTTATTAAATGCATGGATAATAGAACATGAAAAATGCAAGAGGATTTTAATAGTTGAAAAACATGTTTCGTCTTTTAAAAATTTGGACAGCACCACTTTTGTATATTTAGATCCAAAACCACATATACATGATAATATAAAAGGCATTCCCAAGCGGGAGCTAACTCTTTGCCAATCGGCGGAATCACAACCACACAAGTCATAGATTTAAGTATACGATGCCCAACGACGAAGATCACCACAAAAGATAAAGCAAATAAAGAAAGACGTCAAATCCCCCAATAGCGAACATATAGTCCATCGCTCTAAGTCTCACAACTACAAGTATTGCTAAGTCTTACTACATATTCGAATACTAGTTTCTGATTGATGGAGTTGACTAGATACAATGGAATAATAAATACAAGAGTGGTACGATCCAACATGTACCACCTACCAAAGCAAATCACCCGAATGTAAGCTGTGTGACGGCGATGCCGCTACTGATCCAAGTGGTCAACCTGTAAGAACTGTAGCACAACGGAGGTGAGTTGCCAACTTATGAGTAGAAAACATCATTAGATAGAAATTTAAATAAACAACGATTCCTAGGTCAACTATATCATAAAGGTAATACTATAATATCTAGGGTGACCGTGACTGTATATGTGCCAACAATATAATAATCAATGCCTGTATGTATGTGGATAACATCAACATGTCCATTAATGACACAACAACATCATGCTTGTAATTATCATGAAAGCATATGCATGTAAGTATGAGAATATCAATCAACGTGTGTCCGTCAACGACACATCAAAATCATGGAACCTGAGTGTCCAACATCGACACTTGAAACATCATGAAACCCGTGTCCTGTTAGACTACGGTTGCGCCCCGGCCGTCATTCTGACGCCAAACGCGGAACAAAAACTTTTATAACCGGCGCTATCGCATATTATAACCCGGATCTTGCCATTAACGCTAAATTAACAAACTGTAAAGAGGTAGAGAGGCTATACCGATCGATCCGAGTCCTTCGGTCTTTAGCCATCATCCCACGCTCCTCATGGAAACTCCGATCTCCTGTCTCCTCGTCGAGGTGGCACCACGTCAACGGATCTTTAAACGGGCCCCCGCCTCTATATCGAGACAATTCGGTCATCAAGTCTGCTAAAAGAGATGACCAAGATGAAGTAGAGAATGAGTAGAATACTTTGTCTCAAACACCCTAGGGTTCTCATCACATGAGAGGGTTAGGGTGGAAGTTGAAGAAGATGCTAAGGATTGGAAATTGTTAACTCAAGAAGAATTAGTGAGCAAAAGAAAAACCAAGCTCACAAACTTATCTTTTTCTTCTCACCCTTTTGTGAATAGATATATGAGGTTGTTTTATAAAAAACCAAAGCAAAATATCTTATAAAAATATCTCCTTAAATATCCAAACCCAAAACAAAACTCATTTAATACTTAATGACTCACTAGATGACTCATTACACGAGTCATTAGTGATCGTTCTAGAAGTAATGAGTCACCAAGAATGAGTCACCCTTTCCAAAACCAATTAATCATTTAAACTAAAATGATTAATCCAAAAAGAAATGCATCTTCTAAGATATTCTCGTAACGGATTACGAGAATACCCCTCACCTGTATATACATACCTGTATCCGTATTCCGACAGAATATGAATACGAGAGACTAAAATATTCCGACTCAATATAATACTTGGATCCGGCTTAAACCAAAGCCAACCAGTATTATCTGCCCAAAATATGACACGTGCACAAGTGCACGTGCATTTTCGAACCCTGCCATAAAACCATACGGCCTCTACAACGTTTCGCCCGAACTTGGAAAAATATCTATGGGGTACTCTAAAGACTCGTCAGTACCCTAGCAGTGGGTTTAACCACAAGCACGTCAGCGGCACAAGCTGTGCGTAACGGCTGCCCATGTACTGACCGAAAGGGAAGCTGATGAGCGAGCTCATCCTGGAACCCTACTGAGCCTATCAGTGACAATATACATACAGTCCGGTCTGTTCATCTATGAGCATCGCATATCGGGCCTTGGGGGCAGGTAACGTCAGACCCCCAATAGCGGTATAAGTTGTGTCTGAGAGTAGCCCTGAACACCCTGAGAAACTAATGGAATACTTACCAGTAATTCTCACCTGCCTTGGCCATGGACTTGGTGTAATGGCTCTCCTAGACACAGCATGATCTCAGCCCCAATACCGGGAGAGACGAATCCCCTGCCGATCCGCTCACTTGCCTCCATGTGGCTCGGGACTGTACCTAACTAAAACCTGTTTGCACGACTCCTTTGAGCCGTGGTAGGGTAGTAATCTAAGAAGAGTGGGAACTCACATGAGACAAATGACGATCTCAGGTCGATGAACTAACCTGTATACATGTCACCAGGGAACTGCTATCTGACGCTAAGTATAAAACCAACTAGCAGGTTCCCGGCGAGTCCTGCCCGGTGTACTCATAACCCAATGAGCACCTGTATACATCTTAGGTGATCCAACTGACAGCAATGGCTTGTGAGACCGGCCACCGTCCCTCTTTGGGGTCTCGACTGTATACACCAGTCTACTCTGGAGTATCGATGCCCTGTCTCGAAACTCCCACGACTAGGGATCACTTTTAAGGATGTACTTATGGACTATCCAACTCTCACATATATGATCGCCATCATACTGTTGGTAGCCAAGCAGGATCCTAAGGGCTCAATCAGCGTGTAATAGTGATCATGTCACCTAAAGCTGTACAGGACTGATAAAGGCAAACCAGATAGCATACTATCATCTCGAGTAAGACCGTCCTACTGGTATAGGTCCTCCCTCAATCATTGCAATCACGTACCTGCGATCCAATAATTGACTTTGAGGGCACTATATCCAACAATATCCTACTTGAACTTAAGGGTAATTATTATGATGTCGCATAGTCATAGCCCGTGTGATACCGAACACCCAACTCCTCTACTAAACAGTTTCATAAAGCTCGTTTGTAAAACATTTGTGTTCGAGAAATAGCCTCAATGAGTGGATCCGCCCTGATGTATCTTTCTATGTCTTTCTTAATCTCAAGTTGGCGGAGAAAGCCATCTCCCGAATTGAGTAATACCTGTCTTAGAATATGTTTGGATATCCGATGGGACTTAGTTCATAAATGAACTCCAAATCCAAACTTCTTAGACTGCATCGAGAACTGAACCTAATCAGTATCTTACACCATGCCTCCCACAGTATCCTCTTGGACCACCTGTCCATAATACTGCCCCCTTCATCAGAGGAAAAACTATAACTCTGCCAATCACTCTGTCATCCATATCACCTTTGGAAGCCTGGAATGATAACCGTCTCCCGAAGGAGGCTGCCGTCATCAAATCCCTAGAACATCCACTTATGTTCTAAAACGGCTTCCTTATGTTTCTTCAGGATTGGATTAATATAAACTTATCGCATCTAGTGCAAAAACAACATTTGGTGTGGTACATGACATCTCACGATTGACTCAATTGCCTAAGCAAGTGATATGCCAATCATGCACATCCCACTCCCCTTTAGTCTGTAAGACATCTTTAGAGAGGGAGACTCCATCACCTGCAGGTACACCACCATGCCAGGAGGCGTTCATTCTAAAAAACTATTAGAATATTATCAAAGTACCCACATTGTGAAACTACCTAAATCTAGATCTAAAACCATAGATCTAGTAACCAGAATGTCAGATATTATATCCATATCCTTTGTGGAGAAACAACTGTGTGACAACCACAGTATAACCGATCGTAGTATAAGAATTTTACTTCCTACTCTGTGTATGTCATCCAAATACCAGGAAATCATACCCTACTACCTTCTTAACAGATCCATCCTCTATTCTGATGAAGTCAAAGCCATGACTGTCACATCAATATTAGATGATCTATCTCCGCTATAACTGCTCAAGTCTATAAATAGACATAAGCTACTTGCCCACTATGCTTCCTCTGCTCCCACTGACCATAACAACCCTATGGCAGAATAATATATACGTGCACTTCTAAAGCTAGTTTAGAACGATGCTATACTTAACCTCCTGCCGGGTCTCATAGTCTGGAACAACAGTAGTGTCAAGTCTGGGAAAACAAGAACCTCCCTGTCACCGTCCTTGAGGCTATCGGAGTACCTCTCGGGTGCCTGAGGTTACCCACCATATCTGCGGAGTGGCTAATGGAATGTCAAACCTGATTGAATCTCTAGGTCCTATTAATTTTTCCGTAATCGTTTGCGGTTCTGGAATCACTTCCAGTTCTACCATACTCCTACTACTGTTTTCTGAAAAAATCCATTTTACTAAAACTGTGGCGAGTCAATAACAATATCACCATTGATCTTCCAGATGGTAGAAAGTCAACCCTCGTCGTAGCCTGGGTCAACCCGCAAACTGCTATTACATAAACGTGCCTTGAGTTATCCAGAGTCTGGTTTTAAGCATAAGCCGGACAACTCCCCGTACCTTAACATCGTTAAGATATGAACCATTCTATATCCAATATAGAAACTTTGGCATTTATTTAATTGGAACCAGATTCTAATCATGCACCTGTCTCCAGCGCATGTTAACAAAATGGAGAGAGGACAATCAATATTACTCAACTTAGGAGTTCATCCAATTATGTGTAACCTGAAAGAGAAACAAGTTTCTCAAAACTATTACTATCAACTGAATACCAATCACAAGTATCTACATCTTCGATCACCTTGAAGAATCCTGATACTTGCGACACCTGGTTCTCTACTTTATTCTTGTACCTATAACTTCTCAAAACTTAGACATTATATTTCTACGAAACACTTGTCTACAAACTAGAGAAGTCATAAGTAAACAGAACATAGTACGAGAACCAACCCCTTTGTCCTTATGGACACTAGACAACATACAATACTCTGTATAAGTCCACTGAGTTGAATAACTCAAAACCTGCACATCGTAGGTTGAAAACTGTACCTATGGTTAAGAACTACTCCGCTGTTCAATGCTCCTTTCCCAATCGTCAACTGATATAGGTAAATGTCATGGACATGATTTCAAAAAGTTATATCTCTCTTTATAAAAAATAAACGTACAGATATATCAGTTTGAAATTGGTACACAACAATGGATACTCAAAACCAAATACTTGCTGTCCGGCAAAACCCAGGCGATTTCCTCAAATATCACCAATTACAACGAATTCCGATATAATAAGCATGATCACCTAATTCCCAATAACTTACTCCCACTCATTATCTGTAAAACCATACAGATGTGAGAATCATACCTGGTAAATACATACCCTGGAGTAAGTATCTAATCGGGAAATCAGTTTTCCTTTTAACAATGCACAGTGAAACTGAAATATGAAAATGTTTCGTAAGGGTATCCTGGTATTCCTAGTAATGCCTCTTCCATAATCTAATTCATGACTGTAACCGTATATTTCTTCACCACCTCTCCAAATCCCTTTATTGTCTTTATTCATTACCTTCTGTACACCCCTTTAGGCTAAGTGGTTTTCTTCCTTCGCTACCATTCGGCACCAGCCTATGGTTTGGAAGAAGACTATCCAGTAAGCATAATAGGAGTACTCATAACCTGGGAGAAGGTGATGATAAAAGACAACTGAATAATACCTTATTCTATTTCTCCCGAACTGGAAAAAAAAGCAAAGGTGAAGTAGGAGTGGCGATGAAGTACGCGGTTTGGTTGTGAATGATAGCAGTCGCAATTTACTTTGCCCTCTTTCTTATCCCTTTATTTTGTCTTTACTTATTACCTTCTGTACACCCTACTTAGGCTAATTGGTTTTCTTCATTCCCTACCTTTCGGCACCTACCTATGGTTTGGAAGAAGACTATCCAATAAGCATAATAGGTGTACTCTCCTAAACCAAGGAGCCCTCGCAACCTGAGAGATGGTGATGATAAAAGACAACTGAATAAACCAATTCAATTTCTCCTGAACCTGGATCCATCCTCGAAGAAGTCCCTTCGAGTTCGTATAAAACCATACGATGGATCTATCTAATGGAAGTGAATGTTTATAGTGATACGAGGTGTTCTGAGAAATGCAAAGGGTAAAAGAAGGAGCGGCAATGACTTATGCAACTCAGACAATCCAAAAGCCAGTATTTAAAGAAGGTTCGGTCAACTTGGTCACTGAGTCATAGTCTAGGGTCGGTCAATGGTCGCTGCCAAAGAGAGAGAGAAAAGAAACACTCTGCGTGCACACTAACCTACATCAGAATGGTTATCACTTTATCTAATCAGGAAACCTCCCACTGTACTGTCAAATTCTCCTCCAAACCTGAAAAAAGAATCAATTGGGATTACCCAAAGAGTAAACTAACTTATCAGTGGGAATCGGGATCCAACAATCATCGCATGATAACGTGAAGGAATCCATTCACGTTATCACACTCCAGAAGGTATGCGCATGCCTGGCAAGTTTCAGTTTCTTTAGAAACTCCCAATGTGATTTTTACCCTATGTTCTTATGACCTTGACGAAGGCCGACAAATCATAAGTCACATGTCAAGTTCTACCCATCATTATCTTGTTAATTTGAACCCACCCGTACATACCCTTGACGAAGGCCAACAAGGTAATACGACTGTCCCAAACCAACTCATCTATCCATGCAACAGAAAGGTAACAAGCAGCTACCATCCACTATGCCTTGACGAAGGCCAACAAACATAGCATGAATACTACGTGCTACCCGTCTGAAACGACGGAGGGCTACGGCTGATTTTTGGCGAAAAACCTTTAACGTAACAAACTTGATATCGCTGAAGGAGTGTGATAGCTTTTTATAAAAATATAGTGGCGAAAACCTTTGCTAAAGAGGTCACTCCCGGTGAAGGGATCTCGGCTCTTTCCCCGTGGAATGAGGTGCTGGATATTCTAACTGAATACCGTGATGTAAAGCAACATATAATCGACTATAGTGAAGTTATTACCCTGACACAAACTTCTGCCCAAGGGGCCACTCCCGGTGAAGGGATCTTGGCCCTTGCCTCGTCGAATGAGGTGCAGGATATTCCAACTGAATACCACTGTGTAAAGCAAAAGAAAACGTCCTTGTAATAACACTTTTTAAAACTGTTCCAACAACGTCCAAACAGGTTTGTTTATGCTTTGCATTGATCAAAATCAACGCAGTCCCATCAATTAATCACACCAGAAAAGAACGAAAATAAAATGTACGTATATACCATCCGCATTCGTCACTGCGTCCCGTCATAGCCCGTCAGGTTACTTAACTAACGACAAAGGGGGGACTGGACTAGCGCGGGTGTAAAACATATACAACATCTACTAGTATATATACCAATATACAATAATCGCTCCAGGCGTGATAATATGCAACATTACAGAAATGTAATAAGCATCACAGAACAATACAGATAATCTGGGATCCCCGGGTTTCACAGAGCCGCTGCTGAAACACGACGTTCCCCTGGTCGTGTGGATAGTCTGTGCAATGAAACCTAGACCCCTACGGGTGCGGCAAGTTACCCGCCAAAACCTGATGCGAGGCATCCCCCTACAGCAAAGTGAATGGACCACCCTGCACTTCACGGAATCCGGTAACTTGAGCACCCCTCCTTGGGTCAACCTGTACACCCTACGAGTGCGGCGAATAGTCTGCCAATTTCTAGAGTGAGGCCACTGCCTCTTAAAGCCATGAAATGCGGACCCGTTGCCCTCCAGAACCCGGCTATCCGTACACTCCGTCCCAGCGTAAACCTAGTACAGAAAGGAAAAATATGTACAACGGGTACATCGACCTCAGCCCGGTCGTGCCCCAAAAGAATATTATACAAACAGACAGTGACGGCAGTCCACATGTTGGACGCTCGCCCCGCAATATCAAATATACAAATAAATCCAAACTGCACTACCATTGCACAAAGCTATCCACCACGACAAATCCGAAACAACACAGCACAACACAGAACATCAACGCCAATGTCACGTTCGCAAACCCGTCTAAAAGGACTATAGCAATTAGACACGATTTACTGCTCGAATGACATTCACGGTCGGAGATATAATGTAAGTACTGTAAACTAACAAGTTTAAAATTCCGATCGACAAAACATCCCGAAGTGGGCCCCAAGTACAGTTCCAGTACTCAAAAAAAATCTGGGCCCAAACAAAATATTCCAGAAACCACAATTCCCTATGCAAGACACTACTGTAGAAAAATGGTTCACTGTTGCTCCAAAACGGCGGCGGAACCGCGGCCAAACCATGGCTTGTGCGGCGGTTCCGCGGCGCTCTAGAAGCTTAAGTCTACCAAATTTCTACAGTATTCTTAAAAAAGCCTGCACGATTTTCTGAGATGCTCAAAATGATTTTTAAACCAGTTTAAAAATTCGACGGAAACTTTGACATGAAAAATGCGGTTTTGGAAATTTCGTTCGATCGATATTTTAAACACATTAGAACAGGTTAGTAAAGGTTAATGGGGTAGCTCTGATATCATGTTAGTCTACGGTAGCGCCCCGGCCGTCATTCTGACGCCAAACGCGGAACAAAAACTTTTATAACTAGCGCTATCGCATACTATATCCCGGATCTTTCCATTAACGCTAAACTAACAAACTGTAAAGAGATAGAAAAGCTATACCGATCGATCCGAGTCCTTTGGTCTTTATCCATCATCCCACGCTCCTCGCGGCAATTCCGATCTCCAGTCTCCTCGTCGAGGTGGCACCACGTCAACGGATCTTTAAACGGGCTCCCGCCTCTATACCGAGGCAACTCGGTCATCAAGTCTGCTAAAAGAGATGACCAAGATGAAGTAGAGAATGAGTAGAATACTTTGTCTCAAACACCCTAGGGTTCTCATTACAAGAGAGGGTTAGGGTGGAGGTTGAAGAAGATGCTAAGGATTGGAAATTGTGAACTCAAGAAGAACTAGTGAGCAAAAGAAAAACCAAGCTCACAAACTTATCTTTTTCTTCTCACCCTTTTGTGAATAGATATATGAGGTTATTTTATGAATAACCAAAGCAAAATATCTTATGAAAATATCTCCTCAAATATCCAAACCCAAAACAAAACTCATTTAATACTTAATGACTCACTAGATGACTCATTACATGAGTCATTAGTAATCATTCTAGAAGTAATGAGTCACCATGAATGAGTCACCCTTTCCAAAGCCAATTAATCATTTAAACCAAAATGATTAATCCAAAAAGAAATGCATCTTCTAAAATATTCTCGTAATGGATTACGAGAATACCCCTCACCTGTATATACATACCTGTATCCGTATTCCGACCGAATACGAATACGAGAGACTAAAATATTCTGACTCAATATAATACTTGGATCCGGCTTAAACCAAAGCAAACCAGTATTATCTTCCCGAAATATGACACGTGCACAAGTGCACGTGCATTTTCGAACCCTGCCATAAAACCATATGGCCTCTACAGCGTTTCGCCTGAACTTGGGAAACTATCTGTGGGGGACTCTAAAGACTCGTCAGTACCCTAGCAGTGGGTTTAACCACAAGCACGTCAGCGGCACAAGCTGTGCGTAACGGCTGCCCATGTACTGACCGAAAGGGAAGCCGATGAGCGAACTCATCCTGGAACTATACTGAGCCTATCAGTGACAATATACATACAGTCCGGTCCGTTCGTCTATGAGCGTCGCATATCGGGCCTAGGGGGCTGGTAACGTCAGACCCCCAATAGCTGTATAAGTCGTGTCGGAGAGTAGCCATGAACACTCTGAGAAACTACTAGAATACTTACGAGTAATTCTCACCTGCCTTGGCCAAGGACTTGGTGTAATGGCTCTCCTATACACAGCACGATCTCACCCCCAATACCGGGAGAGACGAATCCCCTACCGATCCGCTCACTTGCCTCCATGTGGCTTGGGACTGTACCCAACTAAAACCTGTTTGCTTGACTCCTTTGAGCCGTGGAAGGGTAGTAATCTAAGCATAGTGGGAACTCACACGAGACAGTTGACGACCTCAGGTCGATGAACTAACCTGTATAAATGTCAACAGGGAACTGCTATCTGATGCTAGGTATAAAACCAACTAGCAGGTTCCCGGCAAGTCTTGTTCGGTGTACTCATAACCCAATGAGCACCTGTATACATCTTAGGTGATCCAACTGACACCAATGGCTTGTGAGACCGGCCACCGCCCCTCGTCGGGGTCTCGACTGTGTCACTATTCTACTCCGGAGTATCGATGCCCTATCTCGAAACTCCCATGACTAGGGACCACTTTTAAGGATGTGCTTATGGACTACCCAACTCTCACGTATATGATCGCCATCATACTGTTGGTAGTCAAGCAAGATGCTAAGGGCTCTATCAACGTGTAATAGTGATCATGTCACCTAAAGCTGTACACGACTGATAAAGGCAAACCAGATAGCATACTATCATCTCGAGTAAGACTGTCCTACTGGTATAGGTCCTCCCTCAATCATTGCTGTTAGTTGTATATATGCCCTAGAGGCCAGTATTGTACAGATCATGTATATTATATTGGATGCTTGGACATATATAGAGAGGACTTTCTTGCTCGATATGATAGTATTCCATCTGGTTGCTCTTTATCTTAACATGTATACTTGTCTCTTGATTCTGTCTTATAGTTACATGTTGGTAAAGCACTTAGGATGTGTACTTGACTACCTGGACTATGATGCAGATCATACTAGTGGGGCCATGGTAGTCAATAAGTACATCCTTTAATGTTCCTAGTCATAGGTGTATCGAGACAGGGCATCGATATACCAGAGTAGACTAGCGTATACGCTTCTCGACCCATGAGATGGGCGATGGATGATCCCATATCCATTGGTGTTTGACATCAGAGATGGTATACGGGTGCTCAGTGGAGATTGGGTACACTGGACGGACTCGCCGAGAACTCCCAGATGGTATTGTACCTCACGTCAGATGGCAGTTCTCTGGTGACACTTGTGTAGGTTAGTTTGTAGACCCGAGATCGTCATAGAGTCTTGTGTGATTCCCACTGTGCTTTGATTTCCATCTTACCACGTCCATGAGGGCATGCAAAACGGTGGTTTTTGGGTACAGTACCGAGTCATATGGAGGCAATGAGCGATAGGAGGGGTTTCGTCTCTCCCGTTATTGGGGGTTGATGTTGCGCTGTGTTCGATTGGCCACAACAGGGAATTCCCTGGCCAGGGTTGATATAGGGATTTAATGGTAAGTGTTACCAGTAGTTTCTCGACCCGTTATGAGCCTCATATCGGCACGGCTTATCGGTTATTGGGGTCTGACGTTTACCACCCCTAGACTTGATATGCGACATATCAGACGAAGAGACCGGACTGTACGGGAAGTGTTACCGGCAGGCTTTTACAGGAGTTGGAGCAGGCTTGCTTGCTGATCTTCTAATCGTTCAATACCCGGGTATCCATTACGTCCAGCTAGTACCGCTGACGGCTTGTGGGTGCTTGATATGATCATCACCTACTACCGGCGTATTGACGAGTCTTTAGAGTCCTACATAAAGGTTTCACCGGCTCAGGCAAAACGAAATAGGAGCACGTATGTGATATGTGCGGGACCGAGAATAATGCGTGTATGTGATACCGTATTCTATTTTCGCGACTTTATGTATCGATCGGTTAAATATGATATAGCCGGGTTATCGAATCAAGTGTTGATTCGATAAGTCGATACAATGGATGTTAGTCGGTTATATGAGATATGACCGGATTATTAAGTCAAGTGTTGATTTAATAATTTAGTGTATAATTGTATATTAGATATACTAGTTTACATTAACTAACATTTGTTCACTTGAGGATTTTTCTCACATGTGCACAACTTTAATATATATGTGATATATATTAAAAATGTGTTTTCTTTTTGTATCATGGTTGATGATACACATGACTTGGGTGTATGAGACTTACACCATGCTATTTATTATGTTGGGTTTTAATATTTAAAGTAATTACAAAATTAGTGGAGGATTAGCAAAATGCATGAAGCTTGTGGAAGCTTGTGAATGCATTGACTAAGTCCACTAAGTTTGTTTTTACTATGGATATTTGTTAACCCAACCTTAAGGATTAGCCATGGTTATGTCTTTACATGAGTTAGTATATGATACTCACTCACCATGGTTAGCTTTCTCACTTGATTATTATCTCTTCTCATTTTATTTTCTTCATCTTCTTTCTTGAGCTAAAAAGCTCTCTAGGGTTTGATCCAAAGTGAGAAGCATTGTGAGAAACCAAATTCTAAAATGAACCCACTTCCTATTTCTCCATCCTCTACTAGACTAGCACTTTAGTTTAGGGTGTTTGCTTCACTAATTCTTTAGTTAGTGAAGTAGAAGCTTGAGTTGGTATCCCCTCGACGTATATCATCTTCGGCATCGAAGACTTCAAGCAAGGACGCTCCTTTAGCCTCATGAAGCCATGCAAGAGTCCGGGAGAATCACGATCGCAGCGAAGGGACTTCAACAAGGAGCTAATGAAGTGAAGGACTGATCTACAAAGGTTGTATTTCGCATTCACTTAGTCATAGATGCTATTTACTTGCATGTGAAACCCTAATTTTCTAGCAAAGATCTAGTTTAGGGTTGTTAGGCACGGCTAAAATTTTAATCGGTCAGGGTTGATGCTTTCTTAACCCTTGTTAGAGTGCCTAGTAACCCTATAGTGGTATCAGACCCTAGCTAGAGCATTAGTCGACGTGTATACGAAGTTAAAACTCCGAATGAACTCCGAATCGACGATTTAACCCCCTCTCTGTACATTTTTTAAAACTGTGTTATCTTCTGAATTAAAAATGCCTAAAAAAATCAGCAGGGAAATATAAGAATTGTAGTGAAAAACGAGAGCATACACTGTACAAACCGCCGCGGAACCACGGCCGTACCGCGCTTGGGCCGCGGAACCGCGGCAGCACAGAGGTTTTATGCCCTAATTTTTACACTATAATTTCTATTTCTGTGATTCGTATTTTCTGGGTATTTTTAAAATGACTCAAGTGTTGAGTGTTCTGGGGAATATTTTGTATTCGTTGATTCGATCGGAATATTTAATTTCGTTATGTTTTCCGGATATTTAGAAACTATTAAAATGTTCGAACGGATACCATTAACTCATTATTTCCCGGCACGAAAAACTTTCAAGTGTTGAATTTTTTCCTGAGTTTAAATCTTTCGGAAAAACGTGCATGTAACGCGATGGACCCTCTAGAAGAAAACAAACCTTAACTCGATTATGTGACCGTCTTGAACTGCCTTTTGAACCTTAGGGTTTGGGGCAGTACGGTGTGCCACATGTGAGGCGTTGGCTTGACCCTTCTACGGCTGGACCGTTGGTACTGTGACGTATTCTGGAATTTTTAAACTCCCCTTAAGTGTTGAGCTATTTGGGAAAACTCGGGTATTTGATTATTCGATCGGAAAGTTTAATACTGTCTATTTATCTGGAATGTGATACAATATGTGGAATTCATATAGTTAGGCATGAAATGCGAAGTATGTGATATTTCGGATTTACGATGTCTAAAGAGATTATGGATTCCAAATGTTGTAGTTTTATACTTTCTTTTCTGCGACCGTAAGTGTAATATGTGATATCGCCGGTTTCGTTGCTATATGTCAACGGCAATTGGGATGCGAATATTTACTTAAGTTGATGACATTTGATGTTATGTGTTGCTGGATATGTTATATTGGATCGTCGCGTTTCTGAATAGCCGGGGGTTTTATGTGAGATGAGGTTTTTTATTTTCATTCATGTAAATTTAAATGTATGTAATATTCTTTTATTGGGACACTTCCGGGATGAGGTTGATGTCACCATTTGTATATTATTTACTTTTCCGGACTAGGATAGACCCAAGGAGGAGAGCACAAGTAACCGGGTTCTGGAGTCCAGTGGCAGACCAACTCGAGGAGTCGAGTCCGGGTCTCCTAACTCTAGAATTGGAAGGGTTTCTTGCCGCTCTCGTAGGGGTCTAGGGGTGTGGGTTTGGCTATTCATCGCGACCGTGGAATCCGTGTTTTATAGAGGCTCAAAATAAAACACGGACGTCCTAGTATATCCAATGTTTCATATGTTTCTTCTGCTGCGATATCTGTGATGTGATCATTTGATATGTGATGATAGATACTGTATATAGTATATATGATATATTATATAGATGTTACTTATGTTTTACACCCGCGCTAACCCTGCCCCGCTCTGCCGTTAGTTACCTAACCTAACGGTGCACGAGGGGACATCGAGGCGAATGCGGATGGCATAAGTGTACGTCGTATTTATCTGTGATGCTTAGGTGACTTAAATGATGGGACTTCATTAATATGATTAATGAAAGAAAAGAAGCCTAAAAGATATTGTAGAATCAAAATTTTCAAAAAGGGTAGCTACAGTTTTTGCTTTACATAGCGATATATATGATATATCCTGCACCTTATTCGATGAGGAAAGAGCCGAGATCCCTTCACCGGGAGAGACCTCTTTAGCAAAATTGGCAGATGCTACAACACTCGGTTTTTTTATTGCTTTTGGAGTTTTGCTTTGCATAGCGATATATATGATATATCCTCTACCTTATTCCATAAGGAAAGAGCCGAGATCCCTTCACCGGGAGTGACCTCTTTAGCAAAACTAATAAAAGCCTCAAAATCACTCCATTTCAAAATTCACTCGATTCTACAAAGATATCAAGTTCGATACGCAATAGGTTTTCAGAGAAACCTGTCGTAGCCCTCTATCATTTCAGATAAGTCCTGCTTAGTATTCGTGCTGCGTTTGTTGACCTTGTCAAGACGTAGTGTGCGGTAGCTGACCAGTATTTATCTGTTGATGCATATGATGCAGATTGGATTAGGGTAGTCGTACGGCCTTGTTGATCTTGTCAAGGGTCATGCGGGTGGGTTTAATTCAATCAAGAAATGACGGGTTGAACATCACTTACGGTCTATGGTTTATTGACCCTGTCAAGGTCATAGATCATTTGGGGCAAAATATTATCGGGAATTTCAAGTGTTGAAATTTGCAATGAGATTGCATACCTTCTATGAGATAGTTGGATCCCGATACCCACTGTGAGTAATTGTTACTCATGGGAGAGTTTTACACAGGAAAATTAGCCGATCAAGTAGGTGTCTAGAAAGGTGTCAACGGGGTTACGCCTTTGGAAAAATGAGATTTACTTTAATTAGGTCTGTGCGAAAGCACGGGGAACCTCCCTCAAAGTACCGACATTGGCCTGGCTGAAAGATTGGCGAAATTGTAGGGTGTAATTAATCCCGGCTAGTCTTTTCCTTTTAGGGTTTGAAGGAATATTTGATAAAAATAGTGGGAGCCATCCTGATTTAGATAAAATAATAACCAATCTGATCTTGCAAGAGTATACGCTAAAGTGTTTTCTTCTCTCTCTCTCTAGGTAGCGACCATATCACGCCTTAATAAAGATAATAATATGGATGTATTGACCGAACCCGCATGTTATACTGTGCTGGGGAACGTTGGTTCCGTTCTTTCTTATAAAAGTTATAAGACTGAACAGGATATAGGGGGATACCAGGATTCCCATGCCACCCGAATGAAGAAAGTACATGTTGATGCATTTTCTTCGGGTATGTTCGTTACAGAGAACTGTTTTTCCATTTCCTCTACGTCCTGGGTATTAGATACCGGGTCAGGATCCCATATATGTAATCAGTTACATGGGCTTAGGAAAGGTAGAGAACTTGGAGAAGGTGATAAAGACATAAGGGTTGGAAATGGTGCAATTGTTGCAGCTAAAACCATCGGGGAATATCACCTTGTATTGCCAACTGGTAATACATTGATTCTGAACGAATGCTATTACATGCCGAACCTGATATGCAACATTATATCGGTTTCTTTGTTGAGTAAAGAAGGATATAATTTTGTATTACAGGATAATGTTATGAACATTTTTCTAAACCAAAAGTTGGTTGGATCAGGCACGATGTGCAATGGCATTTATGTTCTAAATCAATCAACAGTTCTGACTATAACAAACATAAACAAGAGGAAGAGTTCAGAACTGAACGAATCCTTCTTGTGGCATTGTGTTGGGTTTACCTAGCACCTCATGAAGGGATTGGAAGCATCACATGTACCAAAGATTTAAATTTTAGGGTGCTAAGTAAGCATACAAAGAATCAATCCTAGAAAAATTAGGGTTTCAAAAACAACACTTCAACACAAGTAGATTAAGCTAGGGTTTTGAGAGTACAACCTTTGTAGCTCCCTACGCTAGACTCCTCGGCTACTTGGGGTTTGGAAAAAGTCCGCTTGAACTCCTCTAGGTCCACGATGATCCACCCGGAGCCCGCTTTGTCCAAACTTGCAACTTCACTTAATCAAGAGAAAGAAATGAAGCTAACACTCTAAACAAGTGGGCAAGACTTGTGTAGAATGATGTTGTGGTGGCTTTTCTCACTTCAAAATCCTAACTTGGTGAGTAATTTGCTCACTAGAGAAATCTAGAGAGCAAAGGAAGAAGGAGGAAGAAGATGATGGCCTTTTTTTTAGAACAAGAGAAAAGATCATCTCTTTTGAAAAATAGAAAATATATATTTTCCACTTCTTATCTCAAACCATGGTTAAACAATAAAGATATTATTGAACTTGAGTTAAAACACAAAAAGAAAGTTAACCCATGGTTAAATGGTGGGTGAGCATGGTTAGGTCAAAGAAGAGTGTAGAAAGAAACCATGAATTATCCTTTCCTTTTTCTATTTGTTTTAAAACAAATGCAATAAAAATACATATATATAAAACCATGGTGTGAGTCTTATATTGCCACCATTTTCTATGTATATACAACCATGAAGGATGATGTATGTATGTATGTGTACTTGCACATCCGTATGTGCATGAATCAAGAATGAATGCATACATGCATGCATACATCCAAAAATACAAGAAAGGATTTCTAGTGAGAAACTAATGGTTAAATGATAAATCAACACTTGATTTATCAATCCGGACATATCACATACGACCTGACCAAAAGCAAGCTGCCCGATCAATATACGGTATCTCATACGCGCATTTTGACCGGGTCCATGCGCATATCGCATACGCACACCACAACGTTTCGCCTAGACTAGGTAACTCCTTTGTTGGACTCTAAGACTCGTCAATACGCCGGCAGTGGGTGATGATCATATCAAGCACCCCCAAGCCGCAAGCGGTCAGCTAAACGTAACGGCCACCCGGGTATTGAGCGATCAGAAGAAAACAAGCGAACCTGCTACAACTCCCGTCGAGCTAACCGGCAACAGTACCCGTGCAGTCCGGTCTCCTCGTTTGATATGTCGCATATCAAGTCTAGGGGTGGTAAATGTTAGACCCCAATAACCGATAAGTCATGCCGATGTGAGGCTCATAACGGGTCGAGAAACTACTGGTAACACTTACCAGTAAATCTCTAATCAGCCATGGCCAGGGACTTCCCTATTACGGCCAATCGAGCACAGTGCAACATCAACCCCCAATACCGGGAGAGACGAAACCACTCCTATCGCTCATTGCCTCCATGTGACTCGGGACTGTACCTAAAAACCACCGTTTTGCACGCCCTCAGGGACATGGTAAGGTGGAAATCAAAGCACAGTGGGAATCACACAAGACTCTATGACGATCTCGGGTCTACAGACTAACTTGCACAAGTGTCACCTGAGAACTGCCATATGACGTGAGGTATAATACCATCTGGGAGTTCTCGGCGAGTCCGTCCAGTATACCCAGTCTCCACTGAGCACCCGTATACCATCTCTGATGTCAAACACCAATGGATATGGGATCATCCATCGCCCATCTCATGGGTCGAGAAGCGTATACGCTAGTCTACACTGGTATATCGATGCCCCGTCTCAATACACCCACGACTAGGGACCTTGAAGGATGTACTTATGGACTACCATGTCCCCATTAGTATGATCCGCATCATAGTCCAGGTAGTCAAGTACACATCCCAAGGGCTTTACCAACATGTAACTATAAGACAGTATAAAGAGACAAGTATACATGTTAAGATAAAGAGCTACCAGATAGCATACTATCATATCGAGCAAGAAAGTCATCTCTATATATGTCCAAGCATCCAATATAATATACATCATCTGTACAATACTGGCCTCTAGGGCATACATACAACTAACAATCTCCCACTTGCACTAGGGCCAGCTGCTGTAGTATCGCATACCGAGCATCCCGAAGAGTCTCTCAAACTGTATCTGGGGAATGGCCTTCGTGAGTGGATCCGCTGTGTTGTGAACCCTCCGAACTTCGATCTCCCGGCGATCAACTATCTCCCGGATCAGGTGATACCGCCTCAAAATATGCCTAGATCGCTGATGGGACCTGGGTTCCTTGGCTAAAGTCACCGCTCCATTGTTATCACAATACAAAGGTATTGGATGCTCAATGCTCAATGGATGGAACCACTCCAAGTTCAGTAATGAACTTCTTGATCCAGACAGCCTCTTTGGCAGCGATGTATTCAGCCTCCATCGTCGAGTCTGCCACGGTTTCCTGCTTGGAACTCTTCCAGCTAACCTCCCCTCCGTAAAGGGTAAAGACAAATCTCGACCGCAACTTAGAGTCATCCTTATCACTCTGGAAGCTTGAATCGTTAAAGGACTCCACTTGGAGTTCTCCGTAACCATACACCAAGAGCATCTCTTTAGTCCTTCGTAAGTACTTGAGAATGCTCTTCACAGCTGTCCAGTGACTCTTTCCATGATCAGCTTGATACCTGCTCACTACACTTAGTGAGTATGCTACATCGGGTCTGGTACATAGCATCGCGTACATGATAGAGCGTACAGCCGAAGCATAGGGTATCCCTTGCATGCGAGCTCTCTCCAAATCAGTCTTGGGAGACTTCTCTTTGGAGAGAGTGACTCCAGAGATCGTGGGTAAGTTCCCACGCTTGGATTCTTCCATACTAAACCTCTTTAATATGGTGTCAATGTACCTGGATTGGGACAATCCCAATATTCGTTTGGATCTATCTCTATAGATCCTAATTCCCAATATGCAGGAGGCATCACCAAGATCTTTCATTGAGAATCTTTGTGATAAGAAGAGCTTGACCGATTGCAGCATAGGAATGTCATTTTCTATCAAGAGTTTGTCGTCCACGTACAATATGAGGAAGACAACCTTACTCTCTGCTACCTTCTGATAGATACAAGGTTTATCTACGTTTTTGACGAAATCAAACTCTTTGATAACGATGTCAAAGCAGATGTTCCAACTCCGCGATGCTTGCTTTAATCCATAAATGGATTTAAGAAGCTTTCACACCTTCCCGCTGCTCCCACTATCTACGAAGCCCTCTGGCTGAGTCATGTACACGCACTCTTCTAAATCACCGTTTAGAAAGGCGGTCTTAACATCCATTTGCCTGATTTCGTAGTCATGATATGCAGCGATGGAAAGCATGATCCAGATAGATTTAAGTATAGCCACTGGAGAAAAGGTCTCGTCATAGTCCACACCTGGTCTTTAACGAAAACCCTTTGCAACAAGTCTAGCTTTGAAAGTCTCCACTTTCCCATCTACACCAAGTTTTTTCTTGAAGATCCACTTGCTCCCAATGGGTTTTACCCCTTCAGGAGCATCTTCCAAAGTCCATACTTTGCTGGTGTACATGGATTCCATCTCGGACCGCATTGCATCCATCCATTTCACTGAGTCCCCACTCGTGATGGCCTGCTCGAAGCTAGTTGGGTCATCATCCTCCATGATGCAATCCTCGCTCCTACCATCCATGAGAAAACCGTAGTATCTCTCAGGTGGGTGAGATGCCCTAATAGATCGGTGGAGTGGTTGGGGTTCATCGGGATCTACGGAATCCTCTGGTTCCACCAGATCTTCTGTTGCATCTTTTGTAGCTGGAACCTCTTTCAGTTCTACCTCATGTCCACTAATCTCTTTGCAAGAAATTCCTTTTCTAAAAAGGTGGCATGCCGAGAAACAAATACTCTTTGTTCCCCAGTGTGGTAGAAGATATACCCTTGTGAATTCTTAGGATATCCTACAAATTTGCATAGAATAAACCGTGCCTCGTGTTTGTCCGGATTTTGTCGTTTGACATAGGCTGGACAACCCCATATCTTAACATAGTTAAGACATGGTCTCTTCCCTTTCCATATCTCATATGGAGTGGTATGCACAGATTTGGTGGGGACCATATTCAGTAGATGTATGGCTGTCTCTAGCGCATACCCCCAGAAGGAAATAGGTAACTCAGCTGTGCTCATCATAGAGCGCACCATATCTAATAGGGTGCGGTTCCTCCGTTCCGATACACCATTGTGCTGTGGTGTATATGGAGGAGTCAGCTGAGAGAGAATCCCATTCTCTTTTAGGAAGTCCAGGAATTCATTGCTCAAGTATTCACCTCCTCGATCAGATCATAGGATTTTAATACTTTTTCCGGTTTTGTTCTCGACTTCTTATTTATATTCTCTAAATTTCTCAAAAGCTTCTGACTTGTGTCTAATCAAGAACACATGTCCGTATCTTAAGAGATCGTCAGTGAATGTAATGAAGTACGAAGAACCATCCCTGGCATGTGTAGACATGGGACCACATACATCACTATGTATCAGTCCCAAGAGATCGGTAACTCTTTCTCCGTGTCCCGTAAACAGAGTTTTGGTCATCTAGCCTTTGAGACATGACTGGCAAGTGTCATAAGATGAAAATTCGAACGGTTTCAAATATCCATCCTTATGCAACTTAGCTAGTCATGTCGTATTGATGTGACCTAGTCTACAATGCCACAAGAAGGATTCGTTCAGTTCTGAACTCTTCCTATTGTGTGTTTGTTATGCTCAGAACTGTTGATTGATTTAGAACATAAATACGATTGCACAACGTGCCTGATCCAACAGACTTTTGATTAAGGAAAATGTTCATAACATTATTCTGTAATACAAAATTATATCCATCTTAACTCAACAAAGAAACCGATATAATGTTGTATATCAGGTTCGGCATGTAATAGCATTCGTTCAGAATCAATGTATTACCAGTTGGTAATACAAGGTGATATTCCCCGACGGTTTTAGCTGCAACAATTGCACCATTTCCAACTCTTATGTCTTTATCACCTTCTCCAAGTTCTCTACCTTTCTTAAGCCTATGTAACTGATTACATATATGGGATCCTGACCCGGTATCCAATACCCAGGACGTAGAGGAAATGGAGAAATAGTTCTCTGTAACGAACACACCCGAGGAAAATGCATCATCATGTATTTTCTTCATTTGGGTGGCATGGGAATCCTGGTATTCCCCTATGTCCTGTTCAATCCTATAACTTTTATAAGAAAGAACGGAACCAACGTTCCCCAGCACAGTATAACATGCGGGTTCGGTCAATACATCCATATTATTATCTTGATTAAGGCATGACATGGTCGCTACCTGGAGAGAGAGAGAAGAAAACACTTTAGCGTATGCTCTTGCAAGATCAGATTGGTTATTATCTTATCTAATCTAGATGGCTCCCACTGTTTTTATCAAATCTTCCTTCAAACCCTAAAAGGAAAGACTAGCCGAGATTAATTACACCCTACAACTTCGCCGATCTTTCAGCCAGGCCAGTGTCGGTACTTTGAGGGAGGTTCCCCGTGCTTTCGCACAGACCTAATTAAAGTAAACCTCGTTTTCCCAGAGGCGTAACCCCGTTGACACCTTTCTAGACACCTACTTGATCGTTTAATTGTCCTGTGTAAAACTCTCCCAGGAGTAACAATTACTCGAAGTGGGTATCGGGATCCAACTATCTCATAGAAGGTATGCAATCTCATTGCAAATTTCAACACTTGAAATTCCCGATAATATTTTGCCCCTAACGTGCTATGACCTTGACGAAAGCCAACAAACCATAGCACGCTAGTCAAGTTCAACTCGTACATTTCTTGACTGAATTAAACCCACCCGCACGACCCTTGACGAAAGTCAACAAAGCCGTACGACTACCCTAATCCAGTCGCATCATATGCAGTAGATAAGCAGCATATAGCTACCGCACACTACACCTTGACGAAAGCCAACAAATGTAGCACGAATACTATATACAACTTAACTGAAATGACGGAGGGCTACGACAGGTTTTTCTGAAAACCTATTGCGTAATGAACTTGATATCGTTGTAGAATCTAGTGAATTTTGAAATGGAGTGATTTTGAGGCTTTTATTAGTTTTGCTAAAGAGGTCACTCCCGGTGAAGGGATCTTGGCTCTTTCCCCATCGAATAAGGTGCAGGGTATATCATATATACCGCTATGCAAACCAAAACTTCAAAAGCAGTCAAAAGTCAAACCGAGTATTGTAGCATCTGCTAGTTTTGCTAAAGAGGTCACTCCTGGTGAAGGGATCTCGGCTCTTTCCCTATCGAATAAGGTGCAGGGTATATCATATATACCGCTATGCAAAGCAAGACTGTTGCTACCCTTTTATTTGAAAATTTGATTCTACAACATCTTTTAGGTTTCTTTTCTTTCATTAATCACATTAATGAAGTCCCATCATTTAAGTCACCTAAACATCATAGATAAATACGACGTACAATTATGCCATCCGCATTCGCCTCGATGTCCCCTCGTGCACCGTTAGGTTAGGTAACAAACGACAGAGCAGGGCAGGGCTAGTGCGGGTGTAAAACATAAGTAACGTCTATATAATATATTATATATACTATATACTGTATCCATCACAACATATCTAATGATCACATCACAGATATCGCAGCAGAAACATAGATATAATGTGGGATATACTAGGACGTCCGTATTTAGTATTTAGCCAACAATAGAAAATACGGATTCCACAGTCGCGATGAATAGCCAATCCCACACCCTGGACCCCTACGAGAGCGGCAAGCGACCCTACCAATTCTGGAGTTTAGGAGACCCGGTCTCGACTCCTCGAGATGGCCTCCCACTGAACCCCAGAACCCGGTCACCTGTGCTCCCCTCCTTAGGTCCATCCTAATGCGGAAAAGTAAATAATTTACAACACTGGTGGCATCAACCTCAACCCGGAAGTGCCCCAAATAAAAGAATATTACATTATATTTGAATTTACATGAATGAAAATATAAAACTCTCATCTCACATAAAACCCCCCGGCTATTCAATCGCGACAATCCTGCACATCATATCTCAGCAATACATAATATCTCATATCATCAACGTAAGTAAGTATGCATACCCCAATTGTCGTTGATGTATAGCAACGAAACCGGCGATATCGACATACAACACTTACGGTCACAGAAAAGAAAGTGTAAAACTGCAATATCTGGAATCCACATTCTCTTTAGACATCGTAAATGCGAAATATCACATACTTCGAATTTCATGTCTAGCTATATGAATTCCATACATTGCATCACATTCCAGATAAATAGACAGTATTAAAGTTTTCGAACGAATGATCAAATACCCAAAATTCCCTAAAGCTCAACACTTGAGCGGAGTTCAAAAACCTGGAGTGTGACACAGTAGTAGCGGTCCAGCCGTAGAAGGGTCAAGCCAACGCCTCACATGTGGCACGCCGTACTGCCCCAAACCCTAAGGTTCAAAAGGCAGTTCAAGACGGTCACATAATCGAGTTAAGGTTTGTTGTCTTCTAGAGGGTCCACCATAAAACTTGCACGTATTTCCAAAAGATTTAAACCCCGTGAAAAAGTGAGTAAATGATACTCGTTCGAACAATTCAATACTTTCTAATTTACCCCGAAAAGACACGAAATCAAAATTCTGATCGAATGACCGACTCCAAAACAATCTCCAGAACATACAGCACTAAATTCAGAATAAAAATTCCCAAAAAATATACAAGCAGACAAAACAATTACTGTACAAAAACGACAAATAGATTCATCCGTACGACCGCGGAACCGCAGCCAAAGCAGGCTATTGCCGCGGTTCCGCGGTTATAAGTACTGTTCATATCATCTTTTTTTACTTGTGTGCTTAGATTTCCCTGCTGAATTTTTTAAGGATTTTTAATTCTGAAATTTAATAGTTTTGAAATAAATGTCCAGAGAGCGCTAAAAAACAGTATTTTTTGGTTCGATCGGAGTTTTAACTTCGTTAAAGTGTCGCCTAATGTGTAATTCCACGGTAGCGCCCCGGTCGTCTAACAGACGCCAAATGCGGAACAAAAACTTTTTATAAACTGGCGCTATCGTGTACCGTAACCTGGATCTGCCGTTAAAGCTAAACTAACAAATTGCAAAGGGGGTAGAAACGTTATACCGAATGATCCGAGTCCTTCGGTCTTCAACCATCATCCCACGCTTGTTGTGGCTGCTCCGATCTCCTCGATTTCCAGTCTTGTCGTCCAGGTGGCACTACGTCGACGGATCTTTAAACGGGCTCCCGCCTCTGAACCGAGGCAACTCGATCGTCAAGTTTGCTAAAAGAGATGACCAAGATGATGTAGAGAATGAGTAGAACACTTTGTCTCGTTACGTCCAAGGCTATGGACGAACGGTTAATGAAGCTGCCTTTTGGATCGATACGAAATGAGAAATGAAGTATATCAATTTCCATGAACCAAAATCCTTAATCTTTTCAAACAACAACCATGCTTCTCACCAAGGGGGTGGCCGGCCATTTATAGAAGAGGAGGGGGGTGAGTGTAGGAGCTAGGAGGTGACCACAATAAGAGAAATATCTAGTGTGAACACAAAGTATGAACACAAAGTATGAACACAATAAATGCACCATTAATGAACAAGTGAGTCACAAGCCTAATCACCCTCTCTAGAACCTTCTAGAACACTGACTCACCTCATCAAGAAAAGATAAATTCGTATTTAACCAAATGTTAAATACGGCTGATAGAAAACTGGAAACTGGCAACTTCCAAAAGTGATCCTGAAACGAGTTTCAGGATAACCCCGTCACAGTATAAACATACCCGCATTTGTATTATGACCGAATACAAATGCAACTGAGACAAAGATATTATATCTACACAGTATAATACTCGGATCCGGCTTAAACCAAAGCCGACCAGTATTATCGTTCCGAAAAACGACACGTGCGAAAACGGACGTGCTTTTTCCGAACCTTGCCATAAACCCAGATGGCCTCTACAACGTTTCGCCCGAACTTGGGAAAGTGTCTGTGGGGAACTCTAATGACTCATCAACACACTGGCACTGGGTATAACCACTAGCACGTCAGAGGTACAAGCTGCACGTAACGTTTTGCCTATGTATTGATTGGAAGGGAAGCTGACGAGCGAACTCATCCAGAAACCCTACTGAGCCTGACAGTGACAATGTATATACTGTCCGGTCCATTCGTCTAAAGTGTATCGCATATCGAGTCTAGGGGGTGGATAAAGTCAGACCGCTAATAACGCGATAAATCGTGTCGGCATGAAGCCCATCACCTCCTGAGAAACTACTGATCCAAATCAGTAATTCTCCACTATCTCGGCCGAAGATTCCTAGTGATGGTCACCCGTGCACTGCGCGACATCAACCCCCAATACTGGGAGAGACGAATCCCCGACGTTCCGCTCACTTGCCTCCAATGTAGCTCGGGATTGTACCCAACTAAAACCTGTTTGCACAACTCCTTTGAGCGTGGTAGGGTAGTAATCTAAGCACAGTGGGAACCCACATGAGACAAATGACGATCTCAGGTCGATGAACTAACCTGTACACATGTCACCAGGGAATTGCTATCTGACGATATGTATAATACCAACTAGCAGATTCCCGGTGAGTCCTGTTCGATGTACTCATAACTCAATGAGCACCTATATACATCTTAGGTGATCCTACTGATACCAATGGCTTGTGTGACCGGCCATCGCCCCTCGTCGGGGTCTCGACTGTATACACTAGTCTACTCTGGAGTATCGATGCCCTATCTTGAAACTCCTACGACTAGGGACACTTTAAGGATGCGCTTACAGACCCCAGCTCCCACGTATATGATCGCCATCATACCGCTGGTAGTCAAGCAAGAATCCTATGGGCTCTATCATCATGCAATAGTGAACTAAAGCATGTATACGATGATAAAGACAAACCAGATAGCATACTATCATCTCGAGCAAGACTGTCATATCGGTATAGGTCCTGCCTCAATCATTGCAATCACGTACCTGTGATCCAATAATTGACTTTGAGGGCACTATCTCCAACATAATGTTCTAGATCGGCTCTGATACCAATGTTGGTCAGGCAGCCATCCCATCCAATGGGGTCACCGTGACACCAACGGGTCCCTCAGCAGCTACTTTTTACGCATGCCCCCTCGCGAGGACTACAACCCGCCGGAACACCTTCCGGTCTCGGGACACCCTGGGGGTAAGAACCAATGCTTTACCACACTGTCACACAGTGAGAACCCTCATAGGTCGACATCTAATGCCTAGTAGCTTTGATACCAATGTTGGGTTTACCTAGCACCTCATGAAGGGATTGGAAGCATCACATGTACCAAAGATTAAAATTTTAGGGTGCTAAGTAAGCATACAAAGAATCAATCCTAGAAAAATTAGGGTTTCAAAAACAACACTTCAACACAAGTAGATTAAGCTAGGGTTTTGAGAGTACAACCTTTGTAGCTCCCTACGCTAGACTCCTCGGCTACTTGGAGTTTGGAAAAAGTCCGCTTGAACTCCTCTAGGTCCACGATGATCCACCCGGAGTCCGCTTTGTCCAAGCTTGCAACTTCACTTGATCAAGAGAAAGAAATGAAGCTAACACTCTAAACAAGTGGGCAAGACTTGTGTAGAATGATGTTGCGGTGACTTTTCTCACTTCAAAATCCTAACTTGGTGAGTAATTTGCTCACTAGAGAAATCTAGAGAGCAAAGGAAGAAGGAGGAAGAAGATGATGGCCTTTTTTTTAGAACAAGAGAAAAGATCATCTCTTTTGAAAAATAGAAAATATATATTTTCCACTTCTCATCTCAAACCATGGTTAAACAATAAAGATATTATCGAACTTGAGTTAAAACACAAAAGGAAAGTTAACCCATGGTTAAATGGTGGGTGAGTATGGTTAGGTCAAAGAAGAGTGTAGAAAGAAACCATGAATTATCCTTTCCTTTTTCTATTTGTTTTAAAACAAATGCAATAACAATACATATATATATAAAACCATGGTGTGAGTCTTATATTGCCACCATTTTCTATGTATATACAACCATGAAGGATGATGTATGTATGTATGTGTACATGCACATCCATATGTGCATGAATCAAGAATGAATGCATACATGCATGCATACATCCAAAAATACAAGAAAGGATTTATAGTGAGAAACTAATGGTTAAATGATAAATCAACACTTGATTTATCAATCCGGCCATATCACATGCGAACCGACCAAAAGCAAGACGCTCGATCAATATACGGTATCTCATACGCGCATTTTGACCGGGGCCATGCGCATATCGCATACGCGCACCACAACGTTTCGCCTGAACTAGGTAACTCCTTTGTGGGACTCTAAGACTCGTCAATACGCCGGCAGTGGGTGATGATCATATCAAGCACCCCCAAGCCGCAAGCGGTCAGCTAAACGTAACGGCCATCCGGGTATTGAGCGATCAGAAGAAAATAAGCGAATATGCTACAACTCCCATCGAGCCAACCGGCAACAGTACCCATGCAGTCCGGTCTCCTCGTCTGATATGTCGCATATCAAGTCTAGGGGTGGTAAACGTCAGACCCCAATAACCGATAAGTCGTGCCGATGTGAGGCTCATAACGGGTCGAGAAACTACTGGTAACACTTACCAGTAAATCTCTAATCATCCCTGGCCAGGGACTTCCCTGTTACTGCCAATCGAGCACAGTGCAACATCAACCCCCAATACCGGGAGAGACGAAACCCCTCCTATCGCTCATTGCCTCCATGTGACTCGGGACTATACCTAAAAACTACCGTTTTGCACGCCCTCATGGACGTGGTAAGGTGGAAATCAAAGCACAGTGGGAATCACACAAGACTCTATGACGATCTTGGGTCTACAGACTAACCTGCACAAGTGTTACCTGAGAACTGCCATCTGACGTAAGGTATAATACCATCTGGGAGTTCTCGGCGAGTCCGTCCAGTGTACCCAGTCTGCACTGAGCACCCGTATACCATCTCTGATGTCAAACACCAATGGATATGGGATCATCCATCGCCAATCTCATGGGTCGAGAAGCGTATACGCTAGTCTACACTGGTATATCGATTCCCCGTCTCGATACACCCACGACTAGAAACCTTGAAGGATGTACTTATGGACTACCATGTCCCCACTAGTATGATCCGCATCATAGTCCAGGTAGTCAAGTACACATCCCAAGGGCTTTACCAACATATAACTATAAGACAGTATAAAGTGACAAGTATACATGTTAAGATAAAGAGCAACCAGATAGCATACTATCATATCGAGCAAGAAAGTCATCTCTATATATGTCCAAGCATCCAATATAATATACATCATCTGTACAATACTGGCCTCTAGGGCATACATACAACTAACACATTGTAGACCGGGTCACATCAATACGACATGACTAGCTAAGTTGCATAAAGATGGATATTTGAATCCGTTTGAATTTTCATCTTATGACACGTGCCAGTCATGTCTCAAAGAAAAGATGACCAAAACTCCGTTTATGGGACACGGAGAGAGAGTTACGGAACTCTTGGGACTGGTACATAGTGCTGTATGCGGCCCCATGTCTACACATGCCAGGAATGGTTCTGCGTACTTCATTACATTCACTGACGATCTCTCTAAATTCGGATATGTGTTCCTGATGAAACAGAAATCAGAAGCTTTTGAGAAATTTAGAGAATATAAACAAGAAGTTGAGAACCAAACCGGGAAAAGTATTAAAATCCTTCGATCAGATCGAGGAGGAGAATACTTGAGCAATGAATTCCTGGGCTTCCTAAAAGAGAATGGGATTCTCTCTCAGCTGACTCCTCCATATACACCACAGCACAACGGTGTATCGGAATGGAGGATCCGCACCCTATTAGATATGGTGCGCTCTATGATGAGCACAGCTGAGTTACCTATTTCCTTCTGGGGTATGCGCTGGAGACTGCAGCATACCTATTGAATCAAGTTCCATCTAAATCTGTTCCTACCACACCATATGAGATATGGAATGGGAAGATGACATATCTTAAACGAGTTAAGATATGGGGTTGTCCGGCCTATGTCAAAAGACAAAATCCGGAAAACTCGAGGCACGGTCAGTTCTTTACAAGTTTGTGGGATATCCAAAGAACTCATATGGGTATTTTTCTACCACAGTGAGGAACAAAAGGTGTTTGTTACTCAACATGCCACCTTTTTAGAAAAGGAATTTCTTGTAAAAGAAATTAGTGGCAAAGTGGTAGAGCTGGAAGAGGTTCCAAATACACAAACTACAACTGAAGATTTAGTGGAACCAGAGGATTCAGTAGTTCCCAACAAACTTCAGCTTCTCCGTCGATCTAGTAGGGTTCCTCACCCACCTGAGAGATACTACGGTTTTCTCATGGATGGTGGGAGCGAGGATTGCATCATGGTTGATGATGACCCAACTAGCTTCGAGCAGGCCATCACAAGTGGGGACTCAGTGAAATGGCTGGATGCAATGCGTTCCGAGATGGAATCCATGTACACCAACAAAGTATGGACTTTGAAAGTTGCTCCTGAAAGGGTAAAACCCATTGGGAGCAAGTGGATCTTTACGAAAAAACTTGGTGTAGATGGGAAAGTGGAGACTTTCAAAGCTAGACTTGTTGCAAAAGGTTTTCGTCAAAGACCAGGTGTGGACTATGATGAAACCTTTTCTCCAGTGGCTATGCTTAAATCCATCCGGATCATGCTTGCCATCGTTGCATATCATGACTACGAAATCTGGCAAATAGATGTTAAGACCGCCTTTCTAAACGGTGATTTAGAAGAGTGCGTGTACATGACTCAGCCAGAGGGCTTCGTAGATAGTGGGAGCAGCGAGAAGGTGTGCAAGCTGCTTAAATCCATTTATGGATTAAAGCAAGTATCGCGGAGTTGGAACATCTTCTTTGACGTCGTTATCAAAGAGTTTGATTTCGTCAAAAACGTAGATGAACCTTGTATCTACAAGAAGGTGGCAGAGAGTAAGGTTGTCTTCTTCGTATTGTACGTAGACGACATACTCTTGATAGAAAATGACATTCCTATGCTGCAATCGGTCAAGCTCTTCTTATCACAAAGATTCTCAATGAAAGATCTAGGTGATGCCTCCTGCATACTGGGAATTATGATCTATAAAGATAGATCTAAAAGGATATTGGGATTGTCCCAATCCAGGTACATTGACACCATACCAAAGAGGTTTAGTATGGAAGAGTCCAAACGTGGGTTTTTACCCACGATCTCAGGGCTCACTCTCTCCAAAGAGATGTCTCCCAAGACTGATTTGGAGAGAGCTCGCATGCAAGGGATACCCTATGCTTCGGCTGTAGGCTCTATCATGTACACGATGCTATGTACCAGACCCGATGTAGCACACTCACTAAGTGTAGTGTGTAGGTATCAAGCTAATCCTGTAGAGAGTCATTGGACAGCTGTGAAGAGCATTCTCAAGTACTTGCGAAGGACTAAAGAGATGCTCTTGGTGTATGGTAATGGAGAACTCCAAGTGGAGTCCTTTACCGATTCGAGCTTCCAGAGTGATAAGGACGACTCTAAGTCGCACTCGGGATTTGTCTTTACCCTTTACGGAGGGGCGGTTAGATGGAAGAGTTCCAAGCAGGAAACCGTGGCAGACTCGATGATGGAGGCTGAATACATCGCTGCCAACGATGCTGCCAAAGAGGCTGTCTTGATCAAGAAGTTCATTACTGAACTTGGAGTGGTTCCATCCATTGAGCATCCAATACCTTTGTATTGTGATAACAATGGAGCGGTGGCTTTGGCCAAGGAACCCAGGCCCCATCAGTGATCCAGGCATATTCTGAGGCGGTATCACCTGATCCGGGAGATTGTTGATCGCCGGGAGATCGAGGTCAGGAGGGTTGACACGAAGAACAACACAGCGGATCAACCCACGAAGGCCATTCCCCAGATACAGTTTGAGAGACTCTTCGGGATGCTTGGTATGCGATACTACAGCAGCTGGCCCTAGTGCAAGCGGGAGATTGTTAGTTGTATGTATGCCCTAGAGGACAGTATTGTACAGATCATGTATATTATATTGGATGCTTGGACATATATAGAGAGGACTTTCTTGCTCGATATGATATTATGCTATCTGGTTGCTCTTTATCTTAACATGTATACTTGTCTCTTGATACTGTCTTATAGTTACATGTTGATAAAGCCCTTAGGATGTGTACTTGACTACCTGGACTATGATGCAGATCATACTAGTAGGGCCATGGTAGTCCATAAGTACATCCTTTAATGTTCCTAGTCATAGGTGTATTGTGACAGGGCATCGATATACCAGTGTAGACTAGTGTATACGCTTCTCGACCCATGAAATGGGCGATGGGTGATCCCATATCCATTGGTGTTTGACATCAGAGATGGTATACGGGTGCTCAGTGGAGACTGGGTACACTGGACGGACTCGCCGAGAACTCCCAGATGGTATTATACCTCACGTCAGATGGCAGTTCTCTAGTGACACTTATGCAGGTTAGTCTGTAGACCCGAGATCGTCATGGAGTCTTGTGTGATTCCCACTGTGTTTTGATTTCCACCTTACCACGTCCATGAGGGCGTGCAAAATGGTGTTTTTTGGGTACAGTCCCGATTCACATGGAGGCAATGAGATAGGAGGGGTTTCGTCTCTCCCGGTATTGGGGGTTGATATTGCGCTGTGCTCGATTGGCCATAACAGGGAAGTCCCTGGCCAGGGCTGATATAGAGATTTACTGGTAAGTGTTACCAGTAAATTCTTGACCCGTTATGAGCCTCATAACGGCATGACTTATCGGTTATTAGGGTCTGACGTTTACCACCCCTAGACTTGATCTGCGACATATCAGACGAGGAGACCGGACTGTACGGTAAGTGTTACCGGCTGGCTTTTACAGGAGTTGGAGTGGGCTTGCTTGCTGATCTTCTGATCGTTCAATACCCGGGTAGCCATTATGTGCAGCTAGTACCGCTGACGGCTTGTGGGTGCTTGTTGTAATCATCACCTACTGCCGGCGTATTGACGAGTCTTTAGAGTCCTACAGAGAGGTTTTACTGGCTCAGGCAAAACGAAATAGGAGCACGTATGTGATATGTGCGGGACTGAGAATAATGCGTTTATGTGATACCGTATTCTATTCTCGCGACTTTATGTATCGGTCGGTTATATATGATATAGCAGGGTTATCGAATCAAGTGTTGATTCGATAAGTCGATACAATGGATGTTAGTCGGTTATATGAGATATGACCGGATTATTAAGTCAAGTGTTGATTTAATAATTTAGTGTTTAATTGTATATTAGATATACTAGTTTACATTAACTAACACTTGTTCACTTGAGGATTTTTCTCACACGTGCACAACTTTAATATATATCTGATATATATTAAAAATGTGTTTTCTTTTTATATCATGGTTGATGAAACACATGACTTGGGTGTATGAGACTTACACCATGCTATTTATTATGTTGGGTTTTAATATTTAAAGTAATTACAAAATTAGTGGAGGATTAGCAAAATGCATGAAGTTTGTGGAAGCTTGTGGATGCATTGACTAAGTCCACTAAGTTTGTTTTTACTATGGATATTTGTTAACCCAACCATAAGGATTAGCCATGGTTATGTCTCTACATGAGTTAGTATATGGTAATCACTCACCATGGTTAGCTTTCTCACTTGATTATTATCTCTTCTCATTTTATTTTCTTCATCTTCTTCCTTGAGCTAAAAAGCTCTCTAGGGTTTGATCCAAAGTGAGAAACATTGTGAGAAACCAAATTCTAAAGTGAACCCACTTCCTATTTCTCCATCCTCTACTAGACTAGCACTTTAGTTTAGGATGTTTGCTTCACTAATTCTCTAGTTAGTGAAGTAGAAGCTTGAGTTGGCATCCCCTCGACGTAGATGATTTTCGTCCTCGAAAACTTCAAGCAAGGACGCTTCTTTAGCCTCGTGAAGCCATGCAAGAGTCCGGGAGAACCACGATCGCAGCGAAGGGACTTCAACAAGGAGCTAATGAAGTGAAGGACCGATCTACAAAGGTTGTATTTCGCATTCACTTAGTCATAGATGCTATTTATTTGAAGGTGAAACCCTAATTTTCTAGCAAAGATCTTATTTAGGGTTGTTAGGCACGGCTAAAATTTTAATCGGGCATGGTTGATGCTTTCTTAACCCTTGCTAGAGTGCCTAGTAACCCTACAATTGCAATCACGTACCTGCGATCCAATAATTGACTTTGAGGGCACTATATCCAACATGTCCAACATCGACACGTAAATCCTCTTATCTCAAGCGCCGCATCCTCATATCGTCCCTCAGGCGCCATCTACTCTGGTCCGCCCTCATATCCATCTCATGACTCCGGTCGGTATCCTCCGGATAACCGATGAGTCCAAATACTATCACCGGTAGGTAGTGCTTCCCTGCCAGGCTCACCGCCTAACTATACGAGTCTTTTTTCCCCGGGGTACCTCTCCGGGTCCACCATTTACCCGCAGACGGTGCCTACCGCTCCTCGAATCGGGTTTCACATGCCAATCTCAGAACCAAGAAAACACATGTTGGACGTCTCGAATATCATATCAAGAGGAACCGGGTTTTTTAAATAATACATATCTTATTTTGAAATATAACCACAGTTCTCAAATCCAAAATCTCATGAAAACAGAATCTCAATGCGTAATAACATAAGGCATGAAGTATGCAACATATAACAGAAATGTAAGCATATCCGTATATCATGCAACATGGAACAGTGATGTGAGCATAGCAAGTATATCATGCAACATAATGTAATGATGTAGAAATTCTACTGTGTAAGTGACATGGCAATTATCGATGATGAAAGTGTGTGAGCCGACAATCTGTGCAAGTGTAACATACGCATCATTGATAATTGTGCAGGTGTACAAGCATAGGTATATGTAATGCAGTGATAATATCATAAACATGGCATAAAGTTCATCATAAGCGAAATGCTACAAGGTATACGTATCTAACATGACCGAGTCGGCGAATTTATCAATCGGCATCTAGCCTCACAAAATCACATACGGTATAATCCATCCCACGGCATCCTCTAGTCAAGAGTATGGATCAATCATCAAATAAAACTTAACACGTACGGTTAATCATCGTACGTCGGCATTAAACCATTAGGGATCCTATCAACCTATATGACAATGAGGGTACGGACCTAACGTCTCGTACGACATATCACTCATGATTCACAACATTATATATATCTATATACCTATATCCCAGGTCGCATCCATAAAAATCTCATATCGGGGGACCGGCAAAGGTATCAATCATCTCATATCGACTCGCATCCACATAACGACATATCAATGAAGTAATCAGATCTCATTGTATACCTTTTTTGATCACATCAATATCTCATATCAAGTCATCTTACATATACACTCTATCTTGTTAATCTCATATCATGCTACTATAAATATCATAATTATTCTCTTGCAACTACCTATATCTATATATCGTGATTCACATCCTTATATATATCAATTCGAGACATCATTTCTATCATATCATGCTACACTAAACCATAAACTATAACTTTAAGTCGTGGTATATCTTATCTCCTACTAATTCTTTAACCATATCCTTAGTTTTCTAATATAGATTTGTAAGGTTATTAGGCACTAGAACAAGGTTCTAGAAGACATCAAACATGCCAAATTTAAAATTTTCAAGTGCCAAACAATCTAAGCAAGGATCTTTACTAGAGAATTAGGGTTAACAATGAACAAGTAAACTACTCTACTTCTAGGAGTTAGGGATTACAACCTTTGTAGTCCGTTTGTTCGCTTCATAAGCTCCGAGTTGAGGTCCCTTGGCTGCGATCATCAAGTTCCCATACACTTGAGAGGCTCCATGAAGTAAATGAAGCATGATTGCTAATAATCTTCACAATCAAAGATGGTTTACCTTGAGAAATCAAAAAACCCAAGCTATTATTTCACTAATTAGAGATTAGTGAAGCTAACACACTAATCTATATAGTTAGTATAGAAGAGGATGATGAAGTAGGAATTTTGCTCTCTTTAGTTTTCTATTTCTCACTATTTTTCATCACATGAATAAAATCAAGAGAGGTAAATCAATGAAGAAGAAGAAGAATCTCAAGTGTGATGAAAATGAATTATTGTTGATGTTAGAAAAGCAACCAAGGGTTAAGGATGTCATGCTTAATCCTTGTAGAGACTTGACCATGGGTTAGGGTTAGGATTGGGTTCAAAAAATATCTTAGAAATATCCAAAAGGGTGGACTTAGTCAACTAATAAAAATATCTTAGCATTTATCCACAAAATTGAATTATCCAAAATAAAAATGTAAACATTAATCTTAACCCTAATCATGGTTTAACTCTCATAAACCCTAGTTGCATTTGTAACCTAACATGTTACAATATTATATATCACATATATAATATTTAATGTAACAAAATAAAATAATACAATTAACATATATTACATACATATCAATGTATCAACAAGTGAGAAAGAATCATTTAAGTGATCTTACATTAGTTAATGTAATATAGTATATCACATATATAATTATACATTAAATTATTAAATCAACACTTGATTTAATACACCGGCTATATTACATATAACCGACTAATATAATATTTATCTTTTTATCGAGTCAACACTTGATCCGATAAACCGGCTATATCATATATACCCGGCCGATATCACATATCGCGAGAATAGAATACGGTATCTCATATCGTATTAATCTCGGTCCCGCACATATCACATATGTGCTCCTACTCCGTTTCGCCTGAGCCAGGAAACCCCTGTATAGGACTCTAAAGACTCGTCAATACGCCGGCAGTAGGTGATGTCATATCAAACACCCACAAGCCACAAGCGGTCAGCTAAACATAACAGCCACCCGGGTATTGAGCGATCAGAAGATCAACAAGCAAGCATGCACACACTCGAGTGAATCCAATCAGTAACACTACCGTACAGTCCGGTCTATTCGTCTCATATGTCGCATATCCAGTCTAGGGGCGGTAAACGTCAGACCACAGTAACCGACAAGTCGTTTTGATGTGAGGCTCATAACGGGTTGAGAAACTACTGATAACACTTACCAGTAGGTCTCCATATCAGCCCTGGCCAGGGACTTCAAGTTACAGCCAATCGAACATAGCACAACATCAACTCCCAATACCGGGAGAGACGAAACCCCTCCTATCGCTCATTGCCTCCACGTGATTCGGGACTGTACCCAAATGCCACTGTTTTGCACGTCCTATTGAACGTGGTAAGATGGAAATCAAAGAACATTGGGAATCACACAAGACTCTATGACGATCTCGGGTCTACAGACTAACCTGTACCAGTGTCACCAGAGAACTGCTATCTGACGATAGGTATAATACCATCTAGGAGTTCTCGGTGAGTCCGTTCAGTATACCCAGTCTCCACTGAACACCCATACACCATCTTTGATGTCAAACACCAATGGATATGGGATCATCTATCGCCCATCATATGGGTCAAGATGCGTATACGCTAGTCTACTCTGGAGTATCGATGCCCTGTCTCGATACACCCTCGACTAGGGACAATTATAGGATGTACTCTTAGACTACCCTGGCCCCACTAGTATGATCTACATCATAGTCCCAGTAGTCCAGTACATATCCTAAGGGCTTTATCAACATGTGAGAGCATGACAGTAAACCAATACAAGTCAACATGTTAAGACAATGTGAAACCAGATAGCATACTATCATATCGAGCAAGAAAGTCCTCTGTATAGATATCCAAGCATCCACTATAATATACTTCATATGTACAACAATGGCCTCTAGGGCATATATATAACTAACAATCTCCCACTTGCACTAAGGCCAGCTGTTGTAGTATCTAATACCCAACATCCCGAAGAGTCTCTCAAATTGTATCAGGGGTATGGCCTTCGTGAGTGGATCCGCAGTGTCGTCCTTCATGTTAACTCTCCTGACCTTGATCTCGCGGAGATCAACTATCTCCCGGATCAGGTGATACCACCTCAGAATATGCCTGGATCTCTGATGGGACCTGGGTTCCTTGGCCAAAGCCACAGCTCCATTGTTATCACGATACAAAGGTATTGGATGCTCAATGGACGGAACCACTCTAAGTTCAGTGATGATCTTCTTCATCCAGACAGCCTCTTTAGCAGCATCGTTGGAAGAGATGTATTCAGCCTCCATCGTCGACTCTTCCACGGTTTCCTATTTGGAACTCTTCCAACAAACCGCCCCTCTATTGATGGTAAAGACAAATCCCGATTGCGACATACAGTTGTCCTTATCACTTTGGAAGATCGAATCGGTAAAGTACTCTACCTAGAGTTCTCCGTTACCATATACCAAGAACATCTACTTAGTCCTTCTCAAGTACTTGAGAATGTTCTTCACAGCTGTCCAGTGATTCTCTCCTGGATCTGCTTGATACCCGCTCACTACACTTAATGAGTATGCTACATCGGATCTGGTACTGTTCAGTTGATAAAACTGCACATTTGTATTACATTTTTCCTACCATTTTCATATTAAAAAAGGACTTTATTATAATATATTATACATATGAGGGTTTATGTGTAAAAACACTATTTTCCATGTGTTAATATATTTTAATTAGTATTTGGTAGGAAAATGTATGCAAATAAATCTATTGACCAAATCCTAGTAGAAATAAGCCTACTAAATATTATTTGAGATTATTGTGCAGAATTTTCCAAGTTGTTATGCAGAATTTATCAAACAAATCAAGTTGTTGAAGAAATCTTGCCAAATTAAGAAGCAAAACTTGGAGACCAAGTCTGGAAGCAACCGAGAAAAGATTTTCAGATTCTGAAGGTTCCAGAGAAGTCCACATGTCACAAAGACAGAACTCCTGAAATTTGATGAAGTGAGGAGATACAATGGCCGCGGATCCGCGGCCTTACCACCCTTGGGCCGCGGATCCGCGGCTGATTTGATGAGTTAGTTACTGCAATTTTTGTGGAAGATTTTATACATCTAGTTACCTAATTTGGAAGCAAAAGATTATGGCTTTGGACTATAAAAAGGGACCGAGAGCCTCTTTGAAAATTTATCAAGCCGAAGAGATCACGAAGTCCAAGACGGCTCACGCATCCAGGCTGATCATCAACTGTTCGTCTACCTCCTTGGAAGAGATTGAGAAGCAAACTAGTCTTTGTAATCATTTTATAAGGAATCAAAGTGTAGATTGTTCAAGTTGATTAATAAAGGTAGTTGTTTTATTTAATTCTTTTTGCATTTTACATTATGTTTTCCCTCTCTTTCTTTTCATCTTCTTCTCCCAACATGCGCGAGTAATTCTCCGCTTGTTAGGGTTCGTAGGATTAGGGTAGGCTAATGAGCGATGAAAATAATTAAACCCTTTTTAAGTCCTATAAAGTTTAGGAACTTTATCAAAAGAATCATTAACATCCTAATCGGGCGCGCTAGCAATTCTTTGCTAGTTCCGACCGCGATTAGAGATTAGATTAATGATTATTTTGGTAAAGGCTAGATATGAACGGAGTTCCGTGTCGAGATAAGGGTTAAGAGTGGGATTCCTTTTCCCTCCAGAAACCCTAATCTACACGCATCACCGTCGTTCTAGTTCTAAATCTATTAATGGATAAAAAGGGTAACTTTTAATTAATCGTCCATAACTACTAAATCCAAACGAACCCTACAAGCCTTCTTATTATATTGTCTATATATCTAAAATAATCTAGATCTATATTTTTGCATTCTTGCTTAACGTAGATCTAGAAACCATTCACAATATTATTTATCCCTCCTCTCTTTTTCAACACATCTAAAGTAAGAGTAAAAGGTTCAACGTTTCCCTGAGTACGACCCGTACTCATCTCGGTCTAGCTACACGCGACACCGTTCTGATTGCGGTTAAACTACAAAAACACAACTTTTCGAAACAATCAGGTACATAGCATCACGTACATGATAGAGCCTACTACCGAATCATAGGGTATCTCTTTCTTGCGAGTTCTCTCCAAATCAGTCTTGGAAGACATCTCTTTGGAGAGAGTGAGTCCAGAGATCGTGGGTAAATTCCCATGCTTGGATTCTTCCATACTAAACCTCTTTAGTATGGTGTCAATGTACCTGGATTGGGACAATCCCAGTATCCTTTTAGATCTATCTCTACAAATCCTAATCCCCAAAATGCAGGAGGCATCACCTAGATCTTTCATTTAGAATCTATGTGATAAGAAGAGCTTGACCGAGTGCAGTATAGGAACATCATTTCCTATCAATAGTATGTCATCCGCGTACAATACGAGGAAGACAACCTTACTCTCTGCAACCTTCTTGTAAATACAAGGTTCATCTACGTTTTTGATGAAGTTAAACTCTTTGACTACAGCATCAAAACAGATGTTCCAACTCCACGATGCCGGCATTAACCCGTAGATGGATTTAACCATCTTGCACAACTTTCCGCTACTCCCACTGTCTGCGAAGCCCTCTGGCTGAGTCATGTACACGCACTCCTCTAAATCACCATTTAGAAAGGCGGTCTTAACATCCATCTGCCAGATTTCGTAGTCATGGTATGCAGCAATGGAAAGTAGAATCCGGATGGACTTAAGCATAGCCACTGGAGAAAAGGTTTCGTCATAATCCACACCTGGTCGTTGATGAAAACCCTTTGCAATAAATCTAGCTTTCAAAGCCTCAAATTTTCCATCTACACCAAGTTTCTTCTTAAAGATCCATTTGCTCCCAATGGGTTTTACCCCTTCAGGAGAAACTTCTAAAGTCCATACATTGTTGGTGTATATGGATTCCATCTCAGATCGCAATGCATCCAGCCATTTCACAGAGTCTCCACTCGTTATGGCCTGCTCGAAGCTAGTCGGGTCATCATCTTCCATGATGCAATCCTCGCTCCGACCATCAATGAGAAAACAGTAGTAACTCTCTGGTGGATGAGGAACCCTACTAGATCGGCGGAGTGGCTGGGGTCCGTCGGGAACTATCGAATCCTCTGGTTCCACTAAATCTTCAGTTGTAATCTGTGCTGCTGGAACTTCTTTCAGCTCTACCTCGTTGCCACTAATTTCCTTTCCAAGAAATTCCTTTTCTAAAAAGGTGGCATGTCGAGAAACAAACACTTTTTATTCCTCGCCGTGGTAGAAAAGATATCCATGTGAATGTTTAGGATATCCCACAAACTTACAAAAAACTGATCGAGCCTCGAGTTTGTCCGGATTTTGCCTTTTGACATAGGCCGGACAACCCCATATCTTAACTCGTTTAAGACATGGTCTCTTCCCACTCCATATCTTATATGGTGTGGTAGGTACAGATTTTGATGGAACCTGATTCAAAAGGTATGCTGCTGCTTCAAGCGCATAACCCCAAAAGGAAATAGGTAACTCAGCGGTGCTCATCATAGAGCGCACCATATCTAATATGGTGTGATTCCTCCGTTCCGATACACCGTTGTGCTGTGGTGTATGTAAGTGCACGGCGGCGCCCCGGCCGTCAATCCGACGGCCAAATGCGGAAGCGGCGATAAACTTTAATTTTGCGAACTTAGCAAACCGGCACCACCGCGCACTAAACAACCGGATCGGACCATTAAACTAGTTCTAGCTAACTACAAGACGGGTTAGAGATATACCGAGTGATCCGAGTCCTCCGGTCTTCTCGTCGTCGTCCCGATCTCCTGCGGAAAATCCGGTTGTCGCCTCCTCGCCGGAAGGGCACCACATCGCCTGCATCTTTTACGGGCTCCCACCTCAATACCGAGGCAACTCGGGCGCGAAGTTGGCTGGCCGACGCGTCCAAGATTTGCTGTAGAAAGTGTAGTGTAGAGGCTATGTCTCATTTAGGGTTTTGTTGCCATTTAAAGATGATGGAGGAAACAAGATAAGGAAAAATGGTGCTTGCATTTTTCCTAGCATGAAATGAGATCAAGAAAAATCCCACAAGCTCAAAATGAAACTCTCTCTTCTTCTTCTCTCAAGTGTGGCCAACCTCTTCATCTTCTTCTAATGGTGGAGGAATGAAATATGAATCCATAACAAGAAGGGAGGTGAGTGTAGGAAAGGAGAAAGGGTGACCATATCCAAACATCATCATAACAAACTCACATCAAACTCTAATCACCTTTTAGTGATGTAAAGAGAATCAAATGATGGTTGAAAAGAAAAGATGCCATCATAATCAATACATTTGCAAGAAACCCCTCCACAATGTGTTATTTGCAAACTTGCAAATAACCCCCTCCATCGGAAAAGTCCGGCCGGGAAAGAACAAAGGAAAACCGGCCGGAACGGAATGCAAACTGGCAACTCCAGAAAACTGGTCCCGTAATAAATTACAGGAAATCCCTGATACTGTGCATACACACCCGCATCTGTATTCCGACCGGATACAAATGCAATGAGACAAAATCTACACTGTACTATACTAGGATCCGGCTTAAACCAAAGCCAGCTAGTAATATCCGTTCGATCCTGATCCGTGCAATACCGCACGTATCCGATCGAACCTTGCCATATATCTATACGGCCTCTAGTACTAACTGTCCGATCCTGATCCGTGCAATACCGCACGTATCTGATCGGACCCTGCCATATCTCCATACGGCCTCTACAGCGTTTCGCCCGAAAGCTTGAGTAACTGAAAGTGTAGTGGACTCTAAAGACTCGTCAATACTATAGCTGTGGATTTAACCACTAGCACGTCAGAGGTATAAGCCAATACGTGACGGGCCACCAGATATTGACCAAAAGGGACATCGATGAGCGAACTCATCCTGACACCCTACTGAGCCTGTCAGTGACAATATCCGTACAGTCCGGTCCGTTCGTCTATGAGCATCGCATGTCGGGCCTAGGGGGTTGGTAAAAGTCAGACCCCCAAAAGCGGTACAAGTCGTGTCGGAGTGTAGCCCAGAACACCCTGAGATACTACTGGAATACCTACCAGTAAATCTCCTACCTTGGCCAAGGACTTCGTGTAATGGCTCTCCTAAACACAGCCGACCTCACCCCCAATACCGGGAGAGACGAACCCCTGAAGATCCGCTCACTGCCTCCATGTGGCTCGGGACTGTACCCAACTAAAACCTATTTGCACGACTCCTTTGAGCCGTGGTAGGGTAGTAATCAAAGCACAGTGGGAACTCACACGAGACAAATGACGATCCCCAGGTCGATGAACTAACCTGTACACATGTCACCTGGGAACTGCTATGCGACGTCAGGTATAAGACCAACTAGCATGTTCCCGGCGAGTCCTGTCCGGTGTACTCATAACCCAATGAACACCTGTATACATCTTAGGTGAACCAACTGACACCAGTGGCTTGTGAGACCGGCCACCGCCCCTCGTCGGGGTCTCGACTGTATACACTAGTCTACTCTGGAGAATCGATGCCCTGTCTCGAAACTCCCACGACTAGGGACCTTTTAAGGATGTGCTTATAGACTCCAGCTCTCACTTATATGATCGCCCTCATACTGCTGGCAGTCAAGCAAGAATCCTAGGGGCTCTATCAACGTGCAATAGCGACCTGTCAGGTCACCTAAAGCAGTACACTATGATAAAGGTAAACCAGATAGCATACTATCATCTCGAGTAAGACTGTCCTACCGGGATAGGTCCTCCCTCAATCATTGCAATCACATGCCTGTGATCCAATAATTGACTCTGAGGGCACTATCTCCAACAATCTCCCACTTGCACTCAAGGCTAATTATTGCGATGTCGCATACTCATAGCCCGTGTGATACCGAATACCCAACTCCTCTACTAGTCAGTCTCACAAATCCCGTTTGTGAAACTATTGCGGTCGAGGAATAGCTTCAGTGAGTGGATCTGCCTAGATGTTTCTTTCTATGTCTCTCTATGTCTCAAGTTCGCGGAGAAAGCTATCTCCCGAAGAGAGCAATACCTGTCTTAGAATGTCTGGATGTCTGATGGGACCTAGCTCATAAATGAACTCCAAATCCAAACTTCTTAGACTGTATCGTCAACTGAACTTAATCAGTATCCTGCGCCATGCCACCCTCAGTATTGCATTGGACCACCTGTCCAAAATACTGCCCCTCGTCAGAAGGAAAAATATAACTCTGACAACCTCCTTGTCGTCCATGTCACCTTGGAAGCCTGGAATGATAATTGTCTCTTAAATGAGGCTGTCGTTATCGTATCCCTAGAACATCCACTTATGTTCTAAAACTGCTTCCGACTGTTTCTCCAGGATTGGATCAATGTCAACTTATTGCATCTAGTGCAAGAACAACATCTGGTGTGGTACTTGACATCTCATGATTGACTCAATTGCCTAAGCAAGTGATCTGCCAATCATACACATCCCTCTCTACTTTAGTCTATAAGACACCTTTAGAGAGGGTGACTCCATCACCTGCAGGTACACTACCGTGCCAGGAGTCGTCCATTCTAAATACTCTTAGAACGCTGTCAAAGTACCCTGATTGGGAAACCACCCAAATCTAGATCTAAAACTATAGATCTAGTAACCAGTATGTCTGATATAATGTCCAAGTCCTTTGTGGAGAAACCACTGTGTGACGACCAAAGTATAACCGATAGTAGTATAAGAGTTTCTTTTCCTACTCTGTGTATGTCATTCAAATACCAGGATATCACACCCTACTACCTTCTCAACAGATCCATCCCCTATTCTGATGAAGTCAAACCTATGACTGTCACATCAGAAATAGATGATCTATCTCCGCTACATCTGCTTTAGTCTATAAATAGACATAAGCCTGATGTTCGCCAATGCTTCCGCTGCTCCCACTGACTACGACAACCCTCTGGCAGAGTCATATAGAAGTGCACTTCTAAAGCTAGTTTAGAACGACGCTATACTCATCCTCCTGCCGGGCCTCGCAGCCTGGAACAACAGCAATGGCAAGTGTGGGTAAACAAGAACTTCCCTGTCACCGTCCTTGAGGCTACCGGAGTATCTCTCGGGTGCCTGAAGTTACCCACCGTATCTGCGGAGTGGCCAATGGAATGTCAAATCAGATTGAATCTTTAGGTTCCTTATCAAATCTTCAGTAATCGTTTGCGGTTCTGGAATCACTTCCAGTTCTACCATACTCCCACTACTGTTTTTGAAAAAAATCCATTTTTATTAAAACTGTGGCGAGTCTAGAACAATATTACTATTGATCTCCCAGATGGTAGAAAGTCAACCCTCGTCATAGCCTGGGTCAACCCACAAACAGCCATTACAGAAACATGCCTTGAGTTGTCCAGTGTCTGGTTTTAATCATAAGCCGGACAACTCCCCGTACCTTAACAACGTTAAGATATGAACTGTTCTACATCCAATATAGAACCAGAGGCACTGATTTAATTTAACCAAATTCAAATCATGCAGCTGTCTCCAGTGCATGTCAACTAAATGGAAAGAGGCCGATCAGCGTTACTCAACTTAGGAATACTTCCAATTATGAGTAACCTGTAAGCGAAGCAAGTTCTCTTAATCATTACTATCAACTGAATACCATACACAAGTATCTACATCTTCGATAACTTTGAAGAATCCCGATACTTGCTATACCTGGCTCTCTACTCTATTCAAATACCTATAACTCCTCAAAACTTAGACCCTGTGTTTCTACGAAACACATGTCTAAGAACTAGAGAAGTTAAAAGTAAACAGAATATAGTATGAGGACCAACCCCTCTGTCCTAATGGATACTGGACAACATACAATACTCTGTATAAGTCCGCTGAGTCTAACAACTCTTTCACTGTGTGTCGTAGGTTGAAAACTGTACTTATGGTTAAGAAGAATTACACCGCTGTTTAAATGCTCCTTACCTAACCATCCACTGATATAGGTAAATGTCATCGACATAATATCAAAAGGTATATCTCACTCTATGAAAATAGACGTACAGATATATCAATTTGAAATTGGTGCACAACAGCGGATATTCAAAACCAAATATTTGCCGACCGGCAAACAACCCAGATGATCTCCTCAAATATCACCGATTACAACGAATCCCGATATAATGAGGACGATTACCCTATTCCCAATAACTTACTCCCACTCATCATCTGTAAAACCATACAGATGTGAGAATCAAACCTGGTAAATACATACCCTGGAGCAAGTGTCCAATCGGGAAATCAGTTTTCTTTTAACAGTACACAGTTGAACTGAAACATTGAAATGTTTCGATGGGGTATCCTGGTATTCCTAGTAATGCCTCTACCATTATCCAGATTCACAACTATAACCGTATAATTCTTTGCCACCTCTCCAAATCCCTCTATATGTCTTTAGTCATTACCTTCTGCACACCCTTTTAGGCCAATTGGTTTTCTTCCTTCCCTACCGTTCGGCACTAGCCTATGGTTTGGAAGAAGACTATCCAATAAGCATAATGGGTGTACTGTCCTAATCCTAGGAGCACTCGCAATGCGAGAGAAGGTGAAGATAAAAGACAACCGAATAAACCTTATTCCTATTTCTCCTGGACCAGAATCCATCCCCGAACTGGAACAAGTTCCTTTCGAGTTCGTATATAACCATACGATGGAGTAAACAATAAACTGTGGATTTTCGTAGTGTCCTGGAGAAATACAAAGGTGATTTAGGATTGGCGAAGAAATACTTGGTTTGGTCGTGAATATCAGTCGTAATTTACTTTGCCCTCTTACTAATCCCTTGCTTTGTCTTAATCTTAATACCTTCTGCACACCGTTTAGGCTAATTGGTTTTCTTCCTTCCCTACCATTCGGCACCAGCCTAAGATTTGGAAGAAGACTATCCAATTTGCGTAATAGGTGTACTATCTCCTAAACTAAGGAGTACTCGTAACTTGAGAGAAGGCAAAAAGGAAAAGACAACTGAATAATCCTATCCGTTTTCTCCAGAACCGGAAACCGTCCTCGAATAAATTCCTTCGAGTTCGTATCTAACCATACGATGGTTTTGTCCAATGGATGTGGACGTTCGTAGCAATACGGGGTATCCTGGAGAAAAGGGTAAAAGTAGGAGTGGCAATGAGGTCTGCAACTCTGACAATCCAAAAGCCAGTGTTAAGAAGGTTCGGTCAACTTGGTCACTGAGTCATAGTCTAGGGTCGGGTCAATGGTCGCTGCCAGAGAGAGAGAGAAAAGAAACACTCAGCGTGCACTCTAACCTAGATCAGAATGGTTATCACTTTATCTAATCTGGAAACCTCCCACTGTACCTCAAATTCTCCTCCAAACCTAAAAGAAGAATTAGTCGGGGTCACCCGAGGAGTAAACCAACTCATCAGTGGGAATCGGGATCCAACTATCATTGCATGATAACGTGACGGAATCCGCTCACGCTATCACACTCCAGAAGGTATGCGCATATCTGGAAAGTTTCAGTTCTTTTGAAACTCCCGATGTGATTTTTACCCCATGCTCTTATGACCTTGACTTTGGCCAACATATCATAAGTCACATGTCAAGTTCTACCCGTCATTCTCCAGGTTAATTTGAACCCACCCGTACCTACCCTTGACTTTGGCCAAAATGGCAGTACGGCTGTCCCAAACCAACGCATCTATCTATGCTGCATATGAATACCCAACAGCTACCAAACACTGTGCCTTGACTTTGGCCAACATACACAGCTTGAATACTATTGACTATCCATATGAAACGACGGAGGGCTACGAATGGTTTCTGGCGAAAACCTTTAACGTAATGAACTTGATATCGTTGAAGGAACTGATAGCTTCTTAGAAAATATAGTGACGAAAACCTTTACTAAAGAGGTCACTCCCGGTGAAGGGATCTCGGCTCTTTCCCCGTAGAATGGGGTGCAGGATATTCCAAATGAATACCACGATGCAAAGCAAAAGTAATCGGCTATAGTGAAGTTAATGCCCTAACGCAAACTTCTGTCCAAGGGGTCACTCCCGATGAAGGGATCTCGGCCCTTGCCTCGTCGACTGAGGAGCAGGATATTCCAAATGAATACCACGATGCAAAACAAAAGTGAACGTCCTTGCAATAACAGCTTTTTGAAAAGTGTTCCAACAACATCAGAAAAGGTTTGTTTTAACATGCATTGATCCGAATCAACGCAGTCCCATCAATTGATCACACCACAAAGAACGAAAATATACTGATGTACGTATATGCCATCCGCATTCGCCACTGTGTCCCGTCATTACCCGTTAGGTTAGCTAACTAACGACAGAGCGGGGACTGGACTAGCGCGGATGTAAAACATATACAACATCTACTAATATATATACCAATATATTATATTCGCTCAAGGCGTGATAAAAATGCAACATCACAGAAGTGTACAGCATCACAGAACAATACAGATATCTGGGATCCCCGGGTTTCACAGAGCCACTACTGAAACCCGACGTTCCCCTGGTCGTGTGGATAGCCTGTGCAATGAAATCCTAGACCCCTACGGGCGCGACAAGTTACTCGCCAAAACCTGAAGCGAGCCAGCCCCCTTCAGCAACGTGAATGTACCACCCGGCACTTCACGGAATCCGGTAGCTTGGGCACCCCTCCTGGGTCAACCTGTACCCCCTACGAGTGCGGCGAATATCCTGCCAATTCTGGAGTGAAGCCCCCTCCGTCTCAATGCCATGAGATGCGGGCTTGTTGCCCTCCAGAACCCGGCTATCCGTGCACCCCTCCGCGGAGTAATCCTAGTACAGAAAGTAAAATATACATACAACGGGTACATCGACCGCAACCTGGTCGTGCCCCAAAATAATAATACAATCAGGCAGTGACGGCAGTCCACATGTCGGACGCTCGCCCCGCAATATCAAATGTACATAATACAACAACACTGTACTAACATTGCATCCAGGCTATCCCCCACGACCGATCCGCAACATCACAGCAAAATCACAAAACATCAACGTGAAAGTCACGTTCGCAAATCCGTCTAACCGGGCTATAGCAGTTAGACTGAATTTACCGATCAAGTGACATTCACGGTCGCAGATATAATGTAAATACTGTGAAATAATGTGTTTAAAATATCCGATCGATCAAAAATTAACAAGTGGGCCCCCAAGCAATACTGTAGCACTCACAGAAATTCTGGGCCCAATTTTAATATTCCAAAACCCCTAAAATCAGCCCATAAGCCCACTGCAAAAAATTGGTGAAGTGAAGCCAACTTCCTGCGGCGGAACCGCAGCCAAAGAGGGGCTAAGGCCGCGGTTCCGCGGTCGTACGGAAGGATCACGTTACCAAATTTTTGCAGTGTTCTTATAATTCTCTACACATCATTCTGAGACAACCTGAAAAACTTTTGGACTCCAAAAAATTTCGACAGAAACTGATAGTGCTTGAAAACGCGGTTTCGGGATTTTGTTCGATCGGAAACGTAAAACATATCAAACAAAGCTAGACGAAGTTAATGGCGAGGCTTTGATACCACTGTAAGTGCACGGCGGCGCCCCGGCCGTCAATCCGACGGCCAAATGCGGAAGTGGTGATAAACTTTAATTTTGCGAACTTAGCAAACCGGCACCACCGCGCACTAAACAACCGGATCGGACCATTAAACTAGTTCTAGCTAACTACAAGATGGATTAGAGATATACCGAGTGATCCGAGTCCTCCGGTCTTCTCGTCGTCGTCCCGATCTCCTGTGGAAAATCCGGTTGTCGCCTCCTCGCCGGAAGGGCACCACATCGCCTGCATCTTTTACGGGCTCCCACCTCAATACCGAGGCAACTCGGGCGCGAAGTTGGCTGGCCGACGCGTCCAAGATTTGCTGTAGAAAGTGTAGTGTAGAGGCTATGTCTCATTTGGGGTTTTGTTGCCATTTGAAGATGATGGAGGAAACAAGATAAGGAAAAATGTTGCTTGCATTTTTCCTAGCATGAAATGAAATCAAGAAAAATCCCACAAGCTCAAAATGAAACTCTCTCTTCTTCTTCTCTCAAGTGTGGCCAACCTCTTCATCTTCTTCTAATGGTGGAGGAATGAAATATGAATCCATAACAAGAAGGGAGGTGAGTGTAGGAAAGGAGAAAGGGTGACCATATCCAAACATCATCATAACAAACTCACATCAAACTCTAATCACCTTTTAGTGATGTAAAGAGAATCAAATGATGGTTGAAAAGAAAAGATGCCATCATAATCAATACATTTGAAAGAAACCCATCCACAATGTGTTATTTGCAAACTTGCAAATAACCCCCTCCATCGGAAAAGTCCGGCCGGGAAAGAACAAAGGAAAACCGGCCGGAACGGAATGCAAACTGGCAACACCATAAAACTGGTCCCGTAATAAATTACAGGAAATCCCTGATACTGTGCATACACACCCGCATCTGTATTCCGATCGGATACAAATGCAATGAGATAAAATCTACACTGTACTATACTAGGATCCGGCTTAAACCAAAGCCAGCTAGCAATATCCGTTCGATCCTGATCCGTGCAATACCGCACGTATCCGATCGAACCTTGCCATATATCTATACGGACTCTAGTACTAACTGTCCGATCCTGATCCGTGCAATACCGCACGTATCTGATCGGACCCTGCCATATCTCCATACGGCCTCTACAGCGTTTCGCCCGAAAGCTTGAGTAACTGAAAGTGTGGTGGACTCTAAAGACTCGTCAATACTATGGCTGTAGATTTAACCACTAGCACGTCAGAGGTATAAGCCAATACGTGACGGGCCACCAGCTATTGACCAAAAGGGACGTCGATGAGCGAACTCATCCTGACACCCTACTGAGCCTGTCAGTGACAATATCCGTACAGTCCGGTCCGTTTGTCTATGAGCATCGCATGTCGGGCCTAGAGGGTTGGTAAAAGTCAGACCCCCAAAAGCGGTACAAGTCGTGTCGGAGTGTAGCCCAGAACACCCTGAGATACTACTGGAATACCTACCAGTAAATCTCCTGCCTTGGCCAAGGACTTCGTGTAATGGCTCTCCTAGACACAGCGCGACCTCACCCCCAATACCGGGAGAGACGAACCCCTGAAGATCCGCTCACTGCCTCCATGTGGCTCGGGACTGTACCCAACTAAAACCTGTTTGCACGACTCCTTTGAGCCGTGGTAGGGTAGTAATCAAAGCACAGTGGGAACTCACACGAGACAAATGACGATCCCCAGGTCGATGAACTAACCTGTACACATGTCACCTGGGAACTGCTATCTGACGTCAGGTATAAGACCAACTAGCATGTTCCCGGCGAGTCCTGTCCGGTGTACTCATAACCCAATGAGCACCTGTATACATCTTAGGTGAATCAACTGACACCAGTGGCTTGTGAGACCGGCCACCGCCCCTCGTCGGGGTCTCGACTGTATACACTAGTCTACTCTGGAGAATCGATGCCCTGTCTTGAAACTCCCACGACTAGGGACCTTTTAAGGATGTGCTTATAGACTCCAGCTCTCACTTATATGATCGCCCTCAAACTGCTGGCAGTCAAGCAAGAATCCTAAGGGCTCTATCAACGTGCAATAGCGACCTGTCAGGTCACCTAAAGCAGTACACGATGATAAAGGTAAACCAGATAGCATACCATCATCTCAAGTAAGACTGTCCTACCGGGATAGGTCCTCCCTCAATCATTGCAATCACGTGCCTGTGATCCAATAATTGACTCTGAGGGCACTATCTCCAACAGTGTATACGTTGGAGTAAGCTGAGAGAGAATCCCATTCTCTTTTAGATAATCCCGGAACTCATTGCTCAAGTATTCTCCTCCCCAATCAGATCAAAGGATCTTAATACTTTTACCCATTTGGCTCTCGACTTTGTGCTTATATTCTCTGAATTTCTCAAAAGCTTCAGACTTGTGTTTCAACAGGAACACATGTCCGTATCTTGAGAGATCGTCGGTGAATATAATGAAGTACGAGGAACCATTCCTGGCATGCGTAGACATGGGACCGCATACATCACTATGTATCAGTCCCAAGAGTTATGTAACTCTTTCTCTGTGTCCACTAAACGGAGTTTTGGTCATCTTCCTTTTAAGTCATGACTGAAAAGTATCATAAGATGATATTTCGAACGAATTCAAATAACCATCCTTATGTAACTTAGCTAGTCATGTCGCATTGATATAACCTAGTCTACAATTGCACAAGAAGGATTCGTTCATTTCTGAACTCTTCCTCTTGTGTGTGTTCTGTACATTAAGAACTGTGGTTTGATTCAGAATGAATATACCATTATCTAACGAGCCTGATCCAATCAACTTTTGATTCAGGAAGATGTTCATAACATTATCATGTACTAAAAAATCATATCTTTCTTTACTTAATAAAGAAACTGATATAACATTGCATATCAAGGTCAGTATGTAATAGCATTCATTCAGAATCAATGTATTACCATTTGGTAATACAAGGTGATATTCGTCAACTGCTTTGGCTGCAACATTTGCACCATTCCTTACTCTTACGGAATGACCACGCTCTCCCAGTTCTCTACCTTTCCTCAGCCCATGTAACATATTAGATATGTGGGATTCTTATCCGGTATCTAATACCCAGAACGTAGAGTGAACTGAGAAATAATTCTCGATAACTAACACACCCGAAGATGATGTATCAACATGCTTGTTCTCCATATGGGCGGCGTGGGAATCCGGATATTCTCCTATTTCCTGTTCAGTCTTATAACAATTATAAGAAAGAACGGAACCAATGTTCACCTACTCAGTATAATAAGCGGGTTCGATCAATACATCCATATTATTATCTTGATTAAGGCCTGATATGGTCGCTACCTGGAGAGAGAGAGAAGAAAACACTTTAGCGTATGCTCTTGCAAGATTAGATTGGTTATTATCTTATCTAATCAGGATGGCTCCCACTTTTTTTTATCAAATCTTCCTTCAAACCCTAAATGGTATGACTAGCCGTGATTAATTACACTTTACAAGTTCGCCAATCTTTCGGCCATGCCAGTGTTGGTACTTTGAGGGAGGTTCCCTGTGCTTTCGTACGGTCCTAATTAAAATAAACCTCGTTTTCCCAGAGGAATAACCCCGTTAACACTTTTCTAGACACCTACTTGATTGGCTAATTGTCATGTGTAAAACTCTCCCAGGAGTAACTCTTACTCGCAGTGGGTATCGGGATCCAACTATCTCATAGAAGGTATGCAATCTCATTGCAAATTTCAACACTTGAAATTCCCGATTATGCTTTTGCCCCTAACACCCTATGACCTGTACAAAGGCCAACAAACCATAGAATGCCAGTCAAGTTCAACCCATCATTTCCCGATTGAATTAAACCCACCCGCACGACCCTTGACAAAAGCCAACAAGGTTGTACGACTACCCTAATCCAATCACATCACATGCGTAAACAGATAAGTACCAGTCAGCTACCGCACACTACGCCTTGACAAAGGCCAACAAACGCAGCACGAATACTAAATAGTCTTTATCTGAAATGACGGAGGGCTACGCCAGGTTTTTCAGAAAACCTTTTGCGTAATGAATTTGATATCGTTGTAGAAATAAGTGATTTTGAAAAGGAGAGTTTTTTAGGGTTTTACTAGTTTCTCTAAAGTGGTCACTCCCGGTGAAGGGATCTCGTCTCTTTCCTTATCGAATAAGGTGCATGATATTTCACAAATACCGCTGTACAAAGGAAAAAATATAGAAGCAGTCAAAAACAAAATCGAGTGAGTTGTAGTATCTGCTAGTTTTGCTAAAGAGGTCACTCCCGGTGAAGGGATCTCGGCTATTTCCTTATCGATTAAGGGGTTGGATATTCTACAAGGAATACCGCTATGCAAAGAAAAAACTAGAGCTACCCTTTTTTATAAATTTGATTCTACAACATCTTTTAGGTTTATTTCTCTTTCATTAATCTCATTAATGAATTCCCATCATTTATACTTCTTAAGCATCACAGAAGAAATGAAAATACAACGTACGCTTATGCCATCCACATTCGCCACAGTGTCCCGTTATGCACCGTTAGGTTACTTAACTAACGGCATAGCGGGGCGGGATTAGCACGGGTGTAAAACATAAGCAACGTTTATTATATATCATATATACAATAATAAAACATTCGTCTCACGCATATAATATGATCACATCACATATTATCAGCAACAGAAGATAACATATGAAATATTGGATATACTAGGAGGTCCGTGTTTTATTTTAAGCCTGTATAAAACACGGATTCCACGGTCGCAATAAATAGCCAAACCCACATCCCTAGACCTCTACGAGAGCGGCAAGCAACCCTACCAATTTTAGGGTTAGGAGACCCGGTCTCGGCTCCTCGAGATGGCCTCCTACTGAACCCTAGAACCCGGTTACTTATGCTCCCCACATGGGTCTATCATAATGCGGAAAAGTAAATAATATACAATGGAGACATCCTCTTCAACCCGGAAGTGCCCCGATAAAAGAATATTACATACATCGAATTTTACATGAATGAAAATAAAAACCCTCATCTCACATAAAACCCCCGGCTAGTCAAAACACGACGATCCAATATAACATATCACAGCAACACATAACATCACATGTCATCAACGTAAGTAAATATGTGTATCTCAATTGTCGTTGATATATAGAAACGAAACCGGAGACACTCGGCATACTACACTTACGGTCGCAGAAAAGAAAATGAAAAACTACAACAATTGGAATCGTAACTGCCCTTAGATAACATAAACCCGGGATATCACATATCCATGATTTCATGCCTAACAATGTAAAGCTCGCATTTAGGTCTCACCCATGAAAACGCTTTTTCAAAATAAGTCGGATAATTCAACAAGATTTCCGATTACACCCGAGACCGAAATGTTAGATTTACACGCAACAAACAAATTTTTAGATTCCAATTATTGTATCACATTACAGAAAGCTAGACGACGTTAAACAATTCGATCGAAAAAACGAATTCCCAAAATTCCCAGAAATCTCAACACTTGAGCATAATTAAAAATTCCCAGAAGCATGCCCCAGTACCTACGGAACTACAGCTGAAGGACCCGACCCAAGTCTCTTAAGTAGCGCCGTGGATCCGCCGCCAAAACCAAGTTTTATCCGTGGATCCGCGGTCACATAGACGAGTTAGGGTTTTGTTCTTCACGTGTGTCCATAGAATTCCATGCACGTTTTTCTGAATATTTTTAACATGGAAAAATCCAACTTTTTGAAAAATTTCCAGAGAGGGGGTATAATTTGGGTTTTCGGGGTTCGATTGGACTTTTAACTACGCCTACACAACGCTTAATGCTTTAGCTAGACTCTGATACCACTGTAAGGTTCTTAGGCACTAGAACAAGGTTCTAGAAAACATCAAACATGCCAAATTTAAATTTTTCAAGTGCCAAACAACCTAATCAAGTATCTTTACTAGAGAATTAGGCTTAACAATGAACAAGTAAACTACTTTACTTCTAAGAGTTAGGGATTACAACCTTTGTAATCCGTTCCTTCGCTTCATAAACTCCGAGTTGAGGTCCCTTCGCTGCGATCATCAAGTTCCTATACTCTTGAGAGGTTCCATGAAGTGAATGAAGCATGCTTGCTTATAATCTTCACAATCAAAGATGATCTACCTTGAGGAATCATAAAACCCAAGATATTATTTCACTAATTAGAGATTAGTGAAGCTAACACACTAATCTATATGGCTAGTATAGAAAAGGATGATAAAGTAGAAGTTTTGCTCTCTTTAGTTTTCTATTTCTTACTATTTTTCATCACATGAACAAAATCAAAAGATCAAAATCAATAAAGAAGAAGAAGAAGCTCAAGTGTGATGAAAATGAATTATTGTTGAGGTTAAAAATGCAACCAAGAGTTAAGCATGTCATTCTTAACCCTTGTAGAGACTTGAGCATGGGTTAGGGTTAGGATCGGGTTAACAAAATATCTTAGAAATATCCAAAAGGGTGGACTTAGTCAACTAAGCAAAATATCTTAGCATTTATCCACAAAATTGAATTATCCAAAATAAAAATGTAAACCCTAATCTTAACCTAAATCATGGTTTAACTCGCATAAATCCTAGTTGCATTTGTAACCTAACATGTTAGAATATTATATATCACATATATAATATTTAATGTAACAAAAGAAAATAATACAATTAACATATATCACATATATATCAATGTATCAACAAGTGAGAAAAAGAATCTTTTATGTGAGCTTATATTAGTTAATGTAATGTAATATATCATATATATAATTATACGTTAAACTATTAAATCAACACTTGATTTAATAACCCAGCTATATTACATATAACCGACTAATATAATATTTATCTATTTATCGAATCAACACTTGATCCGATAACCCGGTTGTATCACATATACCCAGCCGATATCACATATCACAAGAATAGAATACGGTATCTCATATCGTATTAATCTCGGTCCCGCACATATCACATATGTGCTCCTACTCCGTTTCGCGTGAGCCAGGAAACCTTTGTGTAGGACTCTAAAGACTCGTCAATACGCCGGCAGTAGGTGATGATCATATCAAACACCCACAAGATGCAAGCGGTCAGCTAAATGTAACAGCCACCCGGGTATTGAGCGATCAGAAGATCAACAAGCAAGCCTGCACACACTCCAGTGAATCCAATCAGTAACACTACCGTACAGTCCGGTCTCTTCGTCTCATATGTCGCATATCCTGTCTAGGGGCGGTAAACGTCAGACCACAGTAACCGATAAGTCGTGTCTATGTGAGGCTCATAACGGGTCGAGAAACTACTAATAACAGTTACCAGTAGGTCTCCATATCAGCCCTGGCCAGGGAGTTCCAGTTACAGCCAATCGAACACAGCGCAACATCAACTCCCTATACCGGGAGAGACGAAACCCCCCTATCGCTCATTGCCTCCACGTGATTCGGGACTGTACCCAAAAGCCTCCATTTTGCATGTCCTATTGAACATGGTAAGATGGAAATCAAAGCACATTAGGAATCACACAAGACTCTATGACGATCTCGGGTCTACAAACTAACCTGTACCAGTGTCACCAGAGAACTGCTATCTGACGATAAGTATAATACCATCTAGGAGTTCTCGGCGAGTCCGTTCTGTTTACCCAGTCTCCACTGAGCACCCGTACACCATCTTTGATGTCAAACACCAATGGATATGGGATCATCCATCGCCCATCATATGGGTCAAGATGCGTATACGCTAGTCTACTCTGGAGTATCGATGCCCTGTCTCGATACACCCTCCACCAGGAACGGTTATAGGATGTACTCTTAGACTACCCTGGCCCCACTAGTATGATCTACATCATAGTCCCAGTAGTCGAGTACATATCCTAAGGGCTTTATCAACATGTGAGAGCAAGACAGTAAACCAATACAAGTCAACATGTTAAGACAAAGTGAAACCAGATAGCATACTATCATATCGAGCAAGAAGGTTCTCTCTCTATATATATCCAAGCATCCACTATAATATACATCATATGTACAACAATGGCCTCTAGGGCATATATATAACTAACATGGTTTCCTTAACCACGTTCTATATATCGGTTTCCATCAAAGTTTACTGAGGTGCTATACGCCATCCACCCGACTTCCCCCGTAGATATAAATCTACTCACCTGCGGAACTCCTTGTTCAGCCTTAGTCGATGTGCTTCGTCGTCTCGGAATCCACGCGAAGGTACCTACAGTAAATACACAATCGCAAATGCTACTAACATCAAGTCCGGAAAAACAAAACGGCACACAGTGCGCTCATAGGTTAAAACCTATAGCCTACGCATGCGAAAACAATCAAATAACCCTCATCGTTGACGTACGAACGTCCAACGATCCAACACAATACCAAATACCAAATCCCAAGTTCATAAAATCCAAATACCAAACCACGAGTTCAAATATCGGGAAAACATAACCAAACCCACTCACAACAGCTCCCAGATTTTGGTTCAGCTAAACTGGGTCTAAACTAGCAAGTATAGGGGATAGTTTATAGGGGTTAGGCGGTACATCAAAAAATTAAACCCCAGGAGCTCACAGAAAACCGGCGTCAAAGCCCAAAGGTACGGTCTCGCCGTCCGTTTGATGAGGGAATGGGCTAGTACTTCTACAGTAGGTTTCTAGTGGTCAATATAGGTCAATGGACTTGTTTGTTTAACTCAGAAACTTCCCAGGTTGCCTCAGATTCCCTGTAGGCCAACACAAACTCACAAATCCGATACGGATGAATTCCTAAGTCAATATTTTGGGTTCTATACTCATTTCCAGGTCTTGAAATCTATCCCTAAGGTCTTAAAACACTCACTACACCTCATGATTCCACACAACACCCAAACCCTACTATTGAATATTCCAAACTTCACATACCCTGAACAAAACACATTCTAAAGTAAACTAGGATGCAAGAAACTAAAAACTAACCTAAATGAAAGAAGATATACCTCATTTGGGCAACTCAAGAAAAACCCTAGCTCCCCAAAGTCTTCAAAATCTAACTTTGATTGGCCAAAATGTTGAGGATGAGGTGGGGATCAATTTTAATGAAGAGGGTGTAGGGTTTTGATGAAGATTTGGAGATGATATTTGGAAGTGAAGGTGGAAGGAGATGAGGATGAGGATGATGAGAAAAACAAATGGGGGATGAATGAATGGCCGCCCCCTCTCTCTCTTATTCTCACCCTCTCTCAACTCATTTCTCACACTCTGTCTCTCCCATAATTCACTCTTTCCCTAACTTTTCTTTTTTTTTTCTTTTTAAAACAAAATCACATAATACCCTAAAAACAACACAAGGAAACAACATGTAACTAAAATGTCACAGGACATGGTGCACTAGCCATGGAAAACTGTAGAAATAAGGATTTGGCTTAATCACGATTAGTAGTGCACTAATCAATTTTTATCCAAACTGCATAAAATTAATTATAAAAAATGCCAAATCCAATAAATATATTTTTAAATGAATAAATCATTTTAATCTCCAATTATTTCACAAATATTGGTATATATTTATACCAATTTACGAAAACCCCAATTTCGCAAATCGGGATATATTATTTTAATATTAAATTCTAAAATAATATTTTATATTTTCTGAAATGTTACAATATCGCCCTCCAACTGGGCAGGAAACATAAACACTAGTCTAAACTGGAGTACCGATACCTAGTTTTGATACTCCTATAATTAGGGACATTTAAGGATGAGCTTATCGACTACCTAGGCCCCACTAGTATGATCTCCATCATCGTACTGGTAGTCAAGCAAAATCCTATGGGTTTTATCTCATATCTAAATGATACGTGATAGTGAATAAAACGCATCACAAGAAAGATAAAGACAAACCGAATAGCATACTATCATCATGTATAAGACTGTCCTCTATATACGTCTGCCTTGAGGGCACCTATATCCAACAATCTCCCACTTGCATTTAAGGTCAATTATTGCGATATCTCATACCCAACTTCTGTACTAACAGTTTCGCAAACTATATTCGAGAACTAGCCTCAATAAGTGGACCCGACACATCGCTTCTCTATATTTTTCGCTGTATTTCAACTTCATAGAGATCAAATATCTCCAGAACTGAGCGATTCCTGCCTTAGTATTTTCCTGGACAGATGATATGATCATGTTCATAAATGAATGATTATATCCAGTGAATTCTTAGACAGTATCCTTTGCTGATTTTCAATCAGCATGTAACGCCTCGACTACCTCAGTATTTCTTTTAGAACTACTTCCATTATAATGCTCCTCAGAAGAGGGAAAACTGTATAACTCACGACAAACATTCTGTCATCCATATTACCTGGAAAGATAGAATCGGTAACCGCCTCCCTCAAGAAGCTACCATTACCATACACCAAGAACATCCAATGCTCTTCATTGTTGCCTTTATCTTTCTCCAGGATTGGACCGATATCCAAATCCTATATGAAGAAACACTTGTGATGTCACAACCCGGAAATGGCATGTGACCGGCACTTAGATCACGTGAAGTTTATTAAACCCCACCGTAAACCAAGTAAGCCGAAAACCCAGAAATCTAAATCTTTTTAGTAAAATAGCGGAGGTGGAGTTTTGAAAAGAGGGGTATAAATGATATCAAGTTCTCTTTTTAAAATATATATAAAGTTAGTTTGAAATGCAAGTGAATTATGTACTATAATCTAAAAACGTTTTCGTCATTTGAAATTTGGGCATCACCTCCTTTGTAAATTTTAATCCAAAACCAATACATAATAAGAATAATATATGCATCCCCAAGCGGGAGCTAGCTCTTCGCTAATTGAAAGAATTACAACCACGCAATATAAAATATACGACGCCCAAGGTGAAGATCAATCGCAGAAAGAAAATAAAGAAGACCAAAATATCATCAAACTCAATATAATGAATATTACAAGTCTCGACACCAAGTCTAAAATAATATACAAACCGATATGTAGGTCTACCAAATATACATAGTCTGGTTAATGGAGGTTTTAACTAGATACAAAGAAATATAAAAGTATACAAGGGTTGTTACGCTCTGAACTATAACCCGCCTACCCAAGCAATCACTCGAAAGAAGATGTGTACCAGCAAGCCGCTACTGATCCGAACGGTCGATCCTGCAAGAAAACTGTGGAACAACGGGGGTGAGTTTCCAACTCATGAGTAGAAGACAACATTAGGTAGAAATCGAATGTATGGTGATCTCCTAGGTCATACAGTAATATAATAATATAATGCCGTGTAGTAACTAGGATGATTGTGAATACATAAGTATAATAATAATAATATCGTGCATGTGTCAATATATGGTACAAAGTCATACGTGTCATAAATATGTATATATGTGTATAATCCAACGTGTGTCCATCAACGACACATCAAGTCATAATAAAACCTCAGTGCCCAGCATCGATACTCGAAATCATCATAAATCCCGTGTCTAGTATCGATACGTAAATCCTAATATCTTAGGCACCGTCTCATCAGATCGGTCCTCATATCCATATGTCTCATATCACTCCAGTCGGTATCCTCCAGATATCCGCCGAGTCAAGTACTGTCACTGGTAGGTAGTGTTCCCCGGCCAAACTCAAGACCTTTCTATACGATCTTCTTGCCCTAGGTACCGTACCGGGTCCACTATGTACCCGCAGACAGTAACTCCTCACTCCTAGAATCGGGTAATCATCATAGCTCAGCACCAAGAAATCTCATAGTAGATGTCGAAATAACATATCAAAAGAAACTTTGTTTTTAAAACAATCATAAGTTTTTTAATAATATCTGCGGTTTCTCAAATCCAGAAATCTCATGAAAACAGAACCTCATAAAGGATGGCATAAATGAAATAATATTTACAGGCATAGAACAATACTGTAAGCATAACATGTGTGTTCATATGAGCGTGTCATGTAGCAAGGTAAAGAAAGTGAAATATCTACAATAATATGTGGTATTGTGTACTAATTAGTAACTAAAATGCTAACATGTTATAAGGTGATACGGTGACATAGCGATTTCTAATGTGTATGTGGCATGGCAATTACCAATGATGTGTGTGTGAGTCGGCAAGTAAGTATACGTGCAACATGTACATCATCGGTAATAGTTCATGTGTCTTAGCAGACAAGGTCATATATAACGATAAGGGTGTGAACGCAGTGTTGGATATGTATGCCCTAGAGGCCATTATTGTATATGTATACATGTGGATGCCTGGACATATATATTTACAGGACAGTCTTGCTCGATATGATAGTATGCTACTTGGTTTAACTTTATTTTAACATGTGTATGTTTTACTTCCTATTACATATCTTTTATACATGTTGATAAAGCCCATAGGATCATTGCTAGACTACCTGCGTTGTGATGGTGATCATACTTGTGGGAGCTGGGTAGTCGATACGCACATCCTTAAATGGTCCCTAGTCATGAGATTCGAGACTGGGCATCGATATTACGGAGTAGACTAGTGTATATGTTTCTAGACCCCAACGAGCGGCGATGGTTTGGTCCCGCAACCATTGGTCTTTAGACCTAAGATCGTATACAGGTGCTCACTGGGGGTGAGTGCACCGGACGGACTCGCCGAGGAATTCCAGATGGTACTATATCTATCATCAGATGGAAGTTCTCAGGTGACATGAGTACAGGTTAGTCTTTAGACTTGAGATCGTCATTTATTTCGTGTGAGTTCCCACTGTGCTTTGATCACTACCTTACCACGGCTCTACTGAACCGTGCAAACAGGTTTTGGTTGGGTACACTCCCAAGCTATATAGAGGCAGTGAGCGATTGTTCGGGATTCGTCTCTCCCGGTATTGGGAGTCGATATCGTACTGTGTTTGATTGGTCAGGACCATAAGACCTTGGCCATGGAAGTTTTGATTTACTGATAGGCTGATCAGAAGTTTCCCAGATTGGTCCTGAGCCACATCAGCACGAATTACCAGGTTATTAAGGGTCTGACGTTTACCACACCCTAGACCCGGTATGCGATACTCTCAGACGAAGAGATCGGACTGTACAGAGATTGTCACAGATAGGTTCAGT